>VXBQ01009718.1:213370-251108 GCA_013400175.1 Phainopepla nitens | reverse complement strand
GATCCGGGGCAATGCAGAAACTGCGGCCGCGTAACGCTGTCCGGCTGGGTCCGGCGCGCTGCCGAACGTTGTTATTAAAAGAATGTCATTGTTTCCCTTCCTTTCATGCCCGCTGTCACTGTTTTCGTAAGGGGTGTAGGAATGCGCGTGTAGGTTAGCGAAGGAGCCAGGATATGCTCTGTTGTGCTCAGACACACTCTCGCTGTGGGGGGGAAACACGGCCAGGATTTCCTTGGGTTGGTGTTCTGAATGCATAATCTGTAAAATGGAGTTTTATTGTGCTCCCCGGACTCGGTCGTTATATTGTTCGTGAATTCCGCAGTCACAGGAGTGCTGTGCTGCCTCCGTGGTTGTCTCCTGCCGGGTTTTTATGTTATTTAGTGCTTCTGAGAGCACATTTAAAAATATCACGACTATGTAAATGAGCATTACGTAGGCTGAAAAAAGGAATCACCGGACTGCGCTGGGCAATCCATATTGCTGCTGGCAAGGGGGAGGCGTTCACAGCCCGACGCTGATCAGGGTGGAATGTTGCCTTTTTTACAAACTCATCAGGCGAACAATTGACTGGTATTAGAGATTATCGATTGTTTAGGTCGAGAAGTGTGAATCACAGAATAAAGAACTCGTGTTCGTTCGTCCCATACTTCCAGCTTTGTTTCAAAAACAGAAAGTGGACTTGAGATGCTACTTTTTTGCTATATTCTGGGTTAGGTTTTTTTTGTTTTGGTTTGGTTTTTTTTGTGTTTTGGTTATTTTTTTTTTTTGGCATGCTGTTCTGGATATCTTCCCATTCTCTAGCTATAATTCAAGAAGCCCTTGAATTTAAGTTCGTAATTGAAGTTCATGCCCTTCTTTATGAAATGGTTTGTGTTTTCAGCCTTTGGCTATATGTGAGAATCATCTAGAAAGCTTTATATTTAGAACCTATTTTGGACGTTATTCTTGCAGAGTAGTCTCTAGAATCTATCTATAATTATGGAAACACTGAGTAAGGTTTAAGGAGGTATTCACTAACATTTACAAGTCAGAGCCGTAATTTGTGAACTCTAGGGGTAGAGCTGAGAGAAAGGCATTTCTGAGGCTGTGTCTGTTATGTTAAATGAAAGATGCAGACTGCCGATTGTAAAAACTTGCTCCTCTTCTTGACTTTGGTGTCTGTTTTTCTCTTCAGATGCTCTTTTGTTACAATTCTTGGTAATTTAAGGAAGAACTGTCATGTTACAGCTGGTTTCTGAGGCAGGGTTACTAAGGCTATGCTCGCGTGTCGTAGTGAAGCACCGTTTGGATAGATCCAAAGTACCTGAGAAGCAGGATGGATGCTCCAGCTGCACTTGAGCCTGGGTGCAGTGCAGTGCTAACGTGGCCATGTTCCTTCTGGTGTTCAAGATAGCTGCACAGCACTGCATTATGCTATGTAGATACACTCCTAGGCACCTACGAGCGCTGGCAGCCTGGGAGGGTTTTGAAAATAATTTCTAGGTCTAAAGAGTCCCACGGTGGTACTTAACTACTGGAACATCATTGCCCTCTTTAAAGTGCAGCATTTGGGGTTTGTGTTCTCTGGCCCTAAAGCAGAAAGAAGTGGATAGAGGAAAAAATGATAAGGTTACTTTAAACAACAGGTAGCTCTGTAGGTTGACTCTTGCTGCATTTATAATGAACATTAACTTCTTGTTAGTCGATATTTGCTAATGTGATTATCCTCTCCCCCTGCCCCCAGCAAAGGACAAGGACGTTTTTCTGTTAGCCCTGTTCTACGTGTGCTCTCCTGGCTGGAGTAACCCCTGCTCTTATCCTTCCATGGCTTTTGTTTGGAGGTGGCCATCCCTGTAAATAGCTCCAGACCCTTCTGCTCCCCGTCACTCCAGTGAAGCCGTAATTCTTGTTGACAGTTTCATTGCTGCCCACAGGGTGCAGTATAAAAATGTTGAAATTGACTTTTTGTCAATTTTGTGCTTTCCCGGTCCCACAAGAGTGGGCTGGATGAATGAGAAATGCAGAAGGTGCCCCGAACCACAGGACAGGAGGAGGGCAGCGGTGGGCATTTTCAATGTGAATTGCAACTGGCCGGAACCCAGTTACCTCCTAATCCTGGCTTCGGAAGGAAGTACCATTTGCATTGACTTTGTGCCTTTTCTTCCTGAGTAAGTGTGAACCCTCCAGTCAATTTCAGCCAGTTTAAGAACAGAGAGAGGTTTGAGAAAGACTGCCTTCCCCTAGTCTGTGAAAGTTGACATCTGAGAGCCCTCTCCCCAAAAAAACCATAAAAGGAAGGAGGTCATGGCATTTGGTGTTCTCCTGGAAGCAAGGAGGCGATCTCCAGCTGGCCAGCCAGCATGCACCCAGCTTCAAAGCAGCTACAGCACATGCTGTCTTTCTTGGCACCATCCTGAGATAGGTGAGGGAACTGATGGAATGAGAAGGTGGGTTCAAGGGCGTGACAAAGAACTGAGCCTTGAAGAAAGTGTGAGAGCAGGCCTCAGTGTGTGCCTGTGGGAATACATGGACAAATGGGGAGTTTTATGGGGTGCAAGAGCTCAAGGAGACATGAGCAAGCTTAGAGGCAACTGATGTAATTAATGTTAAGTGGCCACAGGGCTCATAGGAGCAAATCTGGAGGAAACTGAGCTTCATTAGTTCTGCTGTAAACAGAACTACTCATTAAATCCGGAACTCCAGACCTGGAGGCTGGACTAGCTGCTTTCCACCTTTGAGCAGGGAAATCAAGGGGCCAGTTTTTGTATGCTGCTAAATTTGTTTCATGACTGTGTTTTTATAGCTAAATTAATGGTTATTTTGATAGTTGAAATTATTGTCCTGGTAGGAAAGAACGCAATTGTCTAGTATTTTCTTCCTGCTAGGTCTCCCCTATTCCATGAAAGTGTTAAATAACTCTTTCCTTATACTTTTCATTACTGCAATATAACTGGTATGTAATATCTTTTTTTAATGTATTTGTTTACAAAGAAAGAGAACACTATTAAAGTGTCTTTTCTCCCACTGCTTTATTTAATTTTACCTTCCTCAGCTTTCCTATTAATTCACCACTAGTGGGGAATATGGTGAGAGCAGCTGGCACTGGTTGCAAGTGCTGTTGGTCTCCTGGGATATGAATGCTGCTGCCATTACATGAGACCCTCCATGCCAGGATTTGGCGGCCGTGCCTCTTTCTTAGTCATCCTGTAATGTTTACAGATGTTGTAAACACCTGCCATACAGGTATAATGTGTGCAATGTATAAAAGCTAATCCAGGAGTTTCCTTGCTGGTTTTCATGGTCTGAGTCACAGCTTTATAAGGTAGACCTCTTGATCTTTCTTTTTTGGACATTGCTGTTGCATGCAAAGCATTTGTTTAAAAATAAAACCAGGGACAGAAGTTTGATATATGTGTTTGTGTGTATGCGTTTCACAGCCATTGAGAGAATTCATAACCATTTTTCAGCTTCACACCACGTGTTGTTAGAGGAAACTGGGAGCTCTATTTTTCCTTCCTTTTAGTTGCCTGGAAAAGCTGCTGTGCTGCTCTGATTACAGTGATAACTCTGGGCAAATAAAGAAATGACCAGGAGGAAAGACGTGGAGTCAATGCCATATGATCTCCCTGGTCTTTACTGTCCTGTAAAAATTGCTTTCTGGAGCACAGGCCGCAAACCTTTGATGAAAGAGAAAATGGAAGTAAACTTTTAAACATATAACGTGCAACTCTTAATGAAGAATTCTCATTAATTTTAAAATACTGAAATCTCAGTAATTTGTAAGTTCATGTTCATTGATGCATGGATTTTTCTGCCGTGATGCACATGTTTTGGAAGACAGTGTAAAAATTGAGTTGGTAGTTTTTAATGCTTTATGATAGGCAGACTAACATCTAATAATTGTGCATAGGGAAAAGACTGTGGCAATAAATCACCATATCAGATACTCGTCATAAAAGCCTAAATATTAATGATAGTTTGAAGTAGTTGTGTGATTTTTATTTACAATAAAGTCAGTAAGATACAGTGGTGTAAACAATGCACTAATACTTTTGGTGAATTGTAGTTTTTTGGAATCTCATATTTGGTAATTTACAAACAGGGAATTGTTAAAAATTCAGTAAGTCTGGTAAAACCATTTGAAGAAGATATCAACAGATTGTGTATCTTTTTTAACTGAATTTGCCTCCACCTAAAAGTAAAATAGAAGTTCGCAAAATGTAATGAAAACTTACTATTGTTGTGTTACAGTTAATATGAAAATAATTTTAAATACTTTTGGATAATTGGAAAATAAAATATATTTTAGACAAGTGCTCCATACACTGATTAGTTTCTCACTAAATGATGAAGTTAAATTTGCCTTGGCTGTGTGTGGAGCTGCTCTTGCCTAGTCTTTTTACAAATTGTAGTTGTTTTCATCTTCCTACTTCTGCATTCCCAAAGTTTCTGTCTTTGTCATAGAGGCACAGAATGTAGGTTACACTTGGTTTCTGCCATATATTGATTTTTAGTGCAGTGTGTTGTATGTTGTCCTCTGTTCTCTTTTTGTTAAGATAGTATTATAATGAGAAAGTGCATGTGTTAATTTTTTGAACACATTTAAGCTGGCCTGTTCAAAAATGAAATTTCTTTTTTCAGTCCTTACGTTATAAGTACATGCTCTGCAGCTTTGACTTGTTAGCCTTGGCACAAACTGGAAGACACAGAAGAATCTTCAGTAAAATTATTGTAGAAAGTAAACAAATAAATATGCTTTACACTGGTTGTGCACAGCTTGTTGGTGGTTAATGGAATTTAAAAATTCTGTGTGTTTCTGTCCTCGCATCTGGGTTAAAGATGAGAGCAATTTGTTGGTGAGGATCCTGTCACGTTATTTACTTCAGCTATTGGAGATGGCACTAAAGACATGCCAGAGTTTATCACATCACTGCCACCTCTGAATGAAGGAGTATTGTTGTAGCATGTGTTTTGAATCTGGTTTGAGAGGAGTGGGAGAAGCTCAAAATGCAACAGGGATTTAGACAATTTTCTGTTTCTGCTATTCTGTATCGGTATTGGTGCCAACAAGAGTCCTGTAGGTTTGGTGCATGTCAGCTGGGCAGTCTTTTCTTGGCTAAGCAGTAAAGAAAACTTCCTGTTTCCTTTTGTGTTTCTAGTAAGGTTGAGCTTGTCATCCTGTGTCTGTGTCGCCTCATCTGTCTTCCAGAGATACTTCTTTCTGAACTATCTCTTTCACAGTAACCTGGCAAAAAGATCAAACAGAGGAGTATTCCTATGAAATTGACTGCAAGGATTCAGTGCTTCATTCTCTGCCCTTCCCTCTTCACTTCTTTTACTAAAAGAAACCTGAGTCTGATGTAGATCAATAAGTAAATGTACCTGCACTGATGGATTTTGGGTTAAGTTTGTTTGAATGTTAAGATTGCAAAGAGAGTTCAGGTGTCCTGAGCTAGGGACAAATCATTTGATTAATGTTGCCTAGTTGGCAAAATAAGCAACAGTGAACAAAATATGGAAAAAAAAAGGTTTTATCCTATAGTTAAATCTTTCAGGAGGCTCTTAGGAAGAGATAGCAGATATTTTCTTAATAAAAAAATTGCTTTTGCCTTTTATATGTTTTGCATATAAATACTGTATTATTCTACATTTGTATTACCTCAGATTTTTCTTTTTCTGGAACTTTGTGTGAATCTTTGCAGCTGTCTCAAAGCATGGCATAGCCATCACAAAGAGTTGTAAAGAATGAGCAACGATTTTATAAGAGGCCATTCTTCTTGTGCACCTTCCAGAATCTCTGAACCTGCTTGAAACAGCAGAACTCTTATTTAATATCAAATTGAATGAATTTTTGAAGTGGTAGTTGCGAAATTTGGCCAAAAATCAACTCAGCCTTCTTCTAATCCTACTATCAGTGAACTGAAGAGATGCTTAGTTCCATCAGTGATTTTGAATCTCTGCTGGGACTAGGCTTGACTTTCCATTCAGTTGGACTTGGTAAACTGCTGCTGCTTTTGCTGAAGATGGGTAAGTACAGATCATCTGAGAAGTTCAGCTGAAGCTGGCAGCGAGTGTTTGTCTCAGAGGAGACACCTCTGTGACTGCTGTGCTCTGGGTGTTGACATCTCATGTGCTTCAGGGAAGGTTTCCCTCCTCACCCCAGGTGGGAACTGAGATCTACTCTGCTTGTAACCAGCTTGTTTTGGAAACTGGTGGAGAATTCTAAGCTAAACTCATGCTATATGGCTTCATTATATGGATTCCTCCAGAAAGTTACTATTGTTAGTTGACCTTATACCTGTGCACCACTAATTTTCAATGTTATAAGACAGAATGAGAGCAGGGAATCCAGAGAAGCCTCAAGGATTTTGCTGTGTTTTGCTTTCTAGTAATTTTCTTTAAAATATTATTTTACTTTAAACAGCTGTTGCTATGTTTCAGAGTTAAGTGGAATGAAGCAACTTGTTTTGCTCCTGGGGAAGTTACTTCATGTACAAACAGCAGCTGGCTTTGAGCTAGTTCATGTACTCTATTCAGAGCTTCATGGACACAAAAGATACAAGATGAGCTGGCAACGTTTTTAGAAGTTTTGGAGACTGTGGTTCCACAGACATTTCTCTTGGTGGCACTGCTGGCTTAATTTTTTTTTTAACCCTGAACAGTTTCCTGATCCTTTCTCCATATGGCACTTGAAGCAGTTGAACTGAGGCTGGAGGAGGTGGTGTGGGATCAGGCTGAGGGTGAAACTGTGTCCAGGAGAAATGTCTCTGGACTATGGCCTGAATGAAGTTGAAAACTGACTTAAATACCTTTGAGGGTTGCATGCAGTAACTAGTAGATGTGTGCAGTTGCATTGCAGTTGAATTAATGATACTTATTCACATGTTATGAGTAATTTCTTCTTTCAGCTGAATGAAGAAGTAAGTGTTCACAATAGCTTATGACATGATCATTTGATGTCTGCTAATGCAAGACTTACTTACAAAAGCAAGTTTTGGAAGAATAGATGTGAAACTAAGTGCTCTGAGGGAAACCTAAGCATCTCTATGTTAAAATGCATAAACCTCTGATGACTCAGTAAAGTATTGCCTATAATACTCCTGCATCAACGAAGATCTTTGTGAGTGTTCTGAACAGCACTGTAGCTGAGGCAGATTGAATGTTGAAATGATTTCAGTGAGGCTTCACTGCTGGTAACTCAAGTAGACGCCGCTGACTTTTTATTTGGGTTGGCTCACCATGGTTTTAGTTTTTTGCTAAAGGAACAGGGCTCTTCAATCAAATGACAGTTTAAAATCTGAATTTTGATTGCTCTGTGAAAAAGAGAGCACTTGCTGAGTCATTGCCAGGTGGTCCAAGTCGAATCTCTTCAGTCCTGCACCTCTGGTGAGGAGGGACTGGAAAAGCTGCGTTTTGGAGGAGTGTTGGCAAGGACAGTTCATTTTGAAACATTCCTCCAGCCGATTTCCTTATTTTTTTGCTTTTCTTGGCTTCACTTCTTTCCTCAAACATGGAATGTAAATTTACTACCTTTCAAAAACAAACAAAGCAGCCCAAAAGCCAAAGTCAAGCAGACAAAGAAACTTGGGGTAATAATAGAAAATACATGATCTAAAGTGTTCGGTCAGTATAGAAGATCTTGGAGTAGGAAAACCAGGAAATTATATTGAAATCTAAGGCTGGACTTTGTCATTAATCTGTACTTTTTCTTGCACCGTAGTTCTTCCTACAGCATAGCTTGAAGATTTCAGTTTTTCAGCCTTGGTTTTCATCGAAGACAATCAAGACATGGTGCAAGCAGCTTTTAGAGGGGAGGTTAATGAGTTTTAGGCTGTAGACCCATGGTGAGATTTAAAGAGTTAGGAAGGAACTAACAGTGGTTTAGTTGCCAACATTTTAGTCAAAAATACAAAAGCTGATATAGTTGAAGACTGAATAGAATGAGGTACTGTGGCCTTCAGAGCTGTTGTGATGCTTTGCTGTCACACCTCTACAATTCTGGCATGTGGCTGCACTTCCTCAGTGTTTTGTTACAGGGATTTGGAGCTCAGGGACTTCATCCAGCAGAGGCCTTTGAGGTTTGTAGCCCTTCCTGGGTTTCTCATAAACGAATTAGTGGGGAATCTTTTTGAATCTCTGTGAACTTCTCAAAATCCTGTGACAAAGAAGGGTCAGTCTTTACCTGTGCGTCATACTCAGGATTCCCTTCTGTTGTTTCAGATGTGCTTTGGTCCCTGCAGTGTGAGGTACAAGTCCGCAGTCACCCCTTGTTTGCCATTCGTGATTTTTAAATTATTTTTACATGGCACTCAGGATTTTATTAGCTCTGCTGTGGGACTTCATATTTGTCTCTTGGAGCTTACAAATGTGGCAATTTGCCTTCACTGTTTCTTAACCCAAGAGAAAAGGAGGTGTCTGTTCTGTCAGTCCCTACAACTCTGTCCAAATAAATGTCTCTTTGAACTAGATTATTCCAAAGAGTGCAGTTTGTTTGCTTATCTTAAATGTCTATCTCCACCAAGATGTGTATCTCCACATGATTCCCTTTCTGCAGGTTGTTCTGGACAGATTTAATTTAATACTGTCGAGTTAATTTTCTTTTCAGGAAATAAGGTAACATTATAGATGAATTTTAAATGTAAAAACAGTTATAATTAATTTCTTCACTGGAGTATATAGTTGATTTTTCTTTCCCATTCTGGTAAGCAAATTGGCTATTGAAGGTGCATATGTGTTTAGTATACCCAGGTGCTGGTCAAACCTTGGTGGTAATCTATTTAATAGCAGTTAAGCAGTGAGTAAGGTTTAAAAAAAAAAAAAAGTAGAGGTGATAATGAAATATTTCTGACTTTCTAACTGTTAATTCAGGTGTGCTGTCCTAAATACACTTGAACCCTTTGTATATTGTCATATTTTAAATTTTGTATGTAGGTCAGAATGTGATATGTGAATATTTTTAGATAATGTCATGATCACTTCTCAATTAAATTGGTAGCTTTTCTGTGTAACAGGGTACTTACCTCCTTCTGTGTGATCTTTTAAAAGAGAGAATACATTTTGACTCATTTGAAGAAAGTTCAATTTGTTTTTAAAAATAGAAAATGTTTCAAGTGCTCTGTTACTTTGTAGTATTTTTTCCTTTAAAAATTTGTAGTCTGAATTAATCCATTTCTTTTGTTACTGATTGCTTTTACAAGATTTCAATTTAGTGAGTCAGGCCTAAGACTATGGAAAATGAAAAATCTTGTTTAATAAATTATTAATTGACTAACTTTATGATTCCATCAAATGGTTTTATTTAAAACTGAATATAGTACTTCAGTAAATGACTGTAGAGATTTTTGTATTTAAAATTAAAAGATCTGGCTTTCTGTTGATGGTTAGAAAAATGGCTTCCTGATACTGCTCAATTTGGGGTTTTTTTCTGAGCTCTGTAATAGTGCCTTTTCAGGTAAAGCGAGATGTGTGTGTATACCTTGGCATATTTTTCCCTGTCAAAAATTTTTTGACAGTAAGTTTTCTGATATATGATTTTAATTTTATTTTTTAAATTTTAACTTCCAAATGCATTTGAGCATGGCTTATTTCAATAACATGGCAAAATTGGTTGCTGCTCAATGGCTTATTTTCAAATGTGATACACAGAATACAAATGTTAAGTTTGCCCATATATTACTTTTCTGCTAGAATAATGGCAGAATTTAATAGGGCTCTTCAGTTGGTTCCTCTTAAATGGAGGAAGTTTGAATCTCCAGAGGGTTCTTAAGTTAGTTGGCTGAGGTAAAAGGACTGCATTCCATACCCTCTTAGGTCCTTTTCTAAAATATGTTTTGTATTATGGTACCTACCCATTTCCAGGTACCTGGAACCTGTGTTCCAGCAATGTTTACTGGTGTATTTCAAAGAGTTTAAGGCTTCAGTTGACATAACCAGTTCGTTCTATGTCTGTGTTTTTCCTGCCTTTTTTTCAGAAGTCTGGTTTTGGTCTCGGTCTGCACTTGAGGAAGTGTGTCTTCAGTTAAAAGAGGACAATGTAAGGACATGCAGAATGGCCCTTGGGAATCTCAGGGTTGAGTTAGCTAGTGTTTGGAGGCAGGAAAGAATGGAAAAGAACTGTTCTTTTTTCTTCCTTTTTTTTTTTTTTTTTTTTTCCCCTGAAAACTTTATCAGTTCTTGAGCTTTCTTTAATGAGGACTTCCTACGAAAAGACCAGGCAGGCACATACAGAAACTGGAAGGTATGGGTCAGTCAACAGAGGAGGCAAGGAAGGAAGAGGAGACTCTGATGGTCTGAATGCAGAAATCCATACCTAGTTTGATGTGAATTGACAGAAGGGAGGCTCCTCCTGCCTGCACAAAAGGCAGCATCCCTTCCTGGGAGGCTTCTGGCTGCTCTTGGTCCATTCTCTAGCACAAAGAGATATTAAGAAATTTGTAAACAAGGAAAGTCTAAATGTCAAAGTTCAGTACCTGAATTGATAGCATTACCCAAACCTAGTGGTTTTTTAAGCTTAGGAAAAAAGGAAATTTCAAAAAGCATTGGTTATTTAAGGTCAGAGCAGAGACATCAAGCTGGTATTGCTGTGTAATTAATTACAGCTTGGGCCATGTGCAGTTCTTGTTCCTAAAGCTGTCAGTTCGGTATTTCTTATGTCAGTTGTAGAACTGAGGGGGGTTGTGTGGCTGTTCTTAATTGCTTTGTTTACTTCTCTTTCCAAGACTTAGCTGTATCTGCTTGTTATTCATCAGGTCTTGGTTGCAGAGAGAGACTCACTTGTAACATAGCAGGCATGCACTGCTCTTCCTTGGGACTGCATGCACAGGACAGAGAGCCTGAGCTCAAACCTCACTTGGAATTGTAGGGTTTCTGGGATAGAGAACTATAGGCCAGCCATCTAAGTACCGTGGATAATAACACAGCAGCATAATTCTGGGAGTTAGGAGAGTTTCTGGAAAGTTAGGTCTTGGAAACTGCTTCCCTAAAACAAATTGTGGTGGGAGATGGTGCCTGATACTGTGGTAGGTTTTGACTGCCTGTGGTGCACAGAAAAGTGGTTCTGAGTGTGTCTGCACTAATGCACACACATTTTATCTGAATATGTACTGCTTGATTGGCTTCCCTTTCATCTGATTTTTTTAATCTCAGATTTTAAATAAAGCTGCTATTGAATTCTTACAGTTATGAGAGCTCAAACAGGCAGGTAGCCTTGAAGGGGATTAGTTTATCAGATGTCTGGTAAAGTGCAAACTCTTTCTGCAGCTTTATCCACCTTCAGGCTATTGAAGCCTGATCTTATTGTCTGAACCAGTGAGGCTACAGAATTAACCTTTTACTTCAGTGTGGAGAAGTTGGTGGTTTTTTTCTCCTTTGGGCCTTAGAAGACAGTGATGTCTAACTTAAATATGTGTTTTGCTGAAAGCTACTTTTAATTAATACCAGGTGTTTTTTTTTCACCACATCAGTATTCCATACCTTTCTTTATTGGGCCTGTCAGCTGGGCAGTGGCAGCATGAGGTTTGGAACTGCAGGCGTGCCTATTAGGCAGGCAGCCAGCTCACCATCAATAGAGTGTACGGATTTGCAAGTCATTTGTTTTGCAAGCCTCATAGGAAATTCATTTGTGGGCAGAAACGTCCAGATCCTCTGAAATTTGTCAGTAGCTGGAAGTTAATAAGGAAATCTTGACTGGAATCCATGCTTAAAAAATTATATATGTGTGTGTATGTATACACACACACACGCACCCCTGGAAACAGTAGTGGAAAGTAATAAATTTGTGTGGTACTGATATATTGCCTACTAGTATTGGCATTTATGGTGATAAAAACTAGACATATTTCATAAGAAAATTGATATATCCGCTTTGCAACAGAACTTGAACATTGCTGCTGTCATACTTGTGCAATGGGATGTGCAGGCCTTTGCTCTGCTGTGTTTTATTGGCATTGTTGAGTGGCAGAGGAGAGCTCAGGGGTGGGGTTTGTGGTCTGTGGCACCTTTAGGAGTGGTGAGGGGTGATGTGGGGAGCAGTAACGATGGACATGGGGCAGTACATGCTGTTGTGCTTTGAAGTCTATTTCTCTATTGATTGCTTCTGTGTAATCTTTTTATCTGTTTTCCAACACTACTGACATTTCAAGTGGAAAATACTTCCTCAGATACTCTAATGAAAGATTTTACTAACACTCTGGAAGAAAATGAAGGCCTGGTTTAGCAGTCATGCCAAACAGGTTAACACTTTGAAGGATGGTTAGCCTGTGACACTGGTTTGGGCTTGCAGTGGTCTGTAACTTAAAATGTATGTGCATTATGGGAAATGCACTCTTGGGGAAAAGAATACAATTAAAATTTTTGTACAGGTTGTAATGTATAAAAGTAAATTGAAAAGAAATCTTTAAACACGTTCATAGAACACTTAATATCACAGTCATTGCAATTAGAAGGCACTGGTGATGTGCTTTGAAATAAGTGCTGTTAAATAATAATCCCATGCATCTTGCCGTGTTCTATGTTTTTTCTTACCTTCTAATTTTAGAAATGTCAAGCCAAGGTAACCAGCAGGAGAAAACTGGCAATAGAAAGTGTTATGCAGGGGGAAGATGTCTTAAAATAGCATGTTAGACTCAGATCTTTCTGAATACATGAGTGAAAATTATTGACACTGCTTTAAATCTTCTCTCATCCTGTGCAAAGCACTCAATCCTGTTTAGCACCAAAGCTAAGCACCAAGTCCTGTTTAGCATTTCTTGTACCCTACCTACCCCAATGATGAGCTGTATTTTAGTTTCTCCTTAGACCATATCTCTTTTATGCCATCTTTCTGTGGTTAGAGTACTACAGGATTCTCATAATCATCTTGTCCTGTCCTCACAGTTGGAAGACTCCAGTAAATCTCCCTTCCCTCAGTAAATAAGATGTAGTTAGCTAACTAATAACTTTTATTTTTATTGTGAAGAGCAAACCTACCGAAACTACTGATTCCTCATTTAAAAATAAAAGTCACAAATGTTGCTTCTGGTAATGGTAGATGGTTACGTTGGCTTTTTGCTTCTGTGGGCAATAAGTTGATTCAGTAGTGGTATATTTTTCTGAAGATGATCTGACAGGTTGTTTGTGGTTAACGTCAAAAATGGACTTGTGCCTATGTGATTTTAGGTAAGACTGAGGTGTTCCAGGGTAAATAGACTGTGTATTGCGTGGTAAACTTTGGCCAAGTCTCAGTTTTGGAATTGCTGAGATTATGGGTTCTGTATCCATGCAACTCTGTTTACTTTGTAGGACACTCTTTGACCAAGACCTCACTGTGGTGGGTGCTGTGCAAACGCAGAGCTAAAATTGTCACTGCTGCAGAGTTTCTGAAATCCAGAGTGAGGAGGAGCTGAAATGAGGTTATAATGATGTATTGTTTGTGTCCTGCAGCCTAACCTTTGGGAAATCTTTTGACAGAGGAGAGTAAGAGACATTTTTGAGGTGTATAGCGAGTAGCTCTACTGTAGTTTCTCAGTTGTCTGTCAAACATGAAGGATAGCCAGGGATAAAACTCCAAGGTGGCAGGTTGAAATTTTTTTTTTTTTTTTCTCCAAAACGTAGCCACTTACAAGTTCGAAGTATACACCAGAAGTGGGATTTGGCATTTTGTAGCTGAATCTGAAGCATTTGAAACCAAAATCCCATTAAGTTATATTACTAAAGGAAGGAGGCAAAATGTTGTAGAAAAGACAGATACTGTCATTATGAGCAATTACACAAATATTGTATAACAGTGTTGTGAGGTGCTGTGTGTGAGCAGAGTTCTGTGAAGTCCAAAGGGAAAAATGATAATAACTGAAGTACAAACCTAGGATAGGACTTAAAGATACATAAGGATAAGGACCTTGAAGGAGATAATAGAAACAAATAGTACTGGGATGGACACTGGAAGTTCTGCCTTAAGCACGCTATGCTTGAGGTGCAGACCGTGCCTGTTAGTATCACTGAGGAGCTTTAACGGGTTTGTGACCCTAACCATAGGGCTGTGCTAAGCACTCTGATTCAGCTCCTGGCCTAAGTACATTCTGAATTTATTTCCTCTCAGCACAGAGAATGTATTTTGCACTTCCTTCACACTTCCGTCACACTTCTTTTGTTTCTCTGGTATCAGCTCAGGAAATATCTTTTTGAAATGGATTAAACTCGTGACTTTTGAACTCTGTGCATGTAATTTGTGGTCTAGGAAACTAAGTGGTAAGTGGAACAAGGTATTTCTAATGAAAGTTTAAGTGAATATTGACCTCAAAGTTTGCATGCTGCCTTTTCAATCCTAAAGGCTTTGGAATAACTGTATTTGAGTATTTTTTTCTCATTATTTAGTAGGCCCATCATCACTGACATCTTGATGACAGAGATTGGTGGCAGCTTGAGTTGCCAGCAGACTTCTTCATATATCTCTTGTGATGCTAGTTGTGTTTTATGTTATAGATGCAGCAAAGACCCCTTGGTTTTGACTTCATTGTAGAGTTTTTAATAATTGGGAATGACAGAGGAGTTGAGTAATAATTAAATTAACCTGAGTTGCCTAAACATTGAACAGTAGAGATCCTTTTTCTGTGAGGAACTGACTTGATTTGTCAAGATGTCAAATTGGTCACAAGCCAAGCTTATCACTTCTGTGGGTTGCATCAAGAAAAGCAGAAGAAATGCTCCATATGTTCTGATCTGTATTCATTCAGTTTTGCCTAACAAAATTTTAGGTGTTAAGTAGGGTTTGTGACACCCCCTTGTTTTAACATTTCCAACCTGTAAAAGTGGTAAAACGTGGTGAAATCTGGACTGTGCTGTTATTAAATGCCCTCACAATCAAGTTCTTAATTTTTCCACATGAGGACAACCTTAGGGAGTTGCTAGGGGAAGAAGAAGCATTGGTGTGCTTGCAGTTCTCTGAGACTTTCTGCTTCTTGAATTGGGAGGGAGTATTTATCCTAATTTGATAGATTTGGAACTACTATGAATATTTTATATTGACCAAGTTATTGGAACGCTTAACTGTGTGAACATATTGGTTTAGTTTAATGGGAAGGAGGAGGTGGAGGTGTCTAGGGAAAATAGGCAGGAACAGAAAGAATTTTGTGTCTTGGCAAAGAATTTGAGTGCTGTTAAGCCAGTGACTCTGTCATCCTTTGTGGTTTTGGTTTTTTTTCTTTGCTTTTTTTGGCTTCTTTGTTTTTAATTAAGCCTACAGGACTGCTGTTGTAAAAGAAGATTTTTTAAAAAAAAAATTTTCCCCACATTTTCAGCTCCCACTCATAAGTGTGGGTTGTAATAATTCAAGCATTCGGACTGAGATGTAGGAGTCCTGAAAATGGGTGTGCCTGAAAAAATCAACATAGCCTTAAGTATCACCAGAAGATGTTAAAATAGACTTCTCTAGACTTCTTTCTCAATCTTGCTCTCATTGGTTTGGTTACAGGTTCCAAAAAGGATAATCTAAAGTATCAGTCAGTAGACAAAGTAGAGCCAGTAGGTGATGAGCAGTACTTACAAGGGGTCACAGGGTTTTGTCAGAGCACGATTAGAGGAATTGCCTCTGTGAATAAGTTCTGTTGCAGCATCTGGGTCTCTGGAGGTAGATGTGCTGAACTGTGAGTGAGAGCAAAACTTAGTTCTGTAACTAAACCCAATTTCTACTTTTCTTCAATTCCCTGCTTGGAGAATAGGTTAAGTTTTTGTGCCTTATGATGGGAGGGAGTCTGCCTTTTTAAGGTTAAACCTTGGTGAACCTGCAGCTTTTGTACCCTGTGCTTATGGTATGTGTATATGTAGAAAGCTGTCAGTTAAAAGGGCTGCTGAGAAGGGAGGTCATCTCGATTTAGAAAACGTGTTAAGAAAAAATAGGAGCCCTCGAAAGATGGGCATTATTGTGTGACTGTATTAGAGTATAGGCAAACCAAGTTTTAAAGGTAGAGAAACCATTATTAAATGTTTTGCTGCGGTGGGTAAAAAACTAGATATGCTTTTCATCATGTGAGTCTTTGAAATAAAAGCAGTGGGGTTGAGGGGATGGGAGGAGGGAGTGAAAGAAGTGCTAAAATAAGTTTATTCTCCAGACCAAAAAAAAAGTAGTTTTTTGTTTGGAACATGAAGAGGGAAGTGAAATTACTGGGTTTATGGCACTTTACTGAGTTTAGGGTTTTTGATGTTCATTGAAGTTCGTCCCTAGGCTCATTTTTCCAAATAAGTTTTGTAGGCTTCCCTTGTGGGTAAGAGCAGAGGGGTCAGTGATTCTTATTTGCTGAATGATGTCTTGCTCTGGCAGCTGGATATTTCTGTCCTTTGTAAATGTCTCTTTAATGAGCTCCACTATTACTGTGGCTTCTTAGCTTCCATTAGGCACGTAGTGCACTGGATGAGGCATGCTACATTCTGGAAAGTGCAGGTGCAAGATCCCAGGATTCTGATGTCTGTGTTGCAGAATGTGTTTACTGTGGTGGCATTAGATGTGCTGGCAAGTCATTGTCTGGCGCTAATGTAGCTGCTAAGCATTGGGACAGAAGCCAGCTTAGTATTTTGTGTGAAAGAGAACCCTCTAAAACAAAACTGTCAACTGATTCATGATCTTCTGTGCCAAATAATTATCTGTTTATTCACCATCGGTCCTTCTCACAGTTTAACCTGTTGTGGCTCATTGGCTGAGAATCCTGATAAACCATAGGTTGTGCTAACTTGTAGGTTTGAATGCTCCGGTATTGCTTGTGTTTGCATTCACAGATCACTCTGACCAACTTGTGTCTAATGTTTGTAATGTTGTGTAATGTTTGTTTGAAAATGTAATAATTTTCTTAGCTGATCTTTGCCCACCTTCCTTCCAGAGTTGGTTTTGCTAATGTGGCACTCTGGGCTAATAAATCTTTTGCCAGTTAAGTACCAAAACTCTTGAGTTTACTTAGACAAATGAATACTGCACTCCACATGCAAGGCAGCTGCAGATCCTGTATAATTGGCAATTGCTGGTAAATCCTGTTCTGGTTTATTGATGAACCTAAACACAGACAGGAAAATCTAGGTTTCTTAACGTTAGAAGTGGCTATTTCCTTGTTAGTTCAGTATATAGCACAGCAAAATTCTGAGCCAGAGTGTTCAGGACTCTTGGCAATAAAAGTAATCCATTTAGATAATCTAGCAATAATTGTCTCTTGAATAATTGAGGCTATGAAGCTTTATTGTAGGTTGTCTGACTGGGTTTTCAAAGCATATTTAATGCAAGCATATTTTCCAGAAAGGGCATTTAGACTTGATTTGAAGGTTTGGAGTAGTGAGTTCATTGTCCTTTGTTAGTGGTTAATCATTGTTGTTAAAATACTATTGAATTTCTGTTGAGAAGCACAACAGGGTGAATTTCAAGTCCTGTGATTCCCCTCTCACTGCTCTGCCACCTGATACAAGAATTGTCTAATGCTTTTGTGATCCTCACGTTTAGTTCTTGAGCAGAGAGCAGAAGCCTTCACAGATTGAAAAGTCCATGAGATCTTGGAATCCTCCAGTGCTGTGCAGAGGCAAGCTTTGAATGCAAAACAGCTAGCTGAATTTTCAAGTGAATAATGTGGCACGTTTTTTTAAGTACAAAGCTTTTTGAAAGATACAAAGCATCAATGATCATTGCTAATATGCTTAGTTTGGTTTTCAGTCAGCTGTGCTTAGCATAGCTGAGAACTAATGGAAGAGATCTGCAGCCTGTTAAAAAGAAACTCAGTTCCTCAGTTCATCTGGGCTCCCCAAACTGGAGCTCATATGTGGGGCAAAACAACTTTATGAAGATTGAATGTACAAATTTGCTGTGAAACTTCTTGTTGCCCAGTCTGGATAATTAATTACTTGGGGATATAAATTTATTAGCATTCTGCTAGTGAAAAGCTGTCTGGTGTAGCATTAAGTTTTTGTCATGCGAGAAAGTCTCAGATCCTGGCAGCACAGACAGCATTATCACTGTCTTCTCAGCAGGTGATTTGTTTGGGTTATGCAAATATACTTTCCCTTCACAAACAGCAAAGGAGAAGAGAATCACATACCAGAGAAGTTTCTGTGAAACTTCAGTACCTCGCTATGTAAAAAACTTGGGAGCTGCTGACTGTGCAGGCATTTTAATGATGATAAGAAATATTTATTCATTCTTTTAGGCACAGAATAAAAAGAAGTAAAAAGAAAAGTTTGAAGGAGCCCTAGTTGTGACTTTGACATAATGGCCTATTACTATCTAGTGTTTTTCTGTGAAGTATTTCCTGGTAATATTTCCAAGTTACAGTCAGATTTTTCTGTCTTTGTTCGTAATTTGATTATATAGGACTAAATGAATTTTCCTGCCTGTTTTCAGTAGCTTTTCAGCACTCTTCTGCATCCTCCATTTTTTAGCATGTTTCTAAAAATGTGAATCTTCTGACAGAGAAGCAGTACTTTTAGCTTCAGTCTCAGAAAATGTTGGGTAAAATGATTTAATTGGTTTTGGTCTATGATGTTGTTCAGAGTTTCATTGAAGGAGTAGATATTCACTGTCTCTTGCTATGGCAAGGTGCTGTAAATTATTGATGTCTTCAGGTCTCTGTGCCTCTGAAAGTTGGGCCTTGGGCTCTTGATGGGTTCCAAACTCGGCGGGAATGTTACCAGCATGCTTAACAACTTAACATGTGTAAGGGAAAAAACAATACTATCTTAAGCACTTCGAGAAGTTGCCAGTTTTTCTTATGGAAAAAGAAATGACAGTAAGCTGTGCTGGTTTCTCAGCTTGAGGAAGAAGGGTTAAGATTTTTTGTTTTTTGTTTGTTTGGGGTTTTGTTTGGGTTTTTTAATATATTTATTAACATTTACTTTTTTCCTAAGGTTTTTACTTTTATTCCCAGAGACAGTGGATTTCTACATTCAAATCCACAAAAAAAATAAAATAGTAGAAAGAAGCAAGCTAACACTTGTTAGTATCTTTTTGATGTGGTTGTGACTCCAGATTTACTATCTTTCTTGCTGTTCTAGAAAGTGGACCGCCCTCCTACTATCTGCAGTTTTTGTTGTAGATCTGCCCTGATTGGCTGTCCATCCTGACTTTTCTTGGTGTGGCTCTTAAAATTAATTCTCTACGTATGTTTTATTTCTGTATCTTCAGCATATTTCTTATACGGGTTACTTTGAAACCGTGTTGTAAATTTCTGAATAATTTGTGAATTTAAGACCTTCACAAAAAAATCTTCTGTTAATGGTTATTTACCTTGTTATTTTCCATCTTTATGCAAACACCCATTTGCCTGGGCAGCTTCTCCACTGTGAGAGGCTTGACAGACCAGGACCAGCTGAGATCAAATAGACCCTTTTTCTAAAACACATTCCAAACTACAGGACCCACCTCAGCTGAAGGAGAGCATGTAACTGGTGAGTGAGGTCCAGCACCAGGGCTGGACTCCTTAGCTCCTTGCTCTGTGGAGCCCGGGTGGGGTGACAGCAGGGACACAGGACTGCACAACTCCAGTGCTGTGAACCAACTGCAGGAAGGACGTGGTGAGGAAAATAGGGGAACTTGAGCACTGCTATGGCTGCATCTCCCCTTCCTGGAGCATCCTCACTTTGCTCCAGCACAGACATTTTCATCCCAATTTGCTCTTTTCCTCATCTCACACCTCTGAGAGCCTGGCATTGCCTATACTCTGACAATAGCACTAGTGAGATCCAACCTTTCACCCTGCAGATGGTCTTCCCTGTTTTCCTTTAGCCCTTTGTCCGCCTGTCAGTCTGGAAAACAGCAGTGACTCTGTATTGCACCAAGGAAGAGTGCACCTGAAAGGTCGCATCAATACTCTTTGAAATGTCTGGATGGGAGAAAAATTGACTTGTTTAGATGTGAATAGAGGGTTCCACCTAAGCCACCAGGTACTGAAAGGAAAAAACCAAAGCAAACCATCCCCAGCCCAAATTGGCACTCAGTATCTCTGCTGTACCTTGATTATTAGTTTCACTATGAACTGCTTACTGATTGCCAGTTCTCTGAAGTGAGGTGCAGAGAAAGTTGCACTGTCTTGGCATAAGAGGCTGCCTTTCACAGGGCTCTTCCCAGAGGAAACTTCATCATAATTTCTTCCCAGTGAAGGAACTTCATTAGGTATGTATGTTGTGCATTTCATCTCCTTCCCCAGTGTTACTGCACACTCAGATCTTAGGCTTTATTAAATAGCATCTGTAAATTCTTTGGCATAAAATATCCTGGTTTAGAAAGATCTACTTTTAAAATGAAATTATTAACTAGAAGAAATCCTTTTGAATTTTCGAAGAGCTATCAGCATTAGAAGTACAGTATTGCTGGAAACATGTGCTGTGTGGTCTTAATATAAATGTATGAAATTGTCACTGAAGGGGAACTGTGGAGCTATTACTGGTATACTGTGGTATAATGGTCTCAAATGCAGTTGTGATTTAGTAAGCTGTACCAGATTTCGAGCTGTCTGCATTGCAGCCTTTTTGTTATTAATAGTTAATGATACTCTCTGTCTGTAAGCAGATCCTTGCTTTCAGCCTTCTCTCCCCCCTCAATCCTTAGGACTTTACGATTTTTCCTCTTAGCTGGGAGTGGGGGAATGGTTACAGTTGCTTTCAGAGCTATCAGGGCTGGTTTGGAGGCTGGTTTGGTCTGGACAGATTTTGCTGGAGAACAATGGGAGCTGCCCGACTCAGGGCTGCTGGGCTTGCCTTGGCTGTAGGCACGCTCATGGTGCACACAATGACGGTCTCGCAGGGCAGTGCAGTGCGCTGGCTGTAGCCTGATGATGACCCTGGATTATGTTCTTGCTCATGACATGTCTGCAGCGAGTGCAAGGTTCCAATTATACTTGCCTTCAGGCGGTTCTCAAGAGATGGTGGGGGGAGGAGAGGGCAGGAAAAAGAGAAATCATTTGTGTAACTTAGAAATGACTTTGGAAAGACTGTTTCAGGGGAGAAATCTGAATTTCCAGTGTAATCCTCATCTAAGACTTGTAAATCACAAATAAATTCAAAATTTGAGACTACCTCTTGGGTAATGTTTTTTTTTGTTTGTTTGGTTTTTTTTTTCCTTCACAAAAGAAAGTCTGTTAAAGTGATCTGGTTTTGTTTGAAGGATAATTTAAGGAGACACTACATCACTGAAAAACCCACAATTTTCATGTCTTATGCTTTGGAAACAAGTAAGTCAACAACGAACTCTGAACTGGAGCTTGGAAAATGTTTTATTTTGCCACTTTTTTTTTTTTTTTTCCAGATTGAATAATGTCACCAAAACTGCTTGGCTAGTACATTCTTTTTCATTACCTCTCTGCTTGCCTGTTATCTCTTCAGTTTCGATTAACTTCAGCTTTGCTACTGCTTTTACTGGTAAGCAATCTCTTTCAAGACCTGGGGACAAAGAAGGCGTGAACTCTTCACTTAGCAGTGAATGGGCGATATTGTTGTGCCGAATTCATGACAACATAAACTATAATTGAGCCATCAGTGAGGCTTTGGAAGTGACTATTCATGGCTTGTCCTGCAAACAGACATTAAAGAAAAAAGACATTGTGTTTTCAGTTACAGCAACAGTTCTATAAGCTTAGTTTGTAATTTCAGTTAGAAGATTTTCCTTGTAAAAATGTTAAAAGCAACTTGTGAAGAGAAGACTTTTCCAAAGCTTTGGAACCAATTGGTCATAACTTTCATGTTAGTGTTCAGGTGACTGATTCAGTTGCTTATTTGTCTTTTGAAACCTAATTCAAGTGGAAGGATGTTCCATTTTTTGTTTTCAAAATATTTACTTTCTTATACCCAGGAGCAATGCCAAATAGTGGCAGACAGCCTGTGCATGAGAGGTTTGGCAAGTTTTCATTAAGAGTACCCATGAAGGTCTGTGTGTGGAGTCTTCACGTCCTTGTGCTGTTCAGGAGGGCATAGAGGGCACTTGAAGCTGTCAGAATGTCATGCAGTGCTTGGGCAGAGAGTTGGAGTGAAGTCATTCTGTCTTATATCGGGAAGGTTTGTTCCTATAAGCTGTGGTGTTTCATGTAGTTTTATGTGAACAGCTAGAAACAGCTGTCTGGTGTGTGGCAGTGTGCTGGTTTGGCATTTTCTCTTCAGAAGAGATACCTCTGTCACTGGTGGGCCCCAAGAAAACAGCAAGATGTCTGCAAAACTTCATTGCCTCTCTATTTGAAAATACTTAAATTTCATTAAGTGTTCTGTGGACGATACACTAAATGCTGTCAGTGGTCAGAACATTTGGGAGCCACTTAAAATAGATAAAAAATAATAAGGTCTAACCACTTCCCTTAGTGAAATTTTCTAGACTGTTCCTCTTGCTTAGCAGGACTCCATCTTTTTACTAGGGTACTCAAAGTTCAGAGGCAGATTTCTAAGGGAACATATGCACATGGCTAGGGAGCCTTCTGTGGTAAGGTACCTCAAAGAGGAAAACAAATGAAAGAATTCAGATTGTCCCAGAAAGCCTATTTAACTTGAACCTAGATATCTATAACCAGCATATCCATTCCAGAGCAGTGGAACTTTCAGAAACATCAAGATGTTCTGTAGAAAGGAGGTTTTGACCAGTGATTTGATGTCTTTAGTGGATACCATTCATGATCAGTTTTTTGCAATCAGGGATTCCCTTTGCTTTGAGGGGAGACAATCAACCTTCAGTGTTATGAATTCTGTCCCAAGGACAAAGGAATAAAAGACCTCTTAATTGCAGGTTGCATCTTGCATTGGCTAAGACAAAGGAAACGCGATCCTCATGTGCTACTGTGTGCTTTGATGTTGCAGACATCTGTGTTAGTCCCTGTGTATTTGGAATTGCTAGCAAGAGTCTTTACTACTTATTTGCAGTGCAGTAACTTGTAACTTGTGTCCTAATCTAAACCGACTTCATTCAGCAACAAGACATGCAGCTGCTTTTTTACTTTGAGCAGCTTTAATTGGTACAACAGCTCTCCATATTTTTTGATGTGTGGCAAAAAAGTAATCTGCTTTTCCAGCTTGACCTTTACCTATAGCAGCAGTCCTCTACCTGTGTCAGTCTTTTGTGAACTTTCAGGCAAGGCAGTGTGAGGCTAATGGTATTCCCTCACTTAGGGGTTGTGGCCTGTGCATGTGGCAGTAGAAAGTCTGGGAAAACTCATACACGTGCATTGTGGATGTAATAGGGATGAGATGGGAAAGAAGATGAACTGAAGATAGGTTAATAGAAAAGAAAGGGAAGGAAATGCCTGCTGATTTTCAAGTTTGCAGTGTTGTCTTGAGCAATAACTGTGCAGGTAAGGGACTCAAGTTAGAATATACCTTGCTCAAGAACGTTATTTTCCTTGATACTCTTTCAGGAGAGGAGAATCTTTAAATGCCTCTTGTTTTTACGGGTTTTAAATCAGGTTTCTGCCTGTAGCTTCTAAAGCAGGTTTTTTACGGTTCCCTCAAAGTTGACTGGTAACCAAGACTTTGTTCATTTGTTCTCTGCTATGGCCCCAGTAGGAGGAGTGGTATCAGTGAAGTAAAACAGGTGGTTAATCCAAGTTGTTTCTTAGCCTTACCCTGACAAAGATCTCAGTGTGCAGATAAGTGTTGTGCTAGATACATAATACTAAATAGAGGACTTTGAAAAACTACTGAGAAGAGCCAAGAATCTTTGAATTCTTCTAGAAATGCAGCAATTTTCTCCACAGCAGTAGACATCAACCCAAATGCCTTATTAGTATCTTTCAATCATCCACTTAAAAATAGAGTAATTTTACGATGAAAGATGATATTTTAAAGCCTGCCAGAGATCTGTGGGCCACATTATCTTCTGTTTCCACATCATCACACCATGCTAACCACATAAATTGGATACCTTCCAAGAGGATTGAGTATCTTTACAGTACTCTCCAATTCTCTCTAGCAGTCATGGCAATTAAAAATTAAAACAACAGTGCATAAGAAGTTTGATCTCATGGGCAGATCGATGTAAAATTTTTTTTTTCTTTTTTCCTCCCCCCTCTTATTTTCTGGGCAGAACAGTTTAATATTAGGTTGTACTGTCAAAATTCACTGGGGAAACATTCACCAGTTCTTTTGTCGAACCAACAGGGAGCTTGATGGCAAACTTTGCTAGATTGTTGTGGGTAACAGTTAATGGCCAGAGCAATGCTTCAGTCTCTTAGTGCTGCAGATACTGGTATTACTACAAAGACAGATTTCTGATTCACAATACTTTGCTGTTCCTCGAGGGATACTAGGTGATAATGCAATAACTCTCCTTTGAACAAATTTTCACTTAGTGCAAAACCAGGGAAAACTGTGGTATGTTTTACCAGACTCAAATACTTCACTTATTGCTTGTCTTTGTGGTTAAGCAGTTCACAAAATTTTATGAGCTGTCTTTTGGTTGCAAAGTCTTTAGGTGTAGTTATCCATTGACACGAGGACGCCTGAAATATCCTTAGTCAGAAAACAGAGTAATTTGTGATTTGTTTTCAGTAGAGACTTATAGGTCAGTGTTACAAGGTTAAATCAGGCTGTCTCAGTCCATAATTTTCTGCAGCAGTTGTGGGGTTCCAGAAAGTGAAAGATTTCCATCAGGACACGTTTCAAAGGCAAATCTATTTGTTGTTAAGCTTACAAAACCTCCCACAACTAGCACTAAATTGATGCCATTGCCTGTATTCAGTTATGTGCATATGTGATACTGCTCACAAGGGTTGCATTGATGCATCAGCTTTCTTTTAAAAAGGCAAATGTAAGACAGGTTGTTTTTAAGTGGTGAACAAAGACATTTGTCTTGGAAATATGTTCATTCTTGCATTGCCTGACAGTCATTTGATCAGTGATTACTAACTTTCACGTGGGCTGTTTTGGAAACAACCACTTGTAAACATGAGGATCCTTCTATCTGATTCTATTTGGAAAACAGAGATGTTCTGGGAAACAGCTGGGTTAGGTCAGTGTTACCTGAACAGGGAGACAAATACCATGTCCACATCAGTTCACTTGTGGGAATGGTTGGTTATAAATCTACAACATTTTGTGACTGTGGAGCGATTAACAAATTAGCCAGTCTTCTTTGTGGCAAAACTAAAATAGACAGAGATGTTCTGAGCCTGCTGCCCCTCAAATGAATAATTCTTGAGTAGGTCAGTTCAGTAGAAAAGCCCAGTGTTGGTTGTGGATCTTGGCTTGACTGTTGTGTACTTCTCTTGTGTGTCTGTTAAACGCCCAGGTATTCTCACTAGTTCTGGCACAGCCTCACTGGTTTTGTTTATCAGACCTTGTACAGCAAGATGTTTGTGGTTACAGCATTATCTTTTAAACGAGTAGCAATCACACTTAAGATTTCTCAAGTTGTCTTTGAACCTCTCTTTTTTTAGTCCAAGGTGCCTGCCTCTTGCTTTTCAGGACGAAGCAGAGTGATATAGTCTGATTTTTTGAAACGCTGGGTTTGTGTGGAGCAGAATCTGTTTGCTTAAAGCCTAAATTGTTTTGTTTCTTTTGGTTGTAGAAGGAGTAGTTTTTGGCACACACTATTAAAGTGGATTACAGATTGAGGCATAACAAAGAATGATATCAACAAATGCTCCACTGTATATTGGAAGTTATTCAGCTGGGTCTCAGACTCTCTTCATAGCTTATTTTGGTGAGTTCCCTGTGGGTGAGGGGTTGGAGAGAGGCTACGTGGTCTTTGTGTATGTGCTAACCAAACAATGTGCTGATGGAAGCACTGAGAACAGATGCAGTGAGAGTTGCCTCCCTGATCTTTCAGATGAATTTTTAGCTTCCATCTCCTACACGACCAAGCTGCTAAGTGAGAGTCACATGCATGGATACTTGAGCAAAAAGCTGTTACTTAATATAACAATTGTGCTTGGAAATGTTCTGTATTTGTCGATCCAGCAATCTGCCCCCTGCTCATGCAGCTCAGTTTTATTTGCAGTGGGGCCCGTGTGGGTTGCCTTGACCCTTCTGTGCTTGAGCCTGGGAGCTGAGGGCAGGGAGAGTCTTGTGGGACCCCTAATGGGGGCTGCTGAGGAGAACTGCCTGAACTTAGACTGAATGCATACATATGTTATGTGTAGGATCCATAGCTGAAAAATAACTGGAATTGTACTTACTACTTTAGTATAACTTTGGGGTGATTATAGTGGGGTATAAATGCTTTTGGCAGAGATGAAGCAGATACAGATTTTTATTTTAGTGTTTGAGCAGATTTACTGAAACTGCAGAATCGTCCTTATGGTTTAATTTAATTTTTAAAAGATAATTCTGGAATGTGAATTCAGTATAAGCATACCTGAAAAGGCCTCCTGCAGCTGATATTCTTTACTGCAATAAAATAATGTTGTTGCCTTCTTTGTTGTGTTACTCAAAACGTTTTAATCACTTTGACAAGGAATTATCTGCTCCCTGGAGGTTATCTAGTAGAAGTGGTAGACAGCTTTGTTCACAAATTTGGTAGCAAACCTCTTCAAAGTTCTGTTGGTAGGGAAGTAAAAAAACCTAATGAACCTTAAACTATAGTTGTTTTTCTTGTTCTCCACTTGTAGATCTGCGTTTTCTCACCTTCTCAATGTTGGCAAATATTTTCCAAAGAAAATAGTGTTACTATATTGAGACCTTTATGATGTCTACACGATCCAGTTCTTTTCAGTTACTTTTGAATATGCAGTTTTACAGAAATACATCATTCAAGTATGGTGGGTTTAACTTGCTTCCCTGACTTAAATACTCCTTGCCTTTCACATGCAAAACCTATTTCTCTTTACTGCTTGACTAATTCTAGCATGAGCTTTCCAAAGTGTGTTTAATTCCTTCCACTTAAAAAAAATAATTAATTGATATTTTCCTGGTCATGTAGGCATATATTTTGTTCCTGTTGACTGCTGTTGCATGCCAATGTTGATTCTTGGCAGCAGGAAAATGAAATTAATCAGGAGAGTCTCTTTTTAGACTCTACTTTCAGCTGTTAGGTATGGTAGACTAATGCAGTGATGTTCTGCCTTTAAAATGCTGTGTTCTCCTAATAGTAAATTCCATTTCTTCATAATAAACCTATTGCTATTATAGATTTTTTTGTTCTCTGGGAGGAAGTTGATTGGTAGTTTCTGTCTGGCCCATTTAATTGTTGGAAGAAATCTGATGCTTGGCTCTTGCCATTTTGGCAGTCTCACAGAAGGGCTAAATTAGACTGCAGGTCCCGACTTGCCAGTTGTATGAAAATATCTTTGTGCACAGATAAATCAACAAGCTCTGTAGTATTTTTGTGCCTAGTGCTGTTGGACAGGTACAGTATTCCTACATAAAGTTTTCTTTTGCAGAAGGAAGCTTGCTAGGTTACCAGGTTTGCTGGTTTTCCTTGCTTTTTGAGTTTCTGGCTCTCCCAGGCAACATGCTAATCCATTTCAAAGTATTTTAGGATGCTGTGTCTGAAGGGAGAAGGAAGTGATTTGTTTTATGTGTGCATATATACATGGAGGTGACCTGGCAGCAGCTAGCTTTTTGATGTTTTAGCTTTTACAAGATGCCTTCTATTTTTTTTTTCCTGAAAGACTTAAAACCCCCACTCTTATATGTGGGATGTAGAGTTTTGGGGTTCATTGTTGCTGAGATTTTTTTCTTCCCCAAGAAAGTGTTTAAATCGTTACCTTTATTGTGCTCAGTTTTTTCTTGCAATATGTCAGAACAGCTGACTGTGATCACTTGGGAAATGCCTCTGTCACCAGTGTGGTGCAGCACACGAGGGCTCTTGGTTCCACCTGAGCCCCAGCAGCAGTCAACTCAACGTCCCAGCACTGATCAATGTTGTATTGCTCCAGTTCCTTGTGGGAGCAGTGCTACTCTTGGCTGGCAAGACTTCTTGACTCCTTGTAAACTCAGACTTGAATTTTATTGGGTAGAGATTGGGGAAGATGCTCAAAATACTGCTTATATGTATGATTTGGTATAGATTTTTGCTGTTTTACAGTGGTTGGATTCTTCTCAAAGAAGGGTATTTGAATGAGTTTGTGCGTCCTTTACTGGGTACAGTCATCCATCCAGCCAGGAGCTTCTTTTCCTAGTATATTTTTATGTGTTATTAAAATGATTAGTTATATATACAAATGATTAATTATATATATCATAATCACAAACCTGAGGAGAAGAAAAGGGTTTTTTTTTCCACCTTCAGTTGGCAGAAATGTAATTTTCAAGTCTGCTTTCTAAAAGTATATGGGTGTCTGGCCAAGAGTTTGTCAAGAATGCAGAGAAACCCTGTTCTTTTCTGCTCTATAAATGTTAACATGGGTAGATGGGAGGCAGTTACTAGGTAGATACACTGTCCTGAGAAATGGTTATATAATGAAAGAAAGGATTTAGAGCTGTAGTGCTGGGATTTTTTTTCTTTTCTTTATCCATTTTTACAGGCATTTCAATTTGTAGTAGCAGTTTGAAGTAAGGACTGCACAGTGTAGTACATACTGGATGCCTAAGAGTGTGTACAAAGTCTGATGTTGCTGCTTTAAGACTGTTATGTATAATAAGAACCATACCATCTCTCCATGATTAAAGCAGAATATTGGAAAAGTTTCTAGACTTCTTTGGGAAAAAAACCCATCTGTACTTGAAGAATCTGGTTTGCTGTGCACGTCTGTCTTGATAGACAAGAATTTCCTCTTTTCTGTAACATTTAGATTCACTATCCCTGCCCCTTCCCCTCCAGCTCTATCAGTTCTCTTACTGGTAGTTTTGGAGGACTGTGTTGGTGGGCACATCTACCCATGTCCTTCAAGGGCAAAGGTCTCCAGCAGTTTGCTTTATTATGTTTATTTCAGCTATGTGTTATTTGGGTTTTTTTTTTCTTCCAGGCTGGTATTAGGACAGATACAAAGGAAATTGGGACAGGCGTGTGGAAGCTTAAGCATTTCCATAATTTTGCCTTGTTTTTCCTTCCCCTTCTTGCTGATGTTTGAATCCCTTGACCATTTACAGTACCATGTACGGTGCATGAAACTACAGTAACTAAAGACAGAGAATTCAGTGAAAACTGATGTTTAGTAAGTGAATGAGAGTCCAGATGAACACTTTGCATACAAAGGCGCAGGGAACTCAGCAGGTGATGATTTAATTTGGTCACAAAGCAAATGAAACAGTTGTGCAGTCACAGCCCAGCGTCCAGGCTGGATAAAGCTGCAGGGGTGGAGGTAAGATCACAGCGTAAGAGAGGAAGCTTTGGGATGCAGTGAGATATTGGAATGTGTTAGGGGAGGAAACTCAATTCTGCAACCTCTAGGGAATTCAGAGTAATACAATGAAAGTATATTGGGGAATATAAGAAACCATACAGTTGTATTCTGCTTCCGGAGGAAAAAAAAGTTTTGAAAAAACAAAACCATAAGAAGGCAATGAGTGATGTCAAAGATGTTTCTCTTATAAGCTACTGTTATTCAGTACAAACAATGAAGCGAGATAAATTCCTGAAGCAGTTTATCCATATGATGGGGAGAATGTAACTAAGGTTTTTTTGGGGTTTTTTTTTTTTTTAATTACATATCTGCACCCAGGTAACGTGGTTCAAAATTGCACTGCTCAAATTCTCTTGATAATTTCTGTTGTGAAGATGTTGTAGAAACTCAAGTTTTACTATTGAAACATCATGAGAGACTTCAGGATATGTAATAACAAATCAGAATTGAAGACTTAGTGAAATTTGTTCATGCTTCCTGAAGTCTTTGCTGTCAAGTGATGATAAAAATCGTTTTTCAATGTATAGTAGTATAAAATGAAGACTAAACAAAATTAAATGAGCACAGTCTCTTCTATATAGAGTATTGTTTTTTATAGATCTTCAGTGCTTTCTCTTGCAGGTGGAAGGGAAATTTGAATATTTAATTGGATTCGTGTAGGAATTAAAGACTTGGAATTTGTCCATACTGCTTGTCAGGCTTGAGCTATGCACAAACACAAGCCAGCAAACCTGGTAATGCAGCATTCATTGTTGCCAGTGGTTTACCTTAGTATTTGCATTCGTGCCTTTATTTCTGTTGAGTGTTGAATGCTCTTTGGGAAGGTTGACTTGAAACATCAGAGTAAAGTTCTCTAGAAAAAGCCTGGAAGTGCTAATCATTGGGACTTGTTCCTTTTTTCCTTTCTTCCCCTCCACACATTGAAATTTAGCTGACCATAGGATGCTCCTTTGTCTCAGCTCATTTCATCAGTGAAATTGTACTGGCAGGCCAGCTGATAGATGGATTAAATAAGAAATCGAGGATTACAGTTTGTAAGTTTGTGATGCTGTTCTGGGAAGTTATTAAATGCTGCCTGGATATTTAAAGAAATATGGAAAGATGCTAATTCTGGGAGGCAAGAATAAAAGAAGCCTTCTTGTCAGAACTGATATTTGCAATACTTTTGCCTGTCTGTCAAATAATCCTGAATATGCTTGCATTTCTAGAATAAGGGAATTGTCACCATACCAAAAATGTTGAGGTACTGCACACATGCAGGATGAACAGCAGTGAATTGAAAACAGACACAAACAGGGTATCTTGGGGCTGTTAGGGTGCTTCCTCTTTGTTTTCTGGGCATGAAGCACTCAAGTGGAAAAACCAGTGCAGCTGTCCAAGTAAGGAGCTGTTGCCATCTTGAAGTTTGCTCTTTTAGTCTGTGAGAGTCTGGGTAAGAGACCTCTAAGATCCTTCAGCCATTGGGTTGCAGCGGGTAGATCTCTAATTCTTGGAGTTGATCACTAATAGGTTGTGAGTATAATTTGCTATGTTGAGCATAAGTTATACTAATTCAAAAATTATTTTAAAATATTTTAATGTTTTTAGGTTGTACTATAGCCATGGCTGGATGTATGTCAGCTGTGGGGAACCTCCTGGATGTTGGTTAACTTGTCACTTTCATAATTAATTTGCCCTGCAAAGTCTGTGAATTACTGGCCACAGAATGATGCCAGAGCAGTGATGACATCTGGCATTTGCAAACTTGGGTACGGTGAAACTTCTTCCTTGCAATAAACATGGATTTATTGCATTTATAAAAATGCAATAAAATTTGTAAAAATATTCTTTTTACTGTGTGAACCGTGCAGAGTGATAATTTAATGTCCTGGTCTGTGTAAGCAGATGATGTTGCACTAATCCCATTTTGTCTGCAGTGAAGTAGGAGGCACCACGTGTATGGCAGTTTGGCTGTATCTGTCGGCGTTCGTGTTGCAAGCACGTGTTGTTCTGCTATCTGGGTTCTGCCCAGCTGTTGGGCATGCAATGTGGACTTTGTCTTAATTTCTCTGGTAGTTTGGGGACTTTGGCTTCTGTTTCTTTCTTCTTTCCCATTCTGCTCTTTTGTCTTCTGAAGGAGTAAATTGGTCTAATTGTTACTTTATATGACATGCTTGATTAACTTTACAGACTGCTGCCTTTGCTGACAGTTTAACTAGGAATCTAAGTGTTTGTGTGCTCACAGATCAGAGTGTAATTATGCTTTCTAAATTGATTTCGTTTTGATACTTCAATTAAGCTTTCTTATAACTGAGTATTCACGTCCTTGCAAGTGAGGAGAGGAGGGAGTATCACAAGTGCTACATGCAAGAATATTTAATGAAATAAAACCCATTAAATTAGCTGGCTGCCTAGTATGCTTCTCAAAGTTTTCAAGAAGGTATGAAACTAAAGTGCAAACGTCCCGCAGGCATCTCTGAGATAAAAACGTCTTGACAGCTCTAGTTAAGAATATCATGTATCAGTCTTTAGTTTTAATTTCATTTTGCACTAGAATAACAAAGAATATAAAACAATATGAATGCAATTAAAGATTAAAGACTACAAAATGTAGCACTAGAATGTCAGGAAATGGTAATGCTCTGTCAACAATACTATCTTGCCACACTTTGTAGTTCTGTGCATTGCAGTGAAAACTTAAGAACTGCTGAGTTAAGGCAGAGAGTTTCATTGGTATTTTAGGATGGGGGAAGAATGTAATCATCACACAAACAACTGGAATACTAAACCCATGAACTTCCTAATGGTATTTTACATAGACAATTGCATAGCAATTTTTAACAGAAATTTTGAGAGAAGTGGAATTACCTGTGTCTGTTTTTAAAGTCTGCATTTCTCTGTCTGTGCAGTTAATTATGGTAAGCACAATTAATGATATTTTAAACGACTAAAGGTTGTTCTGTAAGTCTTTGTCGTTTTGTCCACGTGTCAGTGTTTCCCCAACCCCCAGTCTTCCACAGTCTTCCCCCAGTAAAATGCTCCCTTTGATTCTAAATGAGTGACTTGACTTCAGTCTTTATGTAGTTCTTTTCTGGCAATTTCTTTGGTTTGACCCATCTTTCACACTTCATGTAGGCAGCATTCTTATCCGGTGTTCATACAAAAGAAAATCTTTAAAGACTGAATCTGTGTTAAATAAAGTAGACATCTAACAGTCAGAGGGTCAGATTGACTGGCATGTGATAGCTGTTTTATGCATTCTGGAGCTACAAAGCAACTGGAGAATGCAGGGCTGATTCAGACAGATTTACAGCTGCTTTGCCTCACTCAGGGCAACAAGACCTGCAGTTTATTTTCATTCTTGATATTTTATGAACTCCTGGGTTTTCCTTATTTCCTTCCCCCCCCCCTTCAGATACATATCTATTTCCCCTTTCTGTGTGATCTTGTTGACGAATTCAGAGGCAGCAGCTCTGAGGATGTTTAGGACTGAGATTAATTTTTAGCAAAAGGATCCTAAAAGTGCATTTCCCTCCATTGTGCCTGCAACTTCTCATTTTTCAGTCTGACTGAAGCCACAACTGCCTGAACAAAGATGGTCACTACTCGCCTTCTGTTTTTGCTACTGGGAATGAAGCCAATTGCCCCCAGGGGAGAAAGTAGCTTCCTATCAGTAGGGATATAGATGATGACTTTGAGAAAGCATGAAAGAGAACTAAGTTATTCTTTGCTGAGAGGCAGCCTGTGGCATCCATCCTTCTGAGAGTGTAAGTAAATGGCAGCTGTTCTGGAAAAAGGGCAGTTGTTTAAAAAGGTTCTCTGGAGAGCATTATTCTTCATTCTCTCAAGAGCCATGGGAGAAGATTACTGCTAAATCTGAAATTTTCTCCATTTCACTAAATAAACTGTAAGATACTAATCTTAAATGTACATACATGGAGATAAATCGGGGGGCAATTCTGGTAGCACATATTTAAAGAACTTTCTGCATCCTTTGAACTAGTGAACTTCTGCAAATTCTTTTTAAAATATCCATTCCGTACAGAATGAGTAAGTGCTGTAATTCTGTAGGGGATAGCCATAGTTATGCATGACTAGAAGCTTTAAATCTTAGATTTAAGTACTGAACTCCTTCCCAGCTATTTGAAGCCAGAATAGTGGATATCTAATGGTGACCTACTTGAGCTTTCCTTGGGTTAGTCATCCACTACGCAGCTCTTCTGGAAGGAGCATTTAGGCAGCTTTTTTCCCCCTCTTTTCTCTCTACTTAATTGAGGTACAAGGTTACATTGTGACTTAGGTGTGTCACTGTGGGTTGCGACTGACTACTTAAATAATTTTGCTTCTCAGTGGATTCTGTAGAAGCAGCATGAGTGAGTCACATTAGAATAAAGCAGAGCAGGCTGACAAGTCTCTGTGTGCACTGCAGTGCAGAGCAGATGTACTTGAGCTGGATTGAAGCTGTCGTAGCCACGGTAACACAGAGTTCAAAGTAAATGCTTTGGCAGTTGGCCTGCACTCATAAAACTGGTCTTTACAGATCCTCTAGCTCTCCTCTAACATCCCTCTTCCTCCTTTGCTGGATCATGTCCAAGCTGTACACTCCATCAGTAAAGGTAGTGTAGGTGCACTCTGCATGTGCAGTTTATGTTTATCAGGCATTGCAGACCCTCAGATCACTGCTCTGTGGGGTAATACTGTGTCATCAGAAAGTCCCTGGAAACTGGCACCCTGTCTGAGGTAGAGGCGGACATTTGTGTCCTGGAAAGATGGAGAAATTAACCCTCTTCAGTATGTTTCCCAAAAGTGAATTCTGCTGACTGTTACTAATACAGTTCAATTTCAGAAGTGAGAGTTAAGCATGCCTTGTCCTCCTTCTGTAGAAGTGTAAGTAATATGAATGCCAGACCAATATTCTTCCACACACATGTGTGTGGAGATGTGAACTAATGTACGTACTTTGGGTTCATATATGTATATATTCTACGTTAACATCTGGCCAGGCTGCTTCTTGAGTACAATACTTTTAAAAATAAAATCTATACTCAAGTATATCAATGCAGTTGCTAATGTTTACATATAAAAGCACCCAAATTCTGCAAGCTGTTGTTGATCTGTGATCCTTACAAAGATTTGCCATTGGTATGTGTATTGCTGCATCTCTCCTTATGGGCAATAATGCTGCTTCTGAATATCATTTGAAGAAATCCCTTTATAATGGCGACTTGTACAGACCTGCTGAAAGAACCACAGAGTGTGACAGAAACTTATTGGTCCTTGTGCTCTTCCCTGAAACATCTCATACAGATGTTTGTTAGTTTTCTTGGCTTCTCTTGAATGGTGAATTGGTTAAATGGTTAAAGTTAGGAGACAGCTGGACACTGACAGGCCTTTCTGGGGCTGCCTTCCATTTTTTGAAATGTGACAAAACTCTGTACCCCTAAGTGTCCCATAAAAATGGTATCAGCCCAGACACTAGCAGCTAGATCAGACAAGAAACAATCAGGAAAAAAAAAGTTGCTCAAAGGAGCTGAATGCATTTTTTAAAGAATAAGTGGAATTAATACAGAGAAATAACTGTCTCCTTGAAATATTCCCATAACCTATTACTGTTCAGCAATAATTAAAAAAAAACACCGAACCAACTAAAAGAGTCTTTTATTACAGAGATCTATTTAAATTCAATTTTAATAATTTCGTTTTTGTATCTTGGATAATACCAAGTTTTTATCATACCATTTAAAGTTTGTGGTAGGTGTCAGTAGAAGCAGCCTGTGCTTCACTGTTTTGCTGTTTGTGCTGTTGAACAGCCCTCTGCAGTGAGCCTGGTCTCGCTGTGGGAGTGCTGGTCCCTTTTGCCATGCCCCACTGTATGTGCTGCTGTACAGCCCTCTCCTTTCACACGGGCCCACGTCTCCTCTGACCCGCGGCTGGTCCTGATTCCTGGCATGGTGCTTCTCCCCGGATTTGCCAGGGTTGGGGTCCCTCTGTAAGGAGCGTGCTGCCCCTCGGGCGCTGGGCTTCGGACCACGTGCTAGGTCTGTCCCAGCTGTGGCGAGCTCACTGAGCACCTCTGGGCTTGTTTTAGAAAAGAAGCCTAAATGCGTAGTCTGAAGATGTCTTAGTGATACACAATCAACATAAAATAATGCCCTGAATTCTGTCAGATTGCTTTGTTACTGGCCCTTCTCTTCTGTGTGCAGAAGGCTTTACTTGTAAACCAATGCCAGATTATCCATATATAAAAATAACGTTTTACATGTAAAAATAGAACAAGCTCAGCTTTTCAGCTGTGTTGGAATTGATCACTTATTTCTTGTGTGGACTCTTGCTAAAGCACTGGTTTTATGACATGTGATAAGCTGTTGAAATAAAGAGCATGTTGTTTTTAGCAGGAGCCAACAATTCCCTAATCTGTTAGGATATTTGGATTATATTTCTGAGGTTGCTTAGTAAGGATTTTAGGGCAGAACTTTATGATTTCAGACTGTTTTTTAACCTTGAGATCTGTTTTTTAGAACTGGCCGGGCGGGAGGGGATGTTGTTGAAGTCACGGAGTTGAAACAAAGGCAGCAATTATTTCAATATTCAGTTTTCTGAGACTTTGTTTTTATGTTGATTTACATTTAAGTAAAGCCCCTTTTTCTGTCCCTCCATAATGTTTCTCTGTATGTGGTATCAGCTGCCCACTATTTAACAACGTGGAAAAATGGGCTGGCATTAAGTAACTTGGTTCTGCTCTAAAAAGCAAAACCAGAATAAATCTCAACAGCCACTGCCAGGTAGACAAGTACTGTGTGGCGATGGGAGCGAAGACTTTGCTGGTAGTGTTTTGGAGGATTTCAGGCTGAGTTTCTTTGCTTATGTAAAACAGTGGTCTTTGTTTGGCACTTCCAATGGCGCTGGGACTGTTGTGTAGCTTCATTGATTGGTTCCATGCAGTGGAAATCTGACCTTTAGCAGATGTTTGAGAAATTGCCAGCATTCACAGTGATCAGCAGACTAGACAGTTTTTTCCTTATGTTGATGAGAACTTCCATTAGATTAGTAACGTGCGTGACAATGTCAAGCTTTTAAATGATTAGTAAACTTTTTGAAACAAGGCAGATTTTCCTGCAGTGTAGAACTGCATCAAGCAATTTATTTTCTTATATGCATCGTTTTGCTAATTGGTTAGCTAATGGAAATGTTTTGATAATGTAAGTGGTGTGGATTTTTTCTGGTTGTAGAAAAGACATGTAGATTTTAAGTAAATTTTAGTTTGTCCATATTTTTCTTAAAAGGTCAGTTTTAGCATGCTGTTACAGCATCAGTTTGGGATAAATGCTTTCAAAGAAAAAAGAACAAGCTTAAATGGGCTGGGGAGGGGGAGGCAGCAGTGAAACATATCCCATCTGGAGCATTTGGCTTGGAACAGGATGTTGCATGACTCCATGTGAAGTCTGCTCTCACGAACAGTATCCTAAGCAATGTAGGAGATTCAGCTGCTTAGTGGTGGGAGTTGAGCATGAAACGAGGTCTGTTTTCTCAAACTCCAACGGTTAGAACTACAGGAAAGAGGTGGGACTTAATAAGAGATTTATGTGTTGAAGAACTCAACAACACCAGCAGTTGCCAGATTAAACCCTTTCCTGCAGGTGCTGGCTTTCCTCAGACCTCTACAATTGTTTTTCAGTGTGATGCATGTGGAAAGAATAATTATTTAAAGGATTAGAGCTTTAAACTGAGAACAATACAATTACTAAGTTGTCTTTTTTTGTTCTAAATTTAAAAATCAAATAATTGCAAGAGAACTATCTTGTGTTGGCATTAGATATCTTATATACATGCGTGCTTTTTAAAAAAAAATTTACTGGGTGGAGTTTTTAATTTTTTTATTATCATTTTGGGTGCAGAAAGCATGTTAAAGAAATAGACTGTATTGAGAGCAAGGGGTAGTCTTGACAACCAGTCCTGCTATTGTGGACTCTTTGGCAAAATGTATCCAGTGCATCCCGTGAAAATATGTTTGTTTGCTTTTGATGAGTGTTTTTGTGTGTGTGGTGTTTTTTGTGTTTGTTTTTATTTTTTTTTTACATGAATATTAGGAGGGAAGGGATATGATGGTAAGAGAAGCCACACATATTACAAAGTCTGGAAATCTGTGCTCTTTGCTCTCAGTGCTCAAGAACACTTAATTTTTCCAGTGCTATGGAACTTGTCAGGTATGTCTCTTTATTTTATGATTCCCATGAATTTGTGCCAAAATTCCTTGGCAGCTCATTTGTTATCTAATAATCTATGTACCAAATCAGATGAAGTTTTTTTGGGATATAACTACTGATCCCTTTTTATAAGCAAAACTAGCAAAGCTGTCCTTGCTTGTATGCAGGACATTTAATGTTTCTTCTGAGTCTTGTTTATTCAACCTTCATTTCCTGATCTAAACATGAGGTAGTGGGAGATGGTAGAACTGAACTGAACTGATTCCCTGAGTGGGTGAAATATTTGTTTGTCTGGTTCATCAGTGGTCATCTCCTTCCCACCCTGAGAGAGAGACTTAAGAAAATAGGTTTTATCTGTGGCATTATATCTTTTTTTTTTTT
>VXBQ01009718.1:157223-213344 GCA_013400175.1 Phainopepla nitens | reverse complement strand
TTTTTTTTTTTTTTTAATGCAGTGACTGGGGAGTAAAGGCTCTTGATCTTGCTGGTTTTGTGGGAAGTGAAATGCATGGGAGAAAAACATGGCTTTTTGTCCCCCCTTGGCCCTCTCCATGCAGTTGATTTTCATACATGCACTGAATAAAAATTTTAGTAGATGTACTTGTCTGAAATGCTGGCAGCTGTTGTCTGCTCCAAGTAAATCAAAGTTTTGATATACTGCAAGATTGCAGGTCTTGGCTGTGCTTAAAACTTCATAATTACGATATGTGAGTTATTTGTATCACTGTGACATAACTGAACCAAAAAGCTGTAAGGAATCCAATAATGAACATTACTTTCAAAATTATTTACTGCAAATTCCTTTAATTTATTGCAATGTTAATGTTTGTTGACTGAAGGAGACAGACCTCTCTGTCTTGCATTTTTGTCTTGAATGCTAAATGGACGTTTTCACATGAGTAGTTGTTCCTTTCTTATGCACAGTAAGTTGATTGCAGCAGAAGGTATATTTTTTGCATACAATTCACAAGAGAGTGAGACTGACTGTTGGAAATAACATCCAGATTTTAAACAATTTGTAGAGAGAAGCAGAAGGCATTTTGTAAAGCAAGGTAGAAACCTCAGTTGTCATTCCCTGATATGTTTTGAAAACGGATTAACTTCTTTATCACTATCAATGCAAACTGCAGTCATCTGATACCACAAATAGTTCTGCAGCTGACGACTGTAGTCGAAAATATCATCTTACAGTGTGTTCATTTTCCTGAAGGGAACACTCCTGTCCCTTAACTTGAACAGTAATTTTATTGCTCATTCCCTAAGGGAATGGGAACTATGTGATGTGACTACGCTCTATCTTCTCCTGCATTGATTTATCAAAATACAGTAAAATTGTCAAATTCTTCACTGCAGGAAGGCTGGGGTTGCTTGGGTTACCTCTGGAGGTTATGAGGGCCCTACCTAATTTCCTGATGTCTTTCCAAAAGTCTTGTCTGTATTCTTGTCTGTATTCACTGTAAGTGTAGGTACACAATCAGTTGCAGTTTGTGGGATGGTTTTGCTTGTTTTCAAGATGTTTTCTGATTCAGAGAGCTTGGAGCAGATAAAGTTGTGCTAAGATTTGTTACAAGAAAGGACTTGGTTGCATTCACATTTTTTAAAGATTCTGAGCGTAAGTGATTATTTCAATGAATTCAAGGAGCTCCTCAGAAAATAAACTTGCCAATACAGATGGGTACTAAAAACTTGGGGGAAGTTGTCCTGTATTTTTTGTATAGAAATGGTCAATTCAGGGAATACAAAAAGCCATATCCTAATTTTAAATAAGCAAGATGATAGTGGGGAAATAAAGGGGAGAAAAGAGGAAGTAAAGAGTACCAGTCCTCATTTTGTGATACATTTATTCTGTCTATCATTTCTAGCACTAAAAGCTGTCTTGGACATACAGTAAACCTTGTTTTGTTCCAGAAACATGAACAGATGGTGAGAAAATTATGTACAGTTCTGAATTAATGCTTTTTTATTCTCTTCTCTCCAGCATTTTCAGTTGCAGGGAGGACTTTTTTTTTTAATCCTAGTCACAGCCCTGATAGTTACAGTCTTTAAAACCATTGTGTGTAAACAAACTTTTTTTGTTTTTTAATTTATCATCACAATCTTCTTTAAAATGCCATTTATTCAAAAATATTATCCTTGCTGTTGTGACAAGGCGTGTCTGACTTTTTCACTAGTAAGTTACCCAGAGATGGCTAATGAAGTAATTAAGGTGATTAATTTGGTTCATTAGGCAGCTTTTGATGTATACTCATTGCCAGTATTTTGTTCTTATGTCTTTACTTCTGGCCTTAAGCACTAAGGGTTTGACTGTGTTATCTGTTGGATCTGTTGTTCTGTTGGTCTTATCAATGGATCTATTGTTCCTCCTTTGAAAAGATCTTTGAAAGGAATTACTAGGAGAGCTGAAAATGCATAATATTTCATTGCCTTCACTTTTTTGAGTTGAAATACACTGGATATTTCTAGGACAATTTCTAATTAACAAAAGGTATACTGTAAGCTTTAAAACAATTATGCAATTAAAGTAAAAATAAACATTCCTCTGTAGTTCGGACAGTTGTGATACTGAAATAAGTTAGTTAATACTCAAGATGTAAAAGGTTAAATGGCCTCACATTTTTGAGGAATTTTGTTGAAGGGCAAAGAGTGATGTTAGATGACAGAGCAAAAGTGTCTCTTCTGAAAAACACTAGTAGACAAACACATAGAGAATTTTCATGTATGTATCATGAGCGATTTCTGTAACCTTAAGTGCTTTTCACCCCCGTTTTCCTGAAGCTTTTCTGCATCAGTGATTCTGTTAATTTGAAGCCTTTCCTCCTGTGCTGTAGCCTTAGCAGCTGCAACAACAAAGTGTACAGTCGTTCAGAGGAGCTGCTTGTCTTTGTAGCTCTATGATCCAGCAGGATTTGGCTTGTAACACCTCAGTAGCACCTGAAAACCCACTGACATTCAATCTGCAATACATCCAGCGTCATGTAAACATAGTCTCAGTTCCCGACGAATTTGTGGTCAGAGGGGGCAGCACTGGGCTGAAGTGATTGTACTCTTGTCTAGAGGATGGGTTTGAAGCACAGACATTGTGACTTGCTTGCTGTCATGGAGTGAGGGCAGAACCTCCCAACTCAGTATCAGTGACTGAAGTTTTTGGTTGTGTTGTTTTGATTTTTTTTTTTTGGCGGGCTTTTTATTTTTTTTTTAATAAAAAAGCCAAACACAAGCAAATTACTAATAAAAGACTTTCAAATTACAGTGACAAAAGATAAGTGCTTTATTAAGTTGGGACCAGACTGTCCACATTGTTAATGTCTTCATTCTGATGTAAACTATCTCCTTAAGATTGTGAAATGGAAAAGATGATTTCCTAAATTACTTATCATGGTGCTGTATTTCTCTGTAGTTCACCTATTATTTATAAAGGTGTAATTTTTTTGCTCGGACATTTAGATATCTGTGACTCAGGAGTGGCCATTATGGCAAAGAGGAGATTGAGAATGTCGATTAAGACAAGATCTGAAACCCCAGGAAGCCATGGTTACATTTCCTCTCCTGCTCCTAAAATGTTGGTTAACTCTGGGAGGCTGTTTCCTGATGTCATGTTTGCTCACATTTGCCACCAGCCCTGCTCTTAATCTCCTCTGGCCTTTCAGTAATAGTTAGAGATATCTCAGTTCAGAGCTGAGTGAACTTTGATCCCAGTTTGTGGACATTTATGCACCGGTGAACTATGAACTGTAATGTCCCAGTTCTTCTCTGTAAAGTCTAGCCTTGCAGTTTGGTATCAGATGGAAAAAATAAATGAAGATTATATAGCATTTAAAAGTCTATGTGTTAATCCTTTGAAGCTTCAACCTCTTGAGTACAGATCTTACTTTTCTGTCTAATGCTGCACTTAACCCATAGGAAAGAAGACCTAGGTAAGTTTTGTTTATTAATCTTTTGTTAGCAGATGTCTTCAAGTTTTTAGTTACATCAGAAAAATTATATGGGAAAAATTGTCACTTTTTGAGTGAGTGATGACTCTCCAGTGTGAGGAACTAGAGAAAGAAGTGTGAAGGAAAGAGATGTAGTTTTGAAAGATGACTTGTAGAGGAGGTTGAAACTCCAAGGCTGGAGTGGTAACATGAAGTTGACTCTTAAAAAACAAAACAGCAATTCAGCTTGTGAGATAGCACTGAATACAGTCACAAGAGAAGACTTTAAGAATACAGATTTCCAAAAAAATAGAACTTGAACAAAATAGCCAAATTCAAATATCTCTGCATCTTTGCTAGGAAGAACTTAGAATCTGTTTGTCTTTATTGTTCTGCAGAGGTGGTTTTGTCAGGACCAGGGGAAAGTTTGCAGTGTGGTTATAGATAGCACGTGAAGTGGAGGAAAAAGGACAGCAAATTCCTGTTAAAGCTGTAACATGTTCTTCCCTAATAAGAGATAAAGCTTTCAAGTAATTGGTACAGTATACTAACTTCCCTACTCAAATATTCTCATCCTCTTATAATGGAAAAAAGGCCTGGAAAATATCTCCAAAGATTTTAGCAGATGATCAGTGAAATAGATAAATATTTCACTAACATTTTGTCTTGCCTCAGATTATTATGATTATTACTACTGTTTTCTCATCTGCTTGCTGAGATTTGTTTGGTTGGCTTGTTGCCTAAGGTTAACAGTCTTGGTTACACAATCAAATACTGTGTTGTTGTCAGAATACAAAAAATTACCATTTTTGTAATTGACAATAATTTATAAAAATTCCAATATACTGTCTCTTTTTGGTTGCTGAATTTTTTTCTTGGTTTCCTAGTTACTCTTGGAATAGTCCTCCCTAGTTCTCTTAATTCCTGTAAGATGACCAAAGAAAGCAATGAATTGAGTGAGTTTGTCTGCAGGAATTTTTGCAGTTGATATGAGCTAGGCCTTGGGAAAATGTCTCCAGTACAAACAAAATCTTCCTCTGGTGATTTGTCACTATACTAAGGATTTGCTGGTGTCTTTTTGACATCTCTGGCGTTATCTGACAAAAAGGAAATTGTTTGTGAGCCCACTCCTGGTTTGTTTGGCTTGCTGTCTGGAGGATGATGTGGGCAGAGCAGCTGAGAGGCACTTGGTCTTTCCTAGCCTGGATTCCAAAGTATGAGTATCAAAAGTTCATCTCAAAACCTTGCTTTTCTTTTACAGTCTCTCTTCTGTTTCACTTCAAATAAAGATTTGCTGTTCCAAAGTACAGTGTTTAACCAGTGTCTGCACTGCAGATCTGGGAGGACACCTCTTTTTCTAGCAGCATATAAATCAGGTTGAACCTCTGTCTGGGTAGATAGTGATAAGTACTTTTAGGTCCTTAGTCAGGGTCAGTCCTTTGAACCTTGGAAAGATGGCTGTTCTGGCTCCTCACCTGTTGAAGATGGCTGATTGGATTGTCTTGGTAGAAGTAGGGAAAGTCCTTTTAGCACTTCTCTTGATTCACTTTAGCAGTGCTTCAGGTTTGGGCTATTCAGCTGGAGTGCAACATCAGAAAAACTCAAGTTAACTGTAGCTCCCTGCTCGGGTTCTGTTCATCTCCAGAGCGCCAGCTCTGTGCATTTAGACTCTCAGGGGGACTGAAGTTGAGCTGGTTCCCATGAGTGCCTTTGCAGCCATACCTTGCTGGCTAAAGCAACAGCCAGGTTGTTTGGTTGTTTCCTGCCTCAGGAGAGGCAGATTTCTGTTTCTATCTCAGATTGGGGATGAGGAACAATAGCAACTGATGAATTCTGACTAGGAGATGACCTATTCCTTTCACCATTCACTTTAGTTTAGCCTCCTGTAGTTCATTGTGATTGCTGAGGGCCTGGTGAACAAGCTTTGTCTTCATTAATAAGCCATTACCTTGTAAAAATTGTCTTAAATACATTGACATTTAGTATTTTAAATAGTCTGATAGTTATTTTTTTGTTGGATGTAGTCACATCTTCAAATGACAGATTAAGACAGTTTAAAGTCAGCATAGTCTTTTTAAATTTAAAACTTAGCAATAATGGTTCCTTATTAAATGACAGGTGTTGGTCTTTTTTGTGTGACATTACAAATGTTAGTATAGGCACAGATTAATTGCTTTTTACAAGTCATCTAAATCACTAAAGTTTTTAAATTGGCTTTTTATTTACCTTATTTAAAATCACATCTTATTTGAGAACAGAAATCCATTTTTAAATTGAATGTGTAGGCTTTCTATAGTATGTGTGCTTCTTAACTGCTGTGTTTAGACATGATCATTTAGAAATTTAGGTATAATAAAAGTTTCCTATGTTGTGTAATAATGAAAAGAATTTGAAAGATTTTTTTCAAGCGTGAAGGGCCAGGAGGTTTTTGTGTGATGTGCATATTTTACCTAGTTATGATTCAATAGGCTATTATTTCTTAAAATAATATGTCACTTCTATTTCTCACTTGGGATAAGTAATTCAGAAATTTCTGGAATGTAAAACATCTTTCAAATGGGGCTACTTGACTTTGGTTTCTTCTTAAGTCCAGTAGAGTCATGATTTAATTTCTGGTTTGTGTGTCACTTCACTTTGATGTTAAGATCTGAATTTGGAAAAAGATTTGCAAAATAGGTATGCCAAATAATTTGAACACTTACAGTGATTTAAATAGCTTGTGAAGTAAAACTTGGCACTCCCGTAGATTATCTTTTTATCAGAGGGAAGTCTTTTTTTTAGAAATTAATTTAAAACTCACATACAAGATGTATGGGATTTTTTTTTCCTTTCATTTCCATGTAGATCATATTTTCTCCCTTCATCTTTCTGTTCGGAATAGGCATTTTAAATTGTGGGATGAAAGTCACATACTTGTGTTAGATGTTTTTTTTTATTTTCAAGGATGGTATTGGAGCATGCAAGCAGGATGCTTTTTTATTCTGTCATCTTCTCTGCAATCTCTCCTTCGTGCCCTACGTGATGTGCTGGTTGCTTAGCAATCCAAGCTACAGACTGCAGCAGGCTGTTGCAATAGTACTGGTATTTTTCTTCCGTTTTGCAACCATCTTTTTGCTGCATTTTTCTTCTGCAGAGGCTACTTTATTGTCAGTGTTCAAGCATGCATTTTGGGAAGTGCAGAATTAAGGTTCAAAAATGAACCATAAACTGTACATGTAGATAGTTTCTTACCCTGTAATGTACCTTGAGACTACTGTTTTCTGGAAATAAATAATTGTTTTGGTTTCAAGGCCTCTCTGTATGTGTAGGATATTTATGTTTTAAAGCTTAATATAAGGAAGCTACCTGGAAAACCCATGTTTCTTGGAGCATGTGTTTGCTACATCTGGCCCTGTTCCCTTCTGCACATGGCATATATTTGACCTGTCTTCCAGTGAGTGTGTGCCTGTGCTTTATTCAGCAGTCTCTTGGGAGAGCAGAGTTGTCTTCCTTATTCTGCCATCTCCGAAGTGTACTGAGCAATGTTGGCAGTAAAAGTGTGACCTCAGCTTGTGTGTGTCTGTCACTGTGTGACTCAAGCCTGTGTGACACAGGCTCCTCTGTAGTTTTATAAATTTTGAGCAGATGATCCTGAGGCTGCAGATTTTATTCTTCTCTCAGTAATGAGAATAGTGTTTTTGGAGGAATTGTCTCCTTGCATTTCAGAGGAACTGTAGCTGGATGCTGTTATGTGTGGTCTTTCAGTGGGAGGAAGTCTTGGTGCTTTCCTGCTGGACAGACTTAGAATAATTTTGTACCACAGGGAAAAAAAAAAGGAAACAAAAAAGAAAAAAAAGAGAGTTTCCAAGCAGTTGTGGATCCTGAAGCAGCAGAGACTTAATACTGCAAGTAATGAACCAGCCTCTCTTGTTGTACACTTCAACTTTCCAGCTTATGATTGAGGAGTTCTGCTGAGATACTATACCTATTCAATTTTCTTTTGAATAAACAGAGAATTTAAGTCTTCAGAATTATCAGTAAGATGTTTCATGGTAGCAGGATATATTAAACATGATTTAATCTTTGAGGAAATGTCCCTTTGATTTCCTCAGCTCATTTGAAAGTAGCAGGACTCTCTCTTCTCATTTAAAAGAAAATTGAATCTTCTACCCTTAAGTTTGTTACTTCTTGCAAACTCCACAAATAATCAAAACTGATGTGCAGATTTGAATATTTGTTCAAACAATTTCATGTTTTAAGAGCTGAAATAGCATAAAATAACTCATGCTACTAATTGTCCCATCTTCTAAGGAGCTTTCAGTGTTCATGTCTATAAAACATCTATCTGATTCTACAATATTTTTTTCTAGTGCTTGAGAGTTAGAGGCAGGGCTCTTCCATTTTACAGACAAGCTATGATGTTCCTTAAATTGTGGAATATCAGTTTTGTCAAGAACACTTTCAGGTCTTCTAGAGACTTTCTGTGGTATTGTGGGTATCTACTCAACCTGGCTAAAAAATACATAGTACATTTAGTACTTTTTGTCAAAACTAGGTACTTTCTTGACTGCAAATGTAAGTGAATCTGCAGTAAAAATGCTGGCTATTTTAAAGAATACATGGAGGCAGTAAACCCCATCTTTTAATACTGAAATATTTGCTAGTTAAAGACCAATCTATTGCCATTATTTCAGCTGTTTCAGTTGCTTTTAGGCTATATGGGGAATGCCAATGTATTTTAAAATGCTTTTTACAAGCTGTTTTTATTGTGGAGTGACTGTGAAATGCTAATGTGAAAGACTGAGGAAATGTTGATAACAAAAAGCAACATTGCAAGCCCTTTATTCAAGAAAAATCCCAACTGCTGCCTTTGGTTGCTATTTCACCACTTTTCCATGTGGAAATGGGTAGCACTTGCATAACAGAGTAATAATTTTCCTGTGTTAAGCTGTTTTGCTTTATAGTAACTTGTGCTTTGATTGCATTTGATTAGGTTAAGATGTATTTAGAAAGACTTGACTTCTGGGTAATGCCATCTCCATGAAAGAAACAATTTGTAAAAACTTGAGAAGTCAAGGATATTAGGAACAAGATGGGAAGATAAGGTTTTATAAAAGCACCCCTACTGTCTCCATTCCCTATGTACTTACATCTGGCCTTAGTTTATACTAGCTAGATATTTGGCAATCACATGCATCTCAATCAGGAGCTGGACAAGTGTTTCAGAGCCTAGTGTACTTTGTTTTCATTTTCAACTCTGTGCTATGCTGAGAAAGCACACCAGAGCTGAGGGAGGTGTCAGAGTCGCGCAGGGTTCCGAACTCCAGAAACATTCCTGCCAGTTTCAAACCCCCATCACACCGCTGGTGGTTCAGTGCCGGATCCCTGGACGCGCTGCCTCCACCCACCTCTGTGGGCAGCAGCACGAGGTACTGCCTGCTCCCTTGGCTGCCTGCATTTTCTTTCCTGTAGGCAGATTTTCTTTCAAAAGCAAGAAACTCCCAGAGCCCTTGTTACTGGGCCAAGAATAAGCCTTTCTTAAACATCCCACAGAATGCTTGTTCCCCACAATTAAAATTTTCAGGTTGCAGTTAACATTGGGTAATATGGAAAGGGAAGAACTAATTTGGACTTGTATTTTGAATTTTGCCATGACATCTTGTAATGTAGTTTCTGATTCTTTTAGTTACTCTGTATAACTTGGAGGTGCCAAACAGAAAATTTTTCTTTTCCTTCACTGATGGATTGTAAAAGCAAAACACTCCTCCCATTGTAAAAATACTCTATTTATTGCCACTGAAACATGCTTTTATACAGTTGTGTTAAGTTAAATTTCAGTTAAATTAAGTACAAGGTTTACATTTGTGTATTCACTTGACCATACATCAAAAGGTTGGAAAATTGATGGCTAGTTTTTGAGTCTTGGTTACATGCTAAGAGGTCTAGGTCTATCTTAATTGCCAAACTAAGAAGTTGGAATTGCACAGATAACTTTTAGCATCTGAGTCTGGAGTTCTCAACACTTACAATTTTCTTATAAAGTATACACATGTAATAAGTGAACATGGCATAATATTCTGTCTGTTTTAATATAAAAGTGTTACAAGTGAAACCCAATGGGATGCACTCTGAGGCTCACCTTGAAGTCAGTAGCCAAACTAGTGTTGATGAAAGACTTGAATTTTGTACAGAAGTAGTGTTTTCTTGGCCCTGTTGAAAACATCTTCAGAAAGGTTGCTTGCATTTTTTTCTTCCTAGAAATAAACATTCTGCTAACAATTCTTAGGCAATAAAGGGGGAACTGTACTCTCTTCCCTTAGGAGAGCAAACAGAACTTGGATAACAATGCACTCAAGTAGTTTCAACAAAGTAGATGATGGACGAAATATGCTTTTTAAAATTTTAAGTCAAATTTTTTGGAAGTCAGCATTGCTTTTGTGACAGTTCTAAAGGGTTTCAGAATTTGTTTGGTCAGGCGTATTTATTTGGAGCAGAAATGACTGGAAAACTTTGGATCACAGCACTGCATGTAGAGAATTTCACCATGACTGTTGTGTTTGGGCTTTGAAATAATATTTTGTTGCAGTTGCTTGGCTGACTCCATTGGAAACAAATTTGTTGTCTTACTTGGAAAAGCATGCTAAAAGCTTATACTGCTTCCTGTTGGAAAATAGCAGCGAGTTACAAAATTAGCACATTAATGCCAATTATAAATATAATATCATCCCAGTGGGAGTATCTCTTTTTTATGCAAGAGAATGCATACGTGGTGAGAAGATTTCAGCTACTCTGGGAACACAAACATGTAATATCTATTCACAAACAGCTGACAAGGCAAGGAAGCAAAATTTGGCTGTAAAATCTCAAAATCAACATTCATTCTTAGGGAGGCAAATGTCATAGAGTTCTTGCTGTATAGAGTTCTGTCAGTGGAGCAAAAAAGATTAAATATTTTTAGGCTTTGCACTCCTTAGAGGGTCTGACTTTGGCTCTGTGTTTTATTTTGTTGGCATAGGTTGCTGGATTGCTTCCTTTCCTCATTTTTTTTCCTTTCTACTCCCTTTCATAAATTGTGCTCTTTGAGATAGTGCTCGTCTCTGTGTGGGAGGTCAGTGTGCAGAGAAAGGGGAAGCCTCTATTCTTCAGAGGCTTTACTGCTGCCTCAGAAAAATTAATTTCCCAGCCAAACAGAGAATGGGCAATGACTGGGCGCTGCATTTTGTCTCCCTTGCTTCTGCTTTTCAAAAATAAACTTTCAAAAGCCAGCAGATAGTTAATAGTCTTGGCATGGAAAGCTGAAAGTGGTGGAAGCTGGCAGAAGTAATTCCCCAGCATTGTGAGTGTATCTAGAGGCAGAATATGGTGCCCTGAGCAATGGCAGCCTGGCTCTGCGCCACGCTCCATTCTCCACTTTTCTTGGAACTGCTCCTTTGAAGATCTAATTATATGGTGCCAGGAGACTCTGCAGATAGCTCAGCAATAACTCCCACTGTTGCTGCACCGCATTTCAGTTTGTTTGGGGTGCAAAACTCGCACACAAACACTAGATTGTATCACAGCTATCCACGGGCTTTGGCCAGTGTCCAGAAGACACAGTATGTTTTAGTGTGGCTGTTTCTAAATTGCTAACTCTGCTTTAGACTTATCTGTGTTTTTCAAAAATATTTATTCACTTGATTCCCCTCACCTCCCATTTTTCTAAAGTCTGCTGCTGTGTGAGGTCTGGTGCTTAACCTCTTAACACCTTGCTGCAGACTATCCAAGTCAAGTGTCTTTCCAGATACTAAAACAAAATTATTTGACCAGTCCAAAATAATTGAGTGGAATTTGCAGGAGGAGAGGCCGGGAGGAAGGTGAATTTAGAGAATGATTTTAAACTGTACTGTCACTGAAGGTTGTCTTTACAATTGATCAAATGACAAAATTTACAAATAAATACTTCTCCAGAAGGGTTCAAAGTAGCTGCAAATACAAGATAATGAATGCCGCTAGAATGATTTGGGATATGATGTGCTTTTCTGACAGTGTTTTAAAGTTTTACTCTTTACTGTTAACTGTTCCTATTAACTCTTTTGATTAAGAAATGAATATTCTGCAACTTTATTACATATTTTTGAATTAGTCTCTAGAAATTAAGTTATTGAAAAGTGGGGTTTTTTTAAGTGAAAACAGTTTTTGCTGTTGTTTTCTACTTGCTTTGTTAGAATGAGAGGTGATAGCTGTAGTAATGAACAGTGGAGGTGAGAGCATCTTGATCTGGTGCTTTAAAGAGGGAAGGGAAAAGGAAAGTGAATGGGGAATAGTATGGGTTAAAAGTATCTGTGGGGGAAAACTGAGATGATGAACTTGGGTATGGGAGTGAGAAGTGGCTTGGTGGAAATTTAAGTTGTGTACTGAGAAGGGACAAAGACAAGATGAGAAGGAGCACTGTGTAGTACACATTTGAAAGTGTGAGACAGAAAGTCTAGACAAGAAACTATGTTGTGGGCCTAAAATTAACCAGAGTTAAAAGAGAAGAATATTTCTGTGACAGTGATTTTAAGTTCTCAGAAGCAGATAGAGGAAGAAACTCCAGTTTTGGAAATTGCCTTGGGTGTGGCTGAGGGCTGAAGTTCAGAAGGGTAGGAAAGCATTTCCCTCCTTCTCCACTTAGTGTAACAAGCAGTGACTTTTTTTGTATTTTGCCAGCTGATTTTTCTTATGAAATTTCTCATAATTGGAAGAAGGGAACAACTTACTACATTGAGTTATTTTTTAATTTAAAATAAATGCTGTAATTTTGAAATGTAATGGGTTTAGTAGAATTGTGTTTGGTAATGCAGATAGCTTTTGGATAGCTTTGAGATCCCTCTGCCCTGCACAAGAGGAGACAAAAGGTTTGGTGTATTTAACTTAGTAGTTTAGTGAATGCAGCTGAGGGGAGAAGGTACAGCTGTTCTGTGTTGGGGAGGGACAGGGATAACTCAAGATCAAATAATTACAAACTGGCTCCACATTAATCTAGCTGGAAACAAAATGTGATGGTACTGTGTCTTGTTTGGTTTGCTTTTCTGAGCCAGATTGCAGGAGGACAGAAAGGGCAAGAAACTGAGCTGCTTCTGTGTGCTGCTGGATGTTGGACTTGCTTATAGTAACAAGGTCTGCAGGCTCAGGATGTCCTTTCTGGTGCTGTTCCATTTGGCTTCTTTTTCCCTTAGAACAGTTTCGTTGGTTTGTGTTACATGACATGTATTTGAACTGAAAAGGAGAAGTGTTTTTAAACTTACTGATTATGTTGATAGCTGTATGTATTACTTGAATGCTACTATGAAACACTTCGTGTAATGCTTTTTGTTCAGGAGATAAGACACCTAGTGTTAGTAGTAATGTTTTAGTAAATGTAACTTTCCTCTCTTCAGCACAAATGCCCTGCAAAGAAAACTGTCTTCTGTAGTGCAGGAATTGATTATATAATTTTAAAACCATAGCATAAAATGGCTAATAAAAAAAATCTTGTATTAAATTTTTTAATGTATGCATTGCGAAGTGCATGTAGATGAACACGTGCTGTGTAGATGCAATAATGTATGTTCTTTCCTTTCTTAAATTTCCCCAGGTGTATGTGGAATTTGATGACCTTGAATGGGAAAAGCGAGAATGGGTTAAAGTTTATGAAGATTTTGCAACCTTCTTGGTGGAGTACCAGCTGGTCTGGGCGAAAAGAAAGGACCCAAGCCAGACTCAGGGATCAAAGATCAAACAAATTCAATGGCCTGCATTGGTAAGATACTTTAACAATTGTTTTTACTAAAGCATTTAATTTTCTTTAATTCTGTCCTTAAGAAACTCTCTGGGTTAGTCCAGTGATGGTGGGACGTGGTGAGCATGGAGGAGGAGAAGGGTAAGACAAGGATAAGAAAAAACTAGTAAAGCATATTTGCATTGAGGGGTGGAGTGATGTGATTATAGTCACTCATCTTCCTTTTTGAATCAACCTAAAGCACTGCAAAAGTGGTCTCTGAGTGACATAATAGGATTAATGTCACTTTACATAGTCAAAGCATCTTACAAATATAAACTTACCAGTAACACATCTTACTGCTCTGGGGAGGATTGAAATTAAGGTGAAAAATAAACCCTTAAGCTTGTGATACCCTCAGCTTCCACAAAGAAGGGATCTGAAATTCAGGTCAGAGTTCAGAAAGATGAGAAAAGATTAATGAAGTAAGTGGTAATTGTTTGCCTGGTTTATGAGGTGATACTTGTGTCTCTATTCTTTCTGGATTGGTGCCCAAGCATTTAAAGCTGTTGTGATAACTGCTAGGAGGCTGTGTGCATTTGTGACATGCCTTTAGATGTATCTGATGAGATAATCTAAAAAGCAATAAACATGTATGCCTTTTTTTCTCCAAAGAAACTAATAGTGCTATCAAAGTCTTCAGAAGAGCCAAATAGATGTGAGATTTTGGGAACCTACTACTAGATAGTTTTGCTTTGTATATAGGTGGGGAAGATTCCTCACAGACTGGTGGGTGAAAGGGGGGTCCAACAAATGTGTGAAAATGGTGAAGGGAAGTCTTAGACATATTTGATAGTAAGCTTAATATCTGTAGCTTTACTCTTGTTTTTTTAGATATTTACAGTCATAATGAATTTAGATGATGATATTTTTTTTCTTCTGGCTTTTGCTCTATCTGTTTCCTTTATGAAGGATATATGTATGTTATGAAGAGTATATATAATACTCTTCATATTCTTGTCTCTGATCACCTGATGGATTTCTTGGAATGCTGCTGTGGGATAAGTCTTTTGAAGCTGGGGTGGGAACAGTCACACTTAAGGTCATGAAGCAGTCTGGTGAAAAAAGTCATAGATGATTTTTGGATCGACTTGCTTTTCTTCACTTAATATTCCTACTTGACTCAGCTTGTAGTTTTGTGCTAATGTACTTGAGCAAAGCAAACTAACTCTGGGTGTACAGGCTGAGTCATATATTTGCTTGTACAGGCAAGTTAGTATGTCCTTGAGTGAGAATTTTTAGTTTTAGGGAGCAATGTTATTTGCTCTTTGAAGCCACCCATCTCTCCTTCATTGAGATGGGTGTTCAAAAATCTGTTAAAAACTTAACTTAGTATCTAAGTACTCTGCTATTTTACATGCTTTTAATTTCACCCTCTGGGATAGAGATCCTTCTTGGGTTTAGAAGGGGTGTATTTCTAGAAAGTATTCCAGTCTGGCTGCTGATCCTGTCCACAAGTTGAAAGTATGAATTTGTTAATGTGTCAAAGTGTTTTGGTTCAACCTTTCTCCTAGCAGAAACTTGTATCAAACTTGTGCTGGTCCAGCAAAAGGCAAAAACTTTTTTTCTTCCATCTCTATCTTATCAATTCCTTCCTTTTTTTAAATGTTTACATTATTGAGGCAGCTGATAGGCATGAGAAAAAAGATTTTCAAAAGATCTGCCTCTTGCTTTTACAGGTAGAAAATTGAAATTGTATAGTCTGAAGTGAGGCTCAAATGGCTTGTCAAGTCACAGTTTTCACATGTTAAGGATGACAAGTTCTCAGCATTTGTACTTGGCCTGCCTACAGATGTTCTAGCAATTGTTTCCTGAGTCAAACCCTCTAGTCATCCATTCCAGAAAAAACATATTTGAGGGAAAGTGCGGATACAGAATATTAGCTGTAGTTAGAGCAGATTCCTTCCACAGAGACCTCCCAAGGTTTTGCTCTGTATCAAAAGCAACTGTGAGTGCACCATGGCATGAGGAACAGCGAGGGTGCTCAAACTGGCATGGAATATTTGGGTTTTGTCACCAGACTGTCAGAACACTGCGGTGGATTGGAGTGGGTGAGCTCCGTGAAGGTTTGTGTGGTGTGTTTTGGTTGGGGGGCTGTTTTTTGTTTGTTTATTTTCCAAAACAAAACTGACTAAGAGTAAGAAAGCATGAAAAGATGTTAAAAAAAAAAAGATTTGCCAAACAGCAGTAGGAATATTTGCACTTATGTGTGTGAAATCCCATGTGTGAACATGGTAATACGGACCTTTTGAAAAATCTGAGTCTTGATGTAGTCTTTAAAGGAAAAGTCTCAAGCATTCCCATGCATGTGAATGATATTGAAAAAAAAATTATACCAAAATAAAAGTTTTTGATACAGCTTTATTTTGGATGCTAATGTAAATGCAGCAAAGCAATATTTTAGAAAATTTTATGTGGTATTTCTCTAGGATTTTTGCTTTCAGTGGAGTGAATGAAAACTGCTTGTTTATTTAGATGGTTCTTATCACCTTCTCTTCTTCTTTGATTAATGTGCCCTGTATTTACTGTATGGTATTCAAGCCTGATCTGAAGACAAGGTCTGCCATTGCTGTGGAGCCTTCTGTGGGTAGTTATCAGTCCAGTGTCTATGAACTTCACAGTTACTGATTGCTTTCATCACTCGGTTGTGTGATACGATGTAATCTCCCCTTTATAGGTGAAATCTCTAGAATGCAAGTTGTTCACAAATGTTGCTCTTTTAAAATGCCTGAGCTATTCCTGAGAGCACAGCATCCACTGACCTTGTGTAACTATGCTGTAAGATTTCAGGCTCTGTGGTCAGGCTGAGAAAGGGAGGAGATGGGAAGAAGTGTCTTTTTCTCCTTGTTTGGAAACTCAGTAACAGGAGAGGGGTAGACTACCACCTGAATTCAGTTTCTCTCGTGATGAGATTATTTTTTTTTTTAAGTGAAGTTCCTGCCTCAGGTGAAGAGTTGGCTGTAAATGAACCTGGAGCCCCATTGCCAGTAACCAGCTTCATTGTGATGACCTCATGTGATGATTGACTGGATACCTCTGGCACTGTGCAAGGCTGAGGAGGAGGGAGAACTGTAGTGCCTCAGGTTGTTCATGCTGTAATCAAATGTTTTTGCTTCTTGTGAGATGATTTCCTGGGAGCACTTGGCTGTGTAGCTGGTGTAATTGGAAATCACCCTGTGTGTGAGGTGTTTGCAGTCATAGAAGAAAAGACTGTCAGGAGGCCTAAAGAAATGGCAATAGTGATAAGCAGTGTCAGTGTATGTGTAGCCTGTGTATTGGGGAAGAGGATGTTTGGTAAACAGTGCTTGTTGTTTACCTTAAAGTAATAGAGATGCTTTACAGATATCAGTGCAGAAAAAAACTTCTTGGCCAAAGTGTTAGCATAGGAAAAAATGAAAGTATGGATTCTGAAAAAAAGAATAGGTAAGTGGAAGTGAGTGGTGTGCCTTGCCACATTAAGGGATTTAAAAAAGTAGCCAAGATAAGGTGTTGAAATTGAAGACATCAGTTTGGATTGGTAAATTAGGGGGTGCATCTCACAAAGATGCAAAAAGATGGGAATGATAGGCTCAAAGTGATGGGTTAAGGGAATCACCAGTACTTCAAAAATGAGCCAGAACTGAGTTTTGAATTTCTCAGAAATAACTTTGCAGCAATTGACACAATGAATAAAATTTTTTGACCTGTAGATGGATAGAGAATAGTTGTATTTTAGGGAGAGTAAATTAATTTACCTATGTAGAAATAATTTGGGTACTGTGATGTTAGAGATCAGTGATAAAATCATGCATATGATATAATTCAGTCTGAAGTCTTAGGAATATGGTGGTATCCCCTCAGCAGCCAAGAGGGGAGATGGAAGTACGTGTGTGGGCAGGGTGACAAATTGGAGCCAAGGTTTTAATGTGGACTGAACAGAATGCTTCTGTGAGCTGTCAGTTTGAATTTAATTACTGCCTCTCTAATTGCACATTAAAATATCTAGAAATAAAGCGGAGAGGGAGAAAATGAGATGACAAAGGATAGAAGCAGCTAGAGACATTTTAGGGAATAATTGAATAATGCGCAGGAAAAGTTTTAAGGTGATAGGTTTATTAGCAGAGGGCACTATGATAGAAACATAGATAGCAGTTCACATTTTTTTCACAACATCAACTGTACTTGTTTTAGGCATAGGGAGGTGTGGGCTGAGTGTCTTTTTCTTAATAATTTTGTTTGGGAAGCGGGTTTTGGAAACCTGACTGATATGCTGAAATGAAAATTTATTATTGAAAGTCTACAGATAGAAATGAAACAAAGACATTTCAGACAGGAATTTTAAGAAGCATGTTCCATCATCTTGGAAAGAAAATAAGGAAAGAAGAATAATGGAAAATGCAGTTATGATTAAATGAGTTTAAGGTTGATAGGTTATGGCAAGTTTGTACTTTCAGGTAAAGGATCTAGGAAAACACAAGAGGTTGGAAAGAAAAGGATTGGAATTGGATATAGAAAAAAGTGAATATGCATTGAATGAGAGCACATGTGAGAAACTTGTGCAACAAGAAAGGAAGAGGCTGTTATAGAACAGAAAAGCAAAAGTATTGTCTTATTCATTATCATATTCAGCCTTTTCATTTTGGAAGAAACTGGTGGTCTTGTGCAGGGTAGATGTCAAAGGAGGAAACAGTTGACTCTGTGTACTGTGATGAAAAGCAGGACTGGGGAATAGTCCATTTAGCTGGCAGGGCAGAGCTGGGTGCTTGGGATGATGATGAGTCAGGGTGTTCCATGTGTTCTCCTGGGTATGCCTTGTTTTGTGAAGTATGTGTTGCCTTTTTTTATACCTGTAAACCAACCAGTGCTGCTTGTGACTTCAGTATGAATCCAAATATAATAAATCAGAAGAAACCATAGTAGTTTGTTGCTCTGAATATGAAGACAAAAAAATGCTTCATTAGCTTTACAGTACTCGCCTTGTCAAACCAACAGATGTGCCCCTTGGTCTCAACTAATACAAAGCTCTGCAGTAACTACTCCCAGTTTCAGGGCTGGTATACAGCAAGAACTGCTTCTCCTGAATTCTGTGTTTCTGAGAAATATATAGATAAAAGCTAAAATACATTATCATGAGGAGGTCCTGAATATGCCTATCTCCTAAGGTGGGGAGGCTGGAAGAACAACTCAACCTCTTTCCTGCCCCAGTAAAAAAAAAAAAAAAAGAGCATGCCTGTTTGCCTGTCTCTCTTTCTTGGAACAAGTGAAATCATTGCTAAACCAGTGGCTTGAGAACAGTCTTTCCTGGAACTCTGTGCAGAGCTCTGCAAGAATAAGAGCTTTAGCCAGACTTGTAGCAAAAACAGGGACAAGGAGTGAATCCTCACTGGCAATGACAAACCTTTTTCCATTGTGAGAATCTGGAGCTGATTTACAATGGCCAGTGGCACTTGTGGGACTGTGGGCCTTCAGTCTGACTGTCGTGCTAATGAGGAGGTGGTCTTAGAGGAGAACACGATGAGGTTTGTTTTGGGTGGTAGTGGATGTGTTTGTTCTGGTTAGAAGTGAACGAGCCCAGAATGTTGATGTGCTGACTGCATGTTAGGACTCTTGGTGGTAAAGGAGAAGCATTCCTGGATATATGAAAGAGAAAACTTGTCCTCTGACTTTAAGTACCTTTTCTCCCAGTATCTCTCCTCCCTCTCTGCCCCTCTGTCCCAGCTGTCAGTTGCAGAATCTCTTTGCTTGACTGCATTCTGCTTCAACTGGCTTGATTGTGTTGGGTTATGAAGCAAATTCCTTTAAAGTGCCAGTTTATTGGCATTTGTCATGATTAAAGAAGAAAGTGTACAGTTTGTACAACAAGCTTCTACAGGGCTTCCAGAGGTTCTTGAGACAAATCAAATTCTTTATTTTCTGGCACGATAACAGAAAGTGGAACAGTTCCTTGTTCATTTCTGTTTATACTGTGACACTACCACTTTTTCACTCTATCAAGGATTTGTTTTTCTTCTTTGTCTTGATGATCTAATTTTAGTATTTCTGAGAAAGTTTCTTTTATATGTTGATCTCATGGCTCAGAATGATCCCTGTCAAAATCAGGAGCTTCTATAGATATTGCTGATGTTCCCCCTGCATATTCAGTTAGTTCATTGCAGCCCATTCTCTCTCTGCACAATGAGAAATAGAGGTATACACTGCCAGATACTATGATTAAATCCTCAGTGGACACTCAAAATACTCCAGCAGTAAAAAGAAATTAATTCACAAAGGATTACTGTGTATATGGAAAGTAAGGCAAAGAGAAGACTCGATCTTCTGAGTCCTAAAAATAAGTAAAAACTTTGTGAGTATTTCAGATTTGAGGGGAGGAAGTGCTGTAGCTTCCAGGAAAAACAATCAAAAACTAATATTGGGGTTTTTTTCAGGTACTCCATTCTCTGCATAAAAATTCTAGTGCTTGTATCCCTTGTTAAAATATGGGGTAAAGGTAAGATATATGCAATAGAGGAGAAAATGCTTGGAAGCTGTCAGCTTCTTGGAAAACTTTAGAGCTTGGGGAAGAGAAAATTTAAGTAACTGACTCAGCAGAGCATAAATGACCCGATTTTTGCTGCATTGTGAAAGACAGTAACATGCAGAAACAGCACTTGGAGATGGTTCAAAGATTACTTTGTTGGAGAGTACATTACTGTAATATTCCCACAGAACATAAATGTCTCAAGCAGTACCACATGCCGCCTGTGTTCTTTGGCACCTGCTCTTTTTAAACTACTGCTTACTGGGAGTCACTGCTCTCCATGCAACCTTCTAGGGGAGAGGCCATTACCTTCCCAGGATATGCCCAAAATGAAGAGGAGTAAACTGGAATCTACCTCCCCAGATGCTTTGTTATGAAATATGGGTGTTGACCTGTGGGTTCCCACTCTGGAAATGAGTGATGGGCTGGAAAGCCTCACTGCAATGCGGTTTTCTTTGTGGCCCTTTCTGTGCACTTCACACTACTGCATTGGTTGTTCCAAAGTTTTTTCTCTTGAGATGTTGGCTAATGGCAAGCTTCCTTTTTACTTTCTTGTTAAACTTGCACTTGTAAGCAATGAGGATGTTTTTGTTTGGTTTTTTTTTTGGTGAAAGGATTTAGTTTTGTAAAAGCATGCTTACGTATATAAAATAAATGAAATGGTTTTTTTTTGTAGTTAAGTGCTGTGCTAAGAAGAGTTCTTAATGTTTAATTTCATTTTTAGAAGTTAAAGAATTCCAAACAAAATGGAGTTTTTTCTAGACTTCAACAGTAAACACAACTTATGTTGATCACACTGGCTGGGAGTGCCATTTTGGCAGCTCATCTAGAGAAATCTGCTTTAGTATGTCACAGCATCCTGGATGTATTTGTACCTCAGGTTCTTTCCTGCTAGTAAAACACTTGTTCTCTAAGGGTTGTGCCAGTTAAAAAACCTTACATACTGTTATTTTCCTCCAGCTGTAACTGAGCAATGCTCCCAGCTGAGTGTGCCTCTGTCTCTTGCACCTGTTCCCAAGCCACATAGCAGTGAAATGCTGGTGATGATTTCCATTTCATTCTGTGAAAGACACACATAAAGCATCTCGAGGTTCCATATTCTTGAATATGCAGTTGAAGCCAGAGTTGCAGGGGAGCTCAGTGCAGGGCAACTGCTTGCATATTGATATTTATAACTGTTGCTGAAACCTAGACTGGTTTGGGATATGGTTAAACTCCTGTTGACAGCCCAGCCAGCTAGACTGGAGTTAGTGTATCTGAACTGTATTCACACTTGGGCTTCAGTGTTGACCTACTGCACAGCTTCTTTGTGTAGTAGAGCCACGAGCTATGCTGGATTCTCTGGAATTCACTGCCAAGTCTTAAGTATTTGATTCCTTTTTTTTTTTTTTCAACAGCATATATGAGAACAAAATTTTCACTTGTGCTGAAAAAAACAAATTGCTTTGTAGCTGTCTAGATAATCTGCACTTTTTCAGTGAATTAGAAGGATCAGCTCTACTTTAGAGATGCCACAATGAGCAGGATATAGACTGGTGGATGCAGTGTTGTGGAAATTCAGCTTCCAGAGCTTGAGCCTTGGAAGGTGACTGTGTATCTCCATCAGACTCATCACTCTCAGTCTTACTTGTTCCTGTTTATGTAAATGATGCCCTATAATATAAATCTATACATTATATATACATGTGTGAATGTGTATTTATAGATCATGTATAGAGACATAGACATAGATATGCAAGTTAAAAACAGAAAAAGCCTGTCTTCTGAACTAGACCTGTTGAGAGTCTGCACAGTGAGGGAGTGATGTCAGCATGGTGCTTGTCCTCCCTCCATGCCAGCAGTGGCTGTCCAGATGAAGGAAAGCTGTGCCAGGAGACCTCCATCCCCAGCTAGTGCTCAGTGTTTCTCTTGTGATGGCAGGAGGAGCAGCTGGGCTTTACACCTGTCAAATCCATTTAGCAGCTAATTTCGAAAGCCACCCACTCTTCAAATCTCCACTGCTGTTTCTGTGCATTAATAACTTGTCAGCTGTGCAGTAGTGAAGCACTGCTCTCATCATGCTTACTTGAGTAAGATAAGTTATGGAAAGCATAATTAGAATTTTATGAGCTTCATGTTCTTCTTTCCCAGAATTCCAGCAGTTTCTCCTGTGCTTAACAGTGAATACCATGATGTGTTGTATGAAGTCTCAATATCCAACTTAGGTATATAGCAGTGTGAAAAACCCACCCAAAATGTGAAGGACTTTTTCTGTAAAAGGTACTTCAGTAGGTTACACAACGGTGTGGATACATAGGGCCTGGTGCTTTCTGTTCCTCTCATACAGCTGAGACATTGGAACTTCAGGTGAAATTCAGGTCTCAATAAAATAAAAATGTTGCACTCAGGACCGGACACTGTGTTTTCCTGGTTTAGGGTAAAAGTTCTATATTTTTCAAATGAAGAAGGCTTTTTTGGTATTCCTAAGAAAGCGTATCCTTCAGCTCCCCCTGAATTTTGGTTATTGACATACAAACAAGGCAGCTGTTGCTGCTGAGGTCTCTTACTGATGCTGAAAGGACCATGCTGCTACTTCCCCTTTTTGGCACTGTGGCTTAAACCCACCTCAATCTCAGTTAAATCCAGAATCTCTGTCCTTTCCATTATTCTTTTAGTTTGCACTAAGCACTTGTAAACTAAGAAGACATATGTGAGAATGAAGTGATATTGTTTATTTCTATTATGCATTTTCTGTACTTGAATTGTATTGATCACTTCTGGTTTGTTTTTTTTTTTTTCTGGTTTCCTTTTGTCACTCTCAGGGCTCAGCATTTGAAAAAGATTTTGAAATGAGATGCTGGTATTTACCTGCCATTAACAGAAATTTATTTTGCTGGCAGATGTGGCAGGCCTTGAGTTACTCTAAAGCAGGCTAAATCAAGTATTTGGAGAAAAAAAGTCATAGGTGCTAAAGCATTATAAATGGGCTGTCCATGATATTTTTATCATGAGCAATCTTTTTCATACATGGCAGTTTCTTGAGGACAGGAAATGTCAAATTTCCACAGCAACCTCATACACTGCAGAAGTTGTTCTAGCAACTGTTTGTTGTTTTTCCTCTTGTATGTTTGCTTTTTAAATTTGTCTTAACTGAGGATGAAACTGAACATAGGCAAGTTCAGGAACAGACTGTCAGCTTGAGGTGTTTAAGTCATGCAAGAATAGCTGAGTGGAATCTGTGTTTTGTATTTTTAGCATCCTAAACTTTTTGCTAACTTCATTTTGTAGCAAAGTGACTATCATGTGCATTTTTTAAAAAAAACAAACCCTAAGTAGTACACCCCCATGTCCTCTGTTCCTGACTTTAGTCACAAGAGCAGTCTCCTCAAGTACTTACCAGTTCTTTCCAGGTGCATTTTTGTATGGGAGCACATGATACTTTCTCAACTTTGTGTTGCACCATTTATGTTGGTATGGATATGATGAGTGTTTCTGAAGCCCTTCTTGGATTTGGGGGCTCTGGATTTGCCCCAGCTGGGCAGGAGGAATGAAATGTTGCTTGGCTGCAGGTCAAACCACTCATGGTGATGACTAAGATATGGTTACTGCCTAATCACAGGTTACCTGCGATTGTGAGGGAGTATTCCTGGGGAGAGAGGGATAGAGGAGAAGGCTGCTGAAGGCACAGGTTGCTTTCTTCTGCTGAGCAATTTTCCTGTCCTCACTTAATACAGGTTTTATTTGTGTGCTGTGGGTTCAAAACCCATTTGCTGTACACATGCAGAGGCCAGGGCTGGGAGCATATTGTTTTACCACTTCCTTTCTCGTACCCTTGGATTTACATCCTTCCAGCTGCTGGCCAAATCAGGAAGTTGAGTCAAGGGCTAGAAATGGCAAAGACATGTCCAATGACTTCTTGAAAGAAAAAGCAAAAACTTAAAACTGAAGGCACTTGTGTTTCTCTTTGCAAAGTCTGTCCTGTTAAGATGATGTCAGTCCTAAACAGATGATGGAACAACACTGAAACAATTTAATTTTTTGAAATTCATCAGATATCGACAAACCACTTTATGTTCGCTATGGGTTTAGAACACTTGGGGTTTTCTGGCATCTGCTGCCATTCACATAAATGGGGGAAGGACATAACTGTGAAACTGGTTTGGGTTTTTTTTCCCTCTAACTTAGCTGCACTTCCTTGCAGAAAAGCCTGAGATTACTTCAGCAATAGTTATTGTTAGGTCTTGGAGGTATTGTATCTTATTTAATGTGCATTGCATCTTTAAAGCTTTGCTGCATACAGTATCTTTAATGCCAGAAGGTGAATCAATGCTAAGAATTATGAATTTAGGGCTGTGTAAAGTCTTAGAGGACCAAAACAATTTCAGAAGAGTATTCATTAAGCTGATTTTGTAAGCAATCAAAATAGACTCCTATTGATTAGGGACTTAATCTTTGTTTGAAAGTGATATCCTTTTGCAGTAATTAATACTTTACTAGAGAAATATGGCAGAACTCATGTAACCTTGAGTAAGTCTGACTGCTTATTTACAGATAGGTGAATTATTAACACAATTAATGATATAGTGTTTATTTTTTGTCTACCAACTCTCAGAGGGTTCACCAGTCATGGGTAAAAAAAAGTATTGTATTCAGCTTTTTTTTGGTCTTTTATTAGCTGCTATTTTGTTCCATTTTGACTGCTTTTTGGAAAAGTCTTAGTCTATTAGTTAGCCAATTTTTGAATTGATCTGTATAAGAAAAAAATTAATTATTCTTACGTATAATGCATCATTCTGAAAAAATCCTGACTGAGTATTTTAATTTGAAATTTCTCATCAATTTCAAGTCTAGGACATTGGGTAAGTACCTCATTTCTTTTAATAAATGATGCAAAATTATATTTCTGTTCTTGTCTCTAGTTTCAGATGGCTTTGAAATATTCTTACATATTTAATTTGAAGGGCTTTACTCAGATTTTAAATGCATATACTGAATTGCTGCAAACTGTATTAGTACCATCACAATAGGAATAAACTGCTGAGTAGTAGGGCTGACTGTGGGTGGATAGATGTTGTTGGAATCACTGAAACATTTAACTGCGTCCTGAAATGAGCTGAAGGGTACTTATCATTGACTGGTATATTTAGTTATTTTGTAAGTATAATAATAAATCTTTATGCTAATATAAATACAGTCAACATCTCTTTATGAGTTCTACAGAATTTTTCGCATTTGAGTGTAACCAGCTTTTTAGGGAACTATGTTCCTATGTGTTTGGGTGTACTTGCTGGAATAGGATGATCTTTGTAGGTCCCTTCCAACTCAGCATATTCTGTGGTCCTGTGATTGTGTTCTGTAAGGCTCAGTTGCCAAGCTAAAGCCTGTTGGTTTTGGTTACAGAATTTCTATTTGTCCACATATGTTCATGCTTGTAGTAGTACTTTTACTATTTACAGTACTTTTAGTACTTTAGTACATATTATTCGTTAAACTTTTTTATCGTTTCTAAATTTAAAATCAACTCTTTTTTTCACATCATGATTACATAAAGTGCTACAGAAATTACAGGATATATCTTCATAGCCTACAGAAAGAACAGTTTGAAGATTCACCATAAGACATTTCCTTTCAGCAATCTTGTTAGTAGTGATTGCAGAGTACATGATGAAGCATCAACACCTCTGTAAACTGCTTGTATGATGTTGCTGGGATCAGATGCTTTAGTCAAGTTTGAGGCAAGATGCTAATCCTTTTAATCTTGAAGAATGGGCATCACCACCCCCCACAATCCCCCCCTTTTGAACTATCTCCTTTAGGACAGACCTAATCGATTCTGTTTTACTTTCCCTGTAGGACACTTTTACAGGGCAGTTTGAGAGGTGGTAATGAATTGATTGTTTATTGACAAGTAGAGTGATAGGCATTTGTGTGCAGTCTTCTTCTAAGATTCCTGGTCCAGTTTATTCAGGAGCAGCACTTGGGGCAGTTTTGGACAATTGTGGAGGAATTACATTAAGTCAGAGATCTTTTAGAACTCTGTCATCTTGAAAATAACATAAAACTAAAACAGGATCATGTGTGCATTTATTAATTAATGTTTCTTCTACTGTCCAGTAAGATGCTGCCCTGTGGAAAAAAGCAGTTATGGGTGGGTTGGAAATTACATCAGAACTTTGGTTGAGCTTCTTGTCAAACTGATGTCAGGCCATCACCTAGACAGGCAGAATTGTACAAATCTCCACCAAGTGCCATCAGCTTTGAGGTGAAGGTGGCTGCAGGCAGCGGCAGTATCTGATCAGTCAGGATTCTGGTGCACTTGCAGCACAGAAATGTGTATGGCTGGCTTTGCAGGAGGGATCAGGGATGGTTTTTATATGCCTGACTAATATGTGCAATATACTGAGAACTTGCTGTGACTCTGCTGTTTTTCCTCCACCCCCAAAATGCAGTCAGACAGAAATGCAGCTCTGGTGAGTGTCTGACTATGCAGCAATTTCTGTTTCCTTTAAACTTGGATAATCTCAGATGAGCTTCTGTTAGGGAAGAATTTATACAGTTTTCTTATGGTCTCTTATTAATACTTTCAATTTTTCTGTCCTTTATATATATGAAACCTATATCTTGGAAGTTAATCAACCTATGTAAGTGATGTGTATACATAATACCAGAAGGTTGTGCTTCAGGAGGGCTCGATGGCATTCTTAATTGATCATATGGTTTTTCTATGCCAAGCTGTTTTCCTGTGTTACTATCAAAATAACGAGTGAACTGTAATTAATCGCATTTTTGCACACAGCTCTGAAATTACTCCCACTGCTGTAGAATGCAGTTTTCAACATCTTTGGCTGCTGCAATTGCACAATCTTTTAATGACACATGTACTTGGAGTTCCTACAATACAAATGACATTATTGGCACACGTAGGGTTGCATGCTAGATTATTTATTAGAATAACCAATGCACTTTTTATTGTGCCTTTTAAACCCTCCTCTGAATATCTACCGTAAGCTTCCTCTCACAGTGACAAAATGACTGGTGTTGTATCCTTACAAATGCACACACAATGTACAAATGAAAGCAGGAAAGGCAACCATTCCACACAGCCAGGCAGGGAAAGTTGGTGCTATTGGATGTCCTTTGACTGCTCCTGTGTTTGCCTGCTCTTGGGGATAGTGTGTGTGACATCTCACCTGCCCAGAACACTGGAAAGCTGAAAGCGTCCTGTGTCCATACCATGTCTTTCTGTTAAGTGTTATTTTTATCAAATTCTGCATAGTGGGGAAGACAGACTGGCTTTTTGCCTGGTTTTACAGGATTCTAACCAATCCCTTTTATATGTTAATGGTATTGTAACATGTGTTTTAGTATATGTGTTTACAGTCACACACAGAGAGGTTTGTTTTTTTAATGTATGTAGTTTAACTGTATAAAGAAAGTACAGGTCTGTTACTTGGCCCTGGATGTTTCTGGCACAGTGACACTATGAAAGGTAGTTATTTTCTATCAGGGAACTGGTTTTCTTTAACATATATGTACCTTTTTCACTGGTGTTCACCAGGGTCTTAGCATCTCCATTATGAGTTTAAAACTATAGCTGCAGTTTGCTTTCTTGGTACACTTTCATATAGATTTTTCAACTAATGTAGTCCAGATTTTTGTTGGTTGCCTTTAGAGTTTGTCTTTGAAATGAATGAAAAATCTGTTTATCCTCATAAAGGAGAGATGAAGATGGGAGATAATAGAAAAGTCATTGCAAGATCTATAAAACACAATAAATCATGAATACTGTTGTTATGTTGGCCAGCAATAACATTTTGACTATTAAAAGTAAATGGAGAAAACCCAGTAACTGTTTATATCAAATTTCTTACAGAAAATAAGTCATTAGGCCAAAGTAGATACTTCCTTCTCCCTTGAAATTCTGTTTTCAACTGTGATCCAAAATTGTGAGAACCCAAAGAATATTGGTAACCATGTATGCATATAAACACAGTAATTTTTAGTTATCAGAAATTGAGCCTTATGTTCCATTTCCAAGCCAGGCATGAGAAGATGGGTATGAATTACCCACAAATTAATTGCAATTACTAAGGCTAGTAAGATTGGAGTTTCTTTTGAAAGCAGTGTTGTGTTCAAATCGCCTTCCCATTAGAGGAGTGAAAATAAGTAGTTAAAAAAAAATCCTTATGTAAAGTGATATTCAATCCTGTATGTTTTCAACTGTTGTAATTCTTCGCCATTGGTTTTATCATGCTCTCCAAGTAATTTGTTATGCACAGAGTTGTTTGGGTTTTCTTAATGCAGGGTATTTGGTGTCCTGTGGCAGCTGGGATCCACCTTCACTGAATCTCCCAACACCCTCCCCCAACAAGTCCTTGTTGACTTTGATGAGTTCACCAGACCATATTTGCGTCTCTTCTGCCTTGCAGACAAAACCTGTGCTCTCTTTGTTCTTTACATTTTACTGCTCATTGAGCTGTCCTGCACATTAGTCACCCTCTGAGGGAATGAGTTTGCAAGTAGGAGCAGTTGTGGAGTGGGGGAAATAATGTAGTTCCTGTCTGAGACCAAGTGATGAAATTCATGAGCCAAAATTTCTTTTTCATACTGTATGTTGGGAAAGGCCCGAGTTCTACCTCATGGACATTGACTCAGTAGTGCTTGGCTTGGAGATTAACAAGGCAGTTTACAGATCTGATTCATTTTTCCAGATTCATGAAGCAATGATTTGCAGCCTGTTCATAGTTCTAGGCTTAGCTTTCAACCGTGAAGTCTGGAATATAGTTTTATTTTTGAGAAATCATTCTCTTGAGTGAGAAAAGATGAGTTCAGTTGTGATTTCTTACGATTCAGAGGCACAGAAATAATAAAGAAGACTTCTTTTCCCATAATTTGTCTGATTTCCAAATTTGGTAAGATTTTAGCAGTCACGCAAAACAATTTGGCTCTATATTGTTCTATAATTCCTTCATTTGTCTGCTGGGATTGCTGCTCAGCTGAGAAAGGATTCACTGCTTCCTCTGCCTCCAGGATGTGCTGCATGTTTTGAGATAGGAGGCTGTATCTCACTGTTTGAAAGGAGACACCACCAGTAACAGGACAGCTGTGAAAGCAATGGAGTTGTCTACTTAAACTGCTTGTTTTTGGTTCCAAGCTAGACTGGAGCCTGGTTTAGTTCTCTGCTGCTGTTTGAATCCATTGCAAGCAGTGTTGGTTCTTCTACAGCTGTCTGAGGGGCTTGTGCTGGGATGGAGGCTGCTAGCAGAGGAGAAAAGGGATTTTGGAATTCATTGTCAAAGAACAAAAATACCATGGGTGTGAGGGGAACTGGGGAAAGAATGCTCTGTACTTGTGCTATTTGCCCCTTCTTCAGGTTGTTTTGACTTTTTTCCTGTTTCAGCATTAGCTTTTTTCTGTATTGAACCTGTTAACACAAAAGACTCAGTCTCCAGCCTTTGCTGGTTTGCTCTGTTCTCACAGTAGCCAGAATGAGGTGTAAGCTAAAATATAGCTTTCTCAGGTAAGTGACTGCCAGAATGTAAGGTCATCTTCCAAATTCAGAGCAGTGTTGCAGGAGCTCACTGGTGTCAAAAGGGGGAGTCTTTGTTCTCCCTGTTCTTTTCTCTGAAGGTGGTTCAAATGATTCTGTTCTTTCACCAGAACACATAGAGCCAACTTGCTGACATAAATAGAATCATACAATATCTGGTGGTAGCAGCTGTCTCCATTTTTCAGTAATTCTCAAAGGAGAAATTCTACTGCCACAGAAGACGTCAGAACAGAACAGGATGAAGTCCAGTAGGTTTTTCCTTTTGCTTCCTTGCAGTGATATTTTCATGTTGTCTTTTTGTGCCATTTTTGGAGGAAGAATGGGAGAGAATCCCTTGCCTTGACTCCAGGTGATGGGTTGAATAGAGAAGTGGATACTGCCAGAAGTACGTATGTTTGTTTGTGCAGAGCCCAAGATTACCAGTGATGTATTTGTACAGCTCTCATCAGAGCTCTGGGAAGAAAAACTGAAAGCAGGAAACCTCCCCCACCACTTCTGCATAACAGAGACTGGGGTGATGGTCACAGGCAGAGCAACGTTATCATTTCACAAATGCATCACAATATAATCCAGGTTTGAGGAACTGCTGATCCCTTTTCTGTGATGTCTACAAATTTGTCACTTTAGACACATGATCAGCTCCATTCTCCTCTTCATCCTTTGTTCTCTTCCTCATTTTGCCAGGTCTTGTGCAAGGATCTGTTTAACAAGACTGATGACTGTAGGGATGTCATCTCAGCCAGACTAGATGATTCTCCATCTAACACAGAGAAAGCTTTTTATTCCCAACCACACAACCTCTCCTGAAGTGGTTTTAGAAGAGGCTAACCAGATTTCTCAGGAAATGGACAGATGTATTTGCCAGCCTTTTGATGAGTTTTGCTCCTGTGTCCATAACAGATAAAAGGCCCTCTGGACCACACTTTTGAATCCTGTGCCCATAGTTTGGTTTTTCAGGGCAGTGTACAGAACATGCTGCTTGAGGTCAGGTCCAAGGCTCAGAGTTACAGACACCTTGTCCTGTGCCACGTCCTGGTTGCTAGAGCTTCGTCTTAAAAACAGTTCTTAGAACTCTTCCCCTTGAAGATTTCTCACTAGTTTCAAAACTTCCCTTCTAAAAGTGCTCCCTTTGTGGAACCTCTGGTTCTGCAGTTTGCTAACAATTCAGCTTTCAGTAACCTTAATTTTGTAAAGAAATTTGAAACATAATAGTCTAGACAAAAAAAAAAAAGTTGACATACAAATGCAGACGCAACATGTGTCAATGTGCCATTTGTTCCTTTTCTCTTACTCCCTTTACAATGCCTGAGAGCCATTTGGTATTTCTTCACTGTCCTGGATCCTGGATCCCCTCTTGAGCTCCTCAGCTGTGTTTTCATGGAGCTGGTACCTGCCTCCTGCATAGGGTGCATGTCCCTCTTATAGCTGTGCTTTCCATGTGAGTCAGTGCAAGGACAGTGGAATGAGAGCTTTGCATTTTCTATGGAGTACAGGATTATTAATGGGAATCTCCTTCACGTAGTCTTTGTTTTTCTCAGAGGACAGGATGTTTGATTTGTTCAGTTCCTCTCCACAGCTCCCTTTTGGAGCTTGAATGCCACGTTCCAGTATTGTCCGTACGTGGTCAGTCACAGTAGTTCACAGGACACACAGGATGCAGCTGCCTCCAGGAAATGCTTCTCTGGAGTGAAGAAGGGCACATTTGCATGAGACAACTCGTGTTCAGTCACCTGACAAGGGTGCAGTCACCACGGCTAAAATGCAGGCTTTTCCCATGTCTGCTCATGTGCCTTTGCTGCTTTGTCTGGCTGGTAAGGAGGGTGCTGGAGGGCCCTCAGTGAAAGGAAGCGGGTTGTGGCTGGTCGAACAACTCTGCTGTCGATCTCCGTGTCCCCGCGCAGCTGGAGAGGCTGGCAGAGACTCTCACTTGCTGTGAGTCACAGGTGCCTGTGCTGTGCTGCTCTCGGGTATTGCCAGGATGGGAGCTGACTCCCCACAAAACCCCATTCGGGGCTGGTGCTGCAATCCCCAACACGCTGTGCTGACATGTCACAGGAATGAATAACATCTCCGAGAGGAGCATTCCCGGGAGCTTCTGAGAGCCTGGGTACTACCACAAAGCCTGTGGTGCTCCTAGGACACTGAACACCGTGTTCGAGCCTCTTGCTCAGCTCAGTTTGAGAGAGAAAGGATCATGATGTGGATGGGAGGGGAACAAGTTACTTGATGAGTATCTCACAAGTACATAATAAAGGTGAAATATTGGCAGTTTATGTGGTTTTAGAGGCAAAATCATTGTAAATTGATATTTATTATGGTATGCAGGCTGTTGTAATTTGCAAGGTTGTCATTAACTGTAAAAACAGATAAAGGCACAAAACAGCTCTGTGAACTAAATGCCAAAACCACACGATGACTTAACACATCTTGAATTTGTGGAGCCCAAGTTGGGGAAAGGGATCAAAAAACTAGAAGGATACAGATATGTAAATAAATGGGTATTTCTGTTTATCGAGTCATGGAGTGCAAAAGACCGATATGTCTTAGTCATACAGTTGGCATGATGGTTTAATAATGACTGACTGTGGAAAAAAGACTATATCTAAGTTTATGTTCATGGATTATGGCATGGATTTCAAGTATCACTAGACAAAATTGCTGTAGCCATGTAAAATGTACACACAATTACTTGCTGATCTCCATATTAAGAACAATCTCAAAAATTTTATTACCTGACCTAGTTATTTATTGCTTTCTTAGAACCCCCCCCCTCAACTTACATCACTGAAAACTGCAAGTTAAACTCCTTGATAGTGAAACCTTTTAAATCTAGGCAGCAAGATCAATTCTTCTGGTTTGAGAGTCTGCATTATACCATAGGAAGGCACTAATTCATCATACATAAAAATATCAGCAGAAGAAAACACTTGGTTTAACACACAGATTTGTTCTTTCTTGAAGAAAAAAAATATTGAGCTAGGAAATGCTGCTCTCCCTGGATTTACAGTATTTTCTTGAAAAACAGTGTAAGTGATAGGTAAGCCTGTAGCAGCTATTTTGGGGGTGGTAATGAGCAGTGGAAATTAATGCATTTTTCAAGATTTATTTCCAGCACTGGAGGTTAATGGAGTCAATAGTGTCTCTTTTATTGTAGAACCACATCCTGTCTGGTTGAAAAGGATGGAATTATTAGCCAAGTCTGTCTCTCTCTGTGACTTTTTTGTCGGGACAGGAACTGCTTCATGCCATGCTGTCTGACAGCATTGCTCAGAAGCTCTTCTGTCACATGTCCTCCTTTCTTCCAAAGGCACTGGCTCTTTTTCTGAGGGGTAGAGATGAATGTTAGATTCTCTGAAATCTGAAGGTATTTTTTGGCCATGGCTTTTAATGACTTTTAATGTCAGTGCTTTCACCACAGTCTGCTAATTAACAACCAACAATTATTATTATTCTGTAATTACAGTTGATGCAAAACACTGGCATATATTTACCTTACTTTGCTCTCAGGCATCTCTGATGTTTCTTTTTGGGTGCTTCCATGGTCAAACTGACTGTGTGTTTGTACTAAATGTGGTAAATTTGTAACATCCTTACTGAGGTTGAAGGGCAGGTTGCTATACGCAGAATTATACCAGGTTATTTGCATGTAATATTCAAAGAAGAGCAGACTTAGAATTTACTGTCTGCTAATGTTGATCTGTTCTTTTGATTTTGGCACTGTGCTGTGTATGAATCATATTTAATGGCACAGGGAAGGCACCGTGCTCGGCAGGGGAATGAGGCTGTATTGCATCTGTTTGAGTCAGCAGCCAGCGCGTTCTCTGCAGCTCTGCTCGGAACAGTCTGGAGGTTATTTGAGGGGACAGTGAGTCACAGCAGTGCCTTCTTCACTCATCACCCATCTGCAGGGTGACACACAGCTCCAGTGCAAACCTCTGGGTGATTGTCAGAAAGGGATTTAAAATTAAAGAAAGTGTCATACAGAGGAAAAAAAAACCCCCTATAATCTAAGTCAGTCATATTTCTGGGTATTGAGGGCCTGCAGGTGGAAAGATTTCTTTAACGTGCTCAAGGCCTAGCCACTCCATTTCTGTGCCACTTGCATTTTCTTTATATAAAAACCAATCTGGATGATAGATTCCCTAATACTGTATCTGACCTTACTGCTTGAGCTGACTAGATAGTTCATTAAACATAAAGCCAGAATTTTTAGAAAGCTTAAGTAAGAAATTAATTATGAAATTAATTCTGGTGCTGGCCGCCTCTGTACAAATCTATGAAAAACAATGCAAGTATCAGTTCATCCCCATTTCACGTAACAATTGTGGGAAAACCTATGAGCAGCTGAACGAGAAGTACTGTAATTTCTCCTGCTGAAGTGCTGAGAACAGTGAAAGCAGAAAGAAGCCAACTGGGATTGACCATAAAAAGCATACTTCCTTTCAGAACTAAAAATAAAACCTGTGAATCCTGAGTACCAAAGCTTGTCTACCAGATAATTATGACACTCATTTACATAGTCTTTTATCTCCTTCTAGGGACTGGTCTGAACAGTCTTCTCTTAGAAACTCTTCCAGCTTCTGTGGTTGCCTTGCAGCACAGGTTTTCGGGCTCCTGAGCTCAAAAGACATCTGACGACGTAGGCTGGTTTTAAGCAAGGTCTTGTGGGTTCGTGTTGTGTGGCACCCTGCCAGGGATTTCTGGTGCCTCAGTTACAGGGAGGAACAGAGCTCTGAGCAGAACAACACTTGGTATGAAGTTGTGGAAGCTGAAGAAGATCCTCATTTCAGGCTGTCATTTTGTTTTAGAAGAGAGAGTGTTTTAGAGTAGGCGAATCCATGTAGTTCCAGACAGGGGCCCCCATGCCTGCTGTTCTTCCATTCACTTAATTTGGCTAGTAAATGAAATATGAAAGTTCAAATTAGCATTGTGAGCTCAGTGGGGTCACTGTGCTCCCACATGATGGAGTTTCTGTAATACCAGTTTCCATTTTGAGTTTAGGAAATCACAGAGCAAGAAGACTTGTACTTTTAAAGCCATTGCTCAGGTTGCAAAGTCAGCCATTGAAAAACTGGAAGACACTGTTTTCCTATGTGTGGATGAATCTGGAGGTGTAAATTGTCTGTGCAGACTTTCAATCCTCTGTTCCTGAACTTCAGAATTTAGTTTCATTTTAGCTGAATAAAATTATAATTAAAGCTGCATATGTAATGAAAGGATGACAGTATCTATGCCTAATATTCTTTCTCAGTCAATTTAAAATCCGCCAGTTAGTGGACAGATGATCTACCAGTTTTTCTGTCAGTGGTGTAAGATAGTACTTACCTGAGGCCTACTGATTCACTTTGCATTTCCCACCATTTTCAAACTCCTGAGTATTTTTAAAATTTTACTTAATGCAAACAATGTATTCTTCCTTCTGTCCATTACCCTGCACACAGTTATGGGAATTACCCAGAACATGCTTATTTCTAAAAACTGAAAAGTTTACTTAATAGCTAGGCTGGGTAAAAGACAAATCAAAAAGTTAATTTTGCTGGAGTTCTACAAAATACCGTGGTGGAATATGTCAGAGAGCATTATATGAGTTGTAATTTAATAACTGTAGCTGAGACATAGTTGTTGATTTCACACATCATAGAATTTAGTGTGCCTCATAGTTTTTCTGCATTAAAGTACTGTAAAATATTCAGAGGGTGGATTTTCACTATATTTTTGCACTAAAAAAAAAAAAAAGGCAGCTGAGCAGATAACATCATAATACATGATACAGTAAATGTTATTCAGGAATGGAATTCTTCTGTTCCATCACCGGTGCTATAAAAATAGAAGTGGTCAGTTATCTTTTTAATATAAGCATCACTTTTTAAATGTTAAAAAGTCAAGAGTTATATAAGGCTTATTCCTAGGACTCCCCAAATATAATTTCTGCTCTACTTTCCAATGCCCAAAATAGTTTCCTGGTTAAAAGGCATTAATTATGAAGATGGCTATACCTTGTTGTAGCGCTTCTGCTGCTGCACTCCGGAAAAAAGCTGAACGGTTCCAGAAGAAGAAGAAGCCGCAGTCCCAGGAAAAACTTCTTGCCTCTGCTAACTAAAAAACTAAATTAAAAAAGCAAAGTAAAACTCTCGGTGTCTCTGTCCCGAGAAGAAAGCGGAGAGAGCTGGAACAGACGAGCGAGTTGTCTGTGTTTTGAACACAGCCGCGGAAAGAATTCCACCGCTCCCCCCCCCGAAGTTAAAGCTACAGCGCTCATGCCTGTGCACAGAGCCAGCGAGAGGGATACAGCACCATACAGTCACCCAGGACAGGAATGTGGGATTCCCTTTCTGACCCCAAAGGGATTTGCTGATAGGTACTCAGTGGGATGTGGTTGCCGTTAAGAATGCACTCTTGCAGCTAGAACCTTATAAATGGCTGTCTTTAAATGTTTAGGACATATAAAGAAACTTTCTGTTCCTCTGCTAAAGTATACTGGGGTCTTTTGTATGATCTTGAAAAGAATGTCACTGTATCTTTCTTCTGCCTGGTCTGCGTTTTTACAAGCTGCTTTGTTGGCAAATATCCTTTTGAATAGCCTCAGGAAATATTTTCAAGCAAAGTTCACCCAAGGCAGTGATAGAAAATGTTGGTTTGGTGTTTGTGCAGGACACCAAGGTGAGATTTATCAACCCACAAAGACTTTGTGAAATCAAATAACGGAAATGGAAAAAGTATGACTCTTTCTCTGGTATAAGAGGTATGGATTTCTGATGGTCTAAAGGTACTGTATTCTTGCCATTTCCTTGTTCTGGGTCATCAGGTTTAGTCTTTTTATAGTTTCACCTTTTGATACTCTCCCTATAAGCCTTGTCTTGCTAAAGCTGGGGTTTTTTTCCTAATATTTTGCCTGTAAGATTGTGAAAATTTTACAGCAAATTTAAAGTTTTTGTAAGGCAAACATAAATTTAGTATTTTTGAGATGTATCAAATAAATGCATCAAAAGTGTTTACCTCAGCCATCTTTTTCAATTATGACAATAAAAAAGGAATCAAAACCATTACTATAGCCTTCTTTCTCACATGGGTTTTTAAAAATACAGGCTCCTTTCAGGACCCTGGAGTAACACTGACAACTTAAAATGTTTTGTTACTGACTCATACCCACCTCCCAAGTGAGGCAGACATTTATTTCATACAGATGTCAACAATGTCAAGCACTAATGAAAATACACTATTCTGGTGGTAGATCAGCTGTTAATCTAAAATAACATTATTTCTAATTTCAAATTTTTATGATCGTGGAATTCCATGAAATTAAGAAATTTCTTCTGGTGTTTTCTGGGTTTTTGGTCCAGAGCAGGGCCCATCAGTTCCAAGAAACAGAAAAGCCACGGTCCAGGGAACTTCTCTGCCTCAGCAAAGAAGTAACTAAAATCAAAGGAGAGCCTTCTCCTGCTGTCTGTGCTGCAGACAACACGCCCCGAGAGAAAAGGGATTCCGGGGGAGTGGGAAGGAAGCTTCTGCACACACAAACTGTGTGCCATCCCTTTGCCATCCCTTTCCTCTCCCTTCACTCTTGGATCTAGTTTTAAAGGTGCAGAACTTATTTTTGGGCTAAACAGATGAAAAGGGATACAATTCAGCATCATAAAGTCACCATAGGACACACTTTCATTCAGAAATGCATTGGCAGCATTTAAAAAAAAAATAGATAGTAGAATATGACTAGCCCTCTAAAAGAGGTGTCTAAATTCTCACTCAAAGTTTATTTCTTACTCAGAGCATTTAAGCATCACTCTGAAGAGCAGGTAGTTGTTACATGTCCTCAGTTGACCTTAAGTATGGCTTGCCTTTTCCATCTTGTTTTTAGCTCTAGTGATCTGCTGAATAACAGCAAACAGTGGAAAAAGACTAAGTGTAAGGACAAAGCAAAACTTAAAATCATGATCCAGTAGAAATGAACAGTGCATGTGTACCTGGCATAGCAAATGCAGGTTGTCTGAAGGCTTGTACAGTTCTACTATAAAAAGTAAAGAAGGCCAGAAGAAAATACTCTTGTCAGGACTCTTAAACAGGCTTATGTTCTCTGGCTTGGAAGAGGGCTGGTGGTTGGGGGCAGCCTTTTGTATGACCATGAATGCTGGTGAGGGATCACATCAGAAATGACTGCATTGAAGTACCAGTGGATGCCCAGTGAAACGTGGGAGCAGCAGGTTCACAACAAGCAAAAGGAAGTACTTTATCAGCAAAGGGAGTGATAGTTACTGCCGTGGTGCCCTTGCTGCTGAACGCTGTGCTACAGTGGTAAAAAATGTTCATGGCTCTGGTAAGTGGTTATGGTGACTCAGGGAGAGGATGATGACATAGGCTGCAGACTCTGGCTCAGGAGCTCAGTCCATAAACTGCTGTTTGCCAGGAGCTGCTGGATCATTTCGGGTGCCCCTTTCCAGTTTCGAGGAGGGGCAGAGTGTGCGTGTGGGAATTGCTGAGACCGGATAGTGACCTGGTGGGACCCAGTATCACTGCTCAGTCTTGTGAGAGAAGAGATGGGAATAACAGTAGTTAGCAGTCTTGTCTGCTATGATACACCACTTGGACAAGATTTTGTCAGTTTCTTTGGGAAGCATTTCTTTTTTTCCCTTTGAGGTTTTTGATTTTTTTTTTTTCTTTTTAACATCCTTTGATGTGGTCTAGTGAGCTGTGTGTGTGGTCAGAGGGGGAATTATGCTGTTCCATTTTGATATGCCTTTTCCAAGTCTCTTTCTGCCCTCCTGGAAGTTTCTCTTTATATCCTCTTGTGCCCCTGCATTAAAGTGAACAACACTCTGCAGTGACTTCATCCTCAATGAAGACAGGACAGATGATGCTAACAGCAAAAATTACTGAAGCTGTAAAGTAAAATTTCTCTGCCTTCCCAGTTTTCCTTCCTTTGCCTTACTAGCATGAAAAGTCAATTAGCATTGCTTCAGCAGCTGCCTGGGTTGTAAACTCCCACTGTTCTTCCCAGCCCCCTCAGAACCATCCCAGCTTTAATTCTATAGCATTAGCTGCCATGCATGGCCATGGGTATTTGTGAGCCTAAAGTATTTCATACCTAAGACTTCAAAGCATGGCATGTATCTGAGAGAGCTTTCTGATAAATATAAGTGTCACCCAAATCTTCTGTGACCAGTTAGAAATACACTTTACCAGGAAAAAATAACAAACCCATACAACAAGACAACATAATCCATAGTTTTCAGTTTGTGCTTTTCATGGTTTTTGCAGGAAATCCACGTAATCCATATGTTTGGATGTGGTTTATTTTGGGCTTTGGAAATGCGAGGTAACTTTTCTGGCCTGAATTAGTCTGTGCAAAGAAAACCCCAGACAACAAACCAAACCAATAAACCTGTTACTGAGGTTTAGCTTCAAAGTTGTCATTCTCAGCCAGTGCTGAGGGCTACCAGCACGTGTTGTGAGACACAGAGGTAAACCTGGTTTTTCACCAGCTCCCTGATGGCCTTGAACACACCGAGCCTCATCAGCTCTGGGCATTTCCTATGAAACAGTCTTTGGTTGGACCATACAATTATCCAGTGCTGCTCTGTGTGCCTCAAACAGAAAAATGGAGCTACTTGAAGTTAAGTTCATGCCATCAGTTAATAGACATGTGCAATCATCTGTTCTGCAACCATCAGAAAAAGCAAAAGGATTAGTGGAGCTTCCAGATGAAGGAGGTACCAGCTAACCTCATCACCACAGCAGCTGCAACAAAGCCTTCCCAAAAAGAAGGTTTGAAATCTCAGTGCTGAGGGAATTAATATGAGAAATCAATTTTTACTTTTGCAAAAAATGCAAAATTAAGGGTAGTACATGGTACTGCCACAATACTTTTGTAAGCTGTTTTTAAGCAATGGTAGCCCATGATCTCTCCATGTACACTTGGCAGGTTTTTTTTAGTCTCAGGTGGGTACAGGGTACAAATCCAGAGATGTTTATCAGAAGGTGTTGAAGTGAGCCCCAGGCTGTGTCCTGTGCCAGAAGCTGGGCTGTACAATTCCTGTGCAGATCTGCAGGCTACTGCAGTGTGTGCACTGAGATCAGCACTGGATAAGCTATAGCAGACACCTAGAATTTCACATGTACAATAAGTAAGCATCCACCTGGCGTGCTTTGTGATTTCTGATAGTAGTGTGGATGCTGTGATAGCAACTCTGCATGTTGAGACCTGTGATTAAATGCTGCTATTTGTCAGCACCACCTGGGCTGCTTTTGTCAGTCGGAGCAGTTCTCATGTTTGAGGTTTCTCAGCTGGGGTGATTATCTTTGTGTGATTAGAAGAATATGAAGGGCTGATGCAGGTCGCTCTTTGGCTTGCTACCTCACACCTGCAGTTTTGAGCAAGACAGATTTTTTTTTTTTCCTTTAATAATTCTGGAAAAAAAACCCCAAACCTCATGTTTGGAAATGAAGTCCTGAAAAGTAGTGTGAATGTAACAAATACAAGGACATCTGCTTGCTGCTTCTGAGAAGCTATAAGAGGAACCATATACTGCCTTCAAAGAGTAAATGCCAAAACATGTGACTTCTCAGGGAGACTTGCCAGCATCAGTCCAACAGAATACTTCTTGTAGGGAAAAGAAGGGTGCAGTTGCTTACCAGTCTAGCCCAAGACTTCTGGCCTTGTCATAAGGTTAAGATTTCCTCATATCAAAAGTGTGCTAGTGAAAAGGCTGTGGATTTTTGCTATATGCAAACAGAGGAGGGATGCTGCTGTATTTAACATAAGTGCCCCATGATGCCATCTCTGCTTCTGTAGGAGAGGAACACACTTGCTGAGACAATATTAGGAACCTGGAGCAGCTTGTGACCCTGTGGGGATAGGCAGCAGCAGCATCAGGGACCAGCTGTGACACAGGCAGTGCCTGTTGGAGCAGTGATGTGGAGCAGCACAGAGGTGTCCTCAGTGCATGCTCTGGGCATTTTCTCTGAGCTGCCCTTGGCTCATCTTCCAGGCAGGAGCTCGGTGTGGATATTCTGTGGGTGCACGGCTTCTGTTCTCAGGGTGAAGTGTGAGGTCTTGTTTCCTGACTATGCTCTGACACCAAACTAGCAAGGTCTCACAGACCTGACTGCAGCTCCTGCGGTCTGGCTTTAGGGGACTGTAAATATGTTGGCTGCATGAGCCAGCTGCTGCTTGCTACCTTTGCATCATGAGCAACTCTGATGCAAAGAGATTAATTTTACTGACAGACTCTTGCCAATACATCACCATTGGTTTAAATCACTTTTGAGTTAGAAAGTAGATGATCTACAGCTAAGGAAAATCTGACAGAGAAGTTAGTTTCTTTTCAATTTATTCTCATACAAATATATTTACATGGTAAACTTTGTTGTGTAGGGTATGTGGGGAAAAAAAAAAAAAATCTGATTGCTTCTTTTCCAGACCTATGTTAGTCCAGATTTTAGTATAGGAGTATATCATTTTCTGAAAAGCATCTAATCATACTTAATATTCTTCAATGTAACCTATCTTTTTTTTCTTATCTATTATGGGGGGAAAAAAAGGGCCACTCTTGCACATTCATGAGTTTTAGCTAGCTAACTTGACACTATAACACAATAGAACTTTTATTAAAATAGAAGAAAGATTTTAAAGTGCATGAATCTTCTGCATAGTTTTTTCTTACTTAAGCACTGAAAAGTTAGTAGTGACTGTAACTTGGTATAACCTAGAGGAAAACATATTATAGAAAAATCTAATTTTTAAAAATAAATGTAATTATTAATTTAGTAAGTTTTGATTGGTCTCATTTCACTCTTCTTTGTAGATATGAGAATTTGAGCATTCAGTTAACAAACATGAATGCTTCTGAAATTGATGGTGGTCTGAGCTCCACTTTTAGATTGGGAAAAGCTATGGTCATTTCACATAGTGGAAACTGCAGACTGCCCATGGGAAATCCTTTTGCAAAACTTGGTATAAATACCTGTTTTCTGTGGATTAAATGGTACCCTCCACTGAAGACTCTTCAGACTTCAGGGCTGGTGCCCTCTAAAATTCAGTACATTGTGCTGTGGAAAATAACACTTAATGTTCTAATGCAATAATTACAGTCACTTGTAATAACATGGTAGAGATCGAAGGAGCTTTAACTACCAGCTGAGAAGTTGATTTAAATTAGTAAAGCACAGCAAATGGATTAGACTATCAGTCATTGGTAAATGGTTGAGGCTGACATAGAAATGCACATTTTGACAAAACAAACTGTTCATGTCTGATGGAAGCTTTTAGGGAGAGGTTGTTTGGTGAAGCAGTCCCTTTGCCACTGGAGCGCGGTTTTGATGCTGACATGGGAGGGAGGAGAGAGAGGTTCATCCTCCTGGTTCATCCTCCTGGCTCCAGGGAAGGAGTGCCGGGAACTCCTCTGAAGCAGGTGGAAGGGGACCTTGAAACTAGGCTTTCCTTTTCAAACATGAGCATTCCTCAACAGGCAGAAGAACTAACAGGCAATTCAGGAAACACCAGAGGCACAAAAGTTGTCATGAAACAGACTGAAATTGTTCAATGTGTTAGCAGATCTCTTTTTTGCTAATTCATAAAGCCTGAAGGAATCCAGACCTATTAATGTTCAGGAATACTCCTCCCCTCCCAGTCCACCCCAGGGGGCATGGAGGAAAGCTCATGAGTGAATGCTTAAAGGACTCTTTGGCACATAATGCAAATTCTGGTTTGAATGCTTTTAGTAGTCTCTGTGCTGGACTCACTTATCAGCAAACAGAAATTCAATTATTGCCCATGCTTTTTAATTCCCAGCGATAGGCAAAATATATTCAATTATATTTATTTGAGCTGCATCCCCTAGGAAGTATTCGTAAGTATCAACCTTTTGCATGCAGCATTCTCCTCTTGAATGAGAGTCTGGTTTCAGAAATGTTGCTCGGGAACAAAAAAAAGTTAATTGACTGCAGTTTGACAGCTGCAGTGGAGGTAGCCTGTGAGTATCCTGTGAGTATGCAGGAAGGCATGCTCCGGTGAGGAGCACTGGTGAAAGGAGTGCAGACACTCCACAGTTACTGTGGTCTGACTGGCTTCTGCTTCCCACCACACTGCCACTCTGCTGCAAAGAGGCATGTGGAAGACTGGGTGTGCCTCTGCCCTCTGCTTCCTGCCACAACTCAGGTTATGGTCATCCTTCTGTGGCATAACACCCACACCAGCAAAGTTTGCATGGGAAAAGAAAACTGAAACAACAACAACAACAACAAAACAACACCAAAAAACCTCCCCCCAAAAAAACCACCCCCATATTTTTTTCTCCATATATTTTTCTCATCCTCATCAAGCTAGAATCTACTGGGATCCTTAAAATGTAGTTTTTAGCCCAGTGCTGAGGGTTCTCTGATTGAAAAAGTAAAACTGTGCAGCAGAAAGCCAATTCCAATAAAGAATACATTTCATATTACAAAGACTGTTACAATCTAGAGTTCGGTGGGGTGTGTTTGTGCATCACAGAGAAAACACATCTAAAAATAAATGGTAAGTTTTTGCATCTGAGAAGTAGGGCTGCAAGGTATTATTAGACCAGACAACAAAACAGAGGGCTTTCCCTTTTTCTTGAAAATGATAGAAAATTTCTCTTGAAAAAGTCATAAATAAAAAGCTGATAACAGAATGAATAGCTTTGTCCTTTTAATTTCATTAGAGATCTATAACTCAGCGAGTTAAACTTCACTTTCCAATTTCATATGCCTCCCATCTTCTATGAATTAGTTTCAATGTTGATGTTATAATTACATTTCATACGCATCGTCATTACATATAAATTTCTTTGATAGCATTTTTCTACCACTCACTCGTGTTCAGGAGCTTCTGCACCAACCTCCTATGAGTTCTTTTGCCCTTCGACTGAAGCACATTACTATCCTCAAAAGAAAGGTGGTACTTCTAAATATAGAAACCTAATTTAGATTCTGCTGTGACAACCAGGGGTCCATTTCTTTTTCATTACAATGATGAGGTATTTATTGCTGAAGTCCATTGGTAATGTTACTTAGGTCATCGTTTAACTTGAAGGCAGACAAAAAGTTGCCAGTGTGAGGGTTTCTTCTATCATTAAAACTACTATTAAAGCCACTTATTGCAAAGCATCTTTACTTCTGCTTAAATAGACTCAAATCTGTGGATGTATTTTTCCGTATTCCCTTTCTTTTCAGGAGTAGTAATCTTACAGAGAAAGTCAGGTATAACTCAATTGTAGAGAAACCTAGAGAGTTTCAGAGGGTGAATAATGACTGAGAGAGAGAAATGAAGCATTTCTCTGCAGGTATGTCAGAATGATTTTGTTATATGGGAAGATACTTCTAAAAGTAAAGGAGCTCTGCTTCTTTCTCAAGATGTTCTTAGCTTTTATATTCATTGGAAAGCATCACACATTTCTTTTTTCTGTACCAGAACAGGTTGGAGGGTGAGGATGTGGGGTGGTGGGGCACAGGAAAGGTTATGTTTTTTGCTTTTTATAGGCCAAATGGCTATGTGATTCACAGCTGGGATTTTTGACCAGAAATGGGTCATTTATTTTATAGATTCTCCTGAAGTAATTCAATGTGCAGTGTTATAGCACTATGCAGTTGTCAGGGGGAGGGAGGAAATGTCCTAGAGATTTAGTGCTTGCTCTATTGTCTAGCTCTATTTGTGAGTCTTGGTCTGATATAGCTCTCTTTCAGAGAAAAATAAAAACCTGTCAGTGAGAGCTACTCTTCTGTTCCCTCAGTAAAGTGGCTTATGTAAAGCTTGGTCTTGTTATTTTGGGGCTGAAGAAGAGAGTAAAGTTCTTAAAAACATTTTACAGGTATGAGACTATAAAGACCAAAGGGATGCTTTGTTTTTAAACTTCCATCCATTGTTTATGTCTTTAAGCTCAACTTGGGGATATCTTAAATAGCAGTAACCCCCCTCCCTCACTTTTGAATACTTCTAGATTTGAAGCTGTTATCTGATTTATTGATAGTTTTGTGTCAGTTATGCCTGACTAGTTGGGCCAATAAAGAGTAATTTAATTTAAATAGTAAATTGAAATACTGTTAAAAAAAATTGAACATGAGCAGGAGAATTATTTAAAATAAATAATTACTACACTAAGTCGAAAGGCAAAAATAAAGGACGGTGTTCTCATCCTCACATAAGTAAGTCTCTTGCAAGTGGTAAAAATACTTAGAAGTGACACAGGTCAAGAATAAGAGGAAGGTGATGAGCAGACCAGTGTATGAGGAGAGTGCCTGGATGATTTCTGCTTTGACACTTGTTGTAGTTCTTGAAGAAATAAAATGCTGCTCCTTCCAGTCAGTTTGGGGTGGCGGGATCCCTGATGCCTGTTTTAAATGATGGAGAAGGGAGTGAGGTAGAGAGAAGCTGAATCCCTCTTAGTACATGAGCATTTTACAGAGCAAAGTGCTTTTTTTCCGTAGTTGGCTGGCTGGTTTTGTGGCCCAGGTAGAAAAGAAGCAGTAAGTTGTCTCTGTAAAAAACCAGAGGAATGTTGCCTGGGGCTTCTAGGTGTGCTTCCAAGGGAGACATGTGGTGGTAGTACACAGAGCTTTCTATTCTTGTTAATCCATTGCCAGCTGTTCTGTGTGTTCATTCTTTCTCACCCACCTGGTGCTTCTTTCCCTGCCCCTGTGCCTTCTCCTCCGCTTTTGTCTCCCTTTTTCTTTAGTGCTGGGTGCCAGCAATGGGCAGCACTCTTTGTCCTGATCTCTAAGGCCACAACCCTCAGTAACCAGGAACAGTGATTGTCAGGAATGGAAACAGCACCTTGTTGCAAGCATTTCTTAGTCAGACTTCTGCGAACTCTTTTTTTTTTTTTTTTAAGGCCTCTAACTGTGCCAAATTTGGATAGGCTTCCATGAGAATAACCAAAGCACACATCTTAGACACATCCAGTTTGTTATAAAGCACTGAGTTTATAGCAGAGGTCAGCAAAGCCAGCACAACACCCTCTCCTGAGCCACTGGGAAACAAATCTTGTTTCTTGAGGAGCAGTGACAAGTGTTTGATTTGAATGTAATTTATGGGCAGCATTTGAACCTGAGTACGAGACTGGTTCCTGCTGCTACCCACAGCTGATCTAAATGAAGGGCTGAAATTCCTTTAGACAAAAGGTTTCAAAAGTCAAGCAGCTGATAAGTGGTTGCTGTGTAACTGGTGAGTATATCGAGGGAGTTTAGTGTGTGTCCTTTTTAAAGGCAGGGACTCGAAACAAAGGAGAGTTAATAATCAAGGGAACGGTGGAGGAAACCTGAAAAATAGCAGATTTAATAAAGATGACTAAATATAGTATTCATGAAATTACTAATATGATACAAAAATGAAGAGGAAAAAAAGCCAGAACAGCAGGGAGGCTCAAAATGCAATTGGCAGTGAGGCTGGAACTTAAACCAGATCCAAGAATTAAAGGAAGGCTCAGGAACTGCAGATTTCTTGGTGGGATTTTTGATGTTGCTGAATGGGAAGATAAGAGGGAATGAGAAAGCTGAGAAAGATCCTGAAGGGATTTGAGTGGGAGTGGGAAGGAAAGGCTCCATCATTAGCCTTCATGATAGGGTAAACAACAGTAAATTTTCTCCTGTGGTGGATTCCAGATGTGCACACCATCCTGGAGAAGGCAGAGTAGATATTCTGACAATCATAAATGGAAGTGTGGTACCTGGTGGAGAGAGCACTGAGCAGATAACTCATAGAGAGGCTCTGATGCCAAGTACCTAGAAAAACTGCCTTTGGAGAAGGTGGCTAGTGCAATGGCTGGGAACTTCAGTGTAAGGAAAAGCTCTGACCAGCCATGCAACCTCCATTCAGACCTCAGTTTTTAGGAGAGAATTGTTGGGTAAACATTGTTTCTTTCTTGGCATATGGAAAAGTGCCAGTGGGCAGAAGACTAGTACCAACTGAAAAGGAAAAGAGTTCCAAGATAAAGGAAAATGTAAGTCAGGCATTGCAGCTAGGGAAAAATTTCCACTGGATAATGGTATGTGATTACTAAGAAATAACTGAAATGTTGAGAGCCTGGACAATAAAGTGGAGAAATCTGAGCTTCTCATAGAGGTCAGGATATAAAACATCCAAGTATCAGAAGGTTGGCAGAATGCTCTTACTAACTGGACTAGATGTGTTTAAAAGGCTTTGTGTTGTTCAGAAATAACTGAACAAAAGCAGAAGTCGTGCAGTAGTAATTATATAGTGGACTAGAAAAAAGGCTTTGGTGTAAAAAGGTCAGGCTGATATCAGTTTGGCTAAAAAATCACTTTGGAAAAAGATGACAGAAGGAGCAAAGGATCTGTACTAGCCCCAGGGTTAGACTCAAATAGGGGTAGGGATCTTTGTATGTAGTGCTGTTAGATAAATACTGCCTTGTTATCAGGTGGTTTACTTTCCCAGGTGGAGATAAGAGAAGTGGTAGGGCCAAGGTACTCCTGGATTTGATTGCTGGCAAGTTTCTTCCTCAAACTAGTCACTGAACCAACAGGAAGAAAGTGTTACTTCAGCCTTCACTTTGAAAAGCAATGAGGATATTCTAGAAAATAATTTTGGATTGAGTATTCAGTTTCCCTTTACGCTTTATCATCTGCTGAAGGAGCTGCCTTCCCTCTCCCTGGCGCTGTCTAGCTCATCTGAGCAGTCACACAGCCAAGGCATGAGTTACATCAGCAAGGTGACTCCAGTGGCAATGAGTCACTCAGATGGGGTGAGTTCCCATGGATCAGGCCTCCAGAGAGCTGCAGCCACTGATGGGGCTGTGAGGCAGTCAGGCATTCCCAGCCAGTGGCAGCTCACAGTTGATCACATGAAGTGGAACGTAAAATTGTACCCTTAGTAATCGTGGGTTGATTCAGTTTGAAATATGTGAAAAAAATACAGAGAAGTTGCTTTGGAAATCTAGGTTTTGAATCTTAGGGGCAAATTTAAATATGCAAAACTGGTCACAGGTGTAAGGAGCCTCAGGACTCAGTTTCTGGAACTTACAGATATGTAAAGCTTGCCTGGAAACCGAATCATCAGTAAAGAGTTATCCTGGTCTGTGGTACAAAATGGATGAACAGTCAGCCTGAGAATATATAGTACAACTAATGCAGGAATCCTGCAAGCAGTGGGGGGGAGGGGGAAGGCAGAGGGGAAGAAGAGGACAGGACAACTTAATTCAGGTTTGTTTCTAGAAATTACACTTAATCTTGGAAATGATGTGAAAGAAAATCAAAATAAGGTTTTGTATGGTGAGAAGGATAGAGAATAACCATAATATAGAAATAAAACATTAAATATTTTTGGCCTAATTTTCAGTAAGGATAATGATAAATAGAGGAAAATACTAGATGTAAGAGAATAAGAGAATGGAAATTGCTACAACCAGAGGGAACTCAAGAATCATAAAATACTCAGAGACCAAGATAAATTTTCATCTCACAATTAGGAAAAAATTAGTGTTGATTGGAACTATTTTAGCTAATTTTTCCTTCAGGGTGATACCAATCATTGGAGAAAACAGTGCCAACATGAAGAGGGAGAAAGGAAGAATTAGGCAAGCAATTAAAAGCCTGTCAGTCTCTCATAATATGTAAAACTTTGGAAGGCATTGCAGCGTGTGGGTGAGGGGCAGTCAAGGATTTGGGATATTAAAGAAAATTAAGTAAGCTACAGTATATCTACTTCAGAGAGTGAATTTTATTGACCCTATACTTGTCTTCGGGGAGAATTCATCTTCAAGACAAGGAAGGCCATTCTGTGGCATTCAGGTCTGCCAGAACCTCTCCCAAGGTCTGCAGGTAAATCTTCCTGTTCAGCTCCAGTGGTGGGAATGTGAAGGCTGGGATCCCTGGGTGCAGCCAGGGAAAGCTGGTACCTCCCAGCTCTCAGGAGTGCTGGAATACTGCTGCCAGGGAGCCAGCTCTTGAGGCTCTTTTTGCATTGCAGCCCTTCCAGAATAATGGTTTGTTGCTGTTGAAAGAAGCCATGAAGTAGGTGATGTTGGGCAGAGAGGTACATGGCATAATAAAAGCAGACTTAAATATATTATTGATTTGGCTATGTGTTTCTAAATCCTGTTTTATTTGGGAGAGGTAAGTGACTCGGCAGACACTCTAGAATTGTATGACTGAAAAAGACCTTGAGATCATCTAATCTAAATTAAGGCAGTTAAAACTTGTTGTCTCTGCTGTAGAGATTAAGAAATTATTCCTTGCAGCATCCTGTTTTCATAACTGGAGACACATCCAGCTGTTTTCCCCTCCCCGTCTCTTCAGTCTGTATTCATCTATGGTATTTTCCAAAACTGTGTTCATTTGATTGTACATACCTATTTTGAAGAGCAATATCCAGAACTTTGCTCACTTTATAGTACTATAACTGAGGCTTTATGAATGCTGAGCGCAGGTTGTACAAACATTCATATATCCCAGTATTATGTTTATATTTTTACAGCATGACACTGTTAACTCAGTCCATAAATTGAACCTAACCTCTCTTTTTTCTATGGAATTCTTCCTTAGCCACTCAGTATTTTTGCTGTTGACTTCTGCTTACATGCAGTGTTTTGCATGTCATCTTTTTCTCTCAGACCACTTGTCCAATTTTCCTTTTTGTCCTCTAATACAATTTGCAGTCCCATCAAGCTGGTTGGTTTTCAATTTAATAACTGTAGTCTCTTTTCCATGATTTGGGTCACTAATAAATATAGCGAGTAAGACCAGACCCAGCGTAGGTGACTTTGGGAACTGCTTTCTACATACATATTTTGCATATTTTGACAGATAGCTAATGGTGATTGCTGAATGTTTGGAGGTGGTTTTGTTGTTGTTGTTCTGTTTTGAATTGTTTTGTTTTGTTTATTCCTTCTTTTTTCTTGATATGCATTTCCATTAGTTTCATTTGGGTCTAATGTGTTTAGCTTGCACACATGAGTATCGTAGGAGGCAAAGTGTCAGGATATAGATCTGCTTCTCAAGCCTGCTCTTCTGTTTGGCAAGGACTTTTGCTTTGACATTTTTGATTTAATGCTGCTTTTTACTCATGGTCTTGTATTCCTTAAAGTCTTCACAAATAGACTGATTATAGCTACTGTGTGTTTCCCCTCTCTGCCCATAATACTGGTCTACTCTTACCATGAGCACCTTCAAATGCCATATCATGGACCCACCTGAATAAAAACTTTGGTTGGCTTTGTTGTAAGGCAAGAAAATGTAATTAATATCGTTCATCTAGACTTTTCTAATGCATTCCACAGTATGTCAAGCAATGAACAATCAGAGGAAGACTGGGATTAGTAGAGTGAACAGTAAATTAGGTAGGAATGGGTTTATAAGATGTTGGCTATGTGGTATTGAAACAGGTGGAGTGTTGTGGTGAAATACTTTTATCTGCCAATAGCTGTTAGCACATTTTGGGAATGACTTGCTTTGTGTTTTTACTAAAATGTTTGGACTAATAGATTAAATTTGATTAAAGCACTAGACGGTGCAGAATAGGAGAAGCCCATAACACAGAGGATGAGGGTTTTTTATGCAGATCAAACTGAACATCTTTGAGAAACAAAGTAATAAAAATGGAACAAAACGTCACTGCATGAAACAGAAAGTGGTGGATTTAGGAGCAGATGGCAAATGTAGACATGAGCTTATCCAGCAGAAGCACTGGCAAGGAGAAGGTTTGAGCCTTCTGGCCAGTCAGAGAGGACTGTGTGATGTCGAGCTGGTTGCAGGTGTGACCCTGGATGTGTGAGAACAGAGGCATGCCCGTGTCCCCCTGGAGCTGCCCTGAGAGCCCTTTTACACTAACAGACAGAATTCTGCTCATCCATGCTGGAGACAGATAACTTGAAGCCAAACACGATACAGAGGAGGAGGATGAGGATAAGCAGAGCGTAGAACACAGTCTAACATGAGAGCCTCCATGGAAGTAGGAAATGTAGGTTAGTAACACTGCCATGTATGCTAGTATGGGAGGAATGAGGGAATGTAATCATTGCTATATATAGATCTTGGAGGTAACTACTGTCTGATATACTATCCAAATGGATCCAGAAGATCCCAAATTCACAATACAGACCTGAGATATAACTTGGGAAAAATGCAGAAGAATACATTGCTTCTTTCTAAAATACCAGTAAGTTTGAACTTTTCCACATTCAGTAGAAAACTTCAGAGTGAGACATATTTGTGTGACCTTTCAGAGACCCTAGAGAAAGGAGATGAACAAGATCTGGATCATTTTTATTTTATCTTTAAACTCACAGCTGTCACAGTTTGAAGATAAGTGAATTTATAAAAAGCGTAAAACTTGTTATCTCGGAGAGAAATACTTTGAACACCATCTGTCCTGTGTTTTCCTGAGCGGAAAAAAAAGTGTTGTCCATCAAGGTTGCTACTGGACAAGCATGTAGGACAGATGTGAGAATCTAAAAATAGCACTGGGTGGGGGTGGGGAGAATCCATTATGATATCTAGGTTATTTTCTAATTTGTTTACTAGATAGACTGATGGTGTTTCAATATTATTTCAGCATTATCCTGATGCTGGGATATATTGACTAAAACCCTGTCTGTTCCATCCGACTTTTTATTATCAAATGTAAACTTTTAACCTCACCTTCTTAGTGGCTTATGCCTATAAGGTTTTTTTTTTAATTTGAGAAGTTTTCCCTAGCCTTTAATGCTGTGGATTCAGGAATCAAACCAGTGTATTAGCAAGTCTGTCTGTGGAGGAGGTCTGACAGAGTTACAGTATGATTATAAAATAATCAGAGCAGGAGAAAATACTGCTCAAGAAGGTTAAAATACATTTCTGTGTAGTCTGACATTTGATTGTTTCTCTCCCTCCCTCACACAGGTGAGGTGAACAGTCGGGTGTTTTTATTTGAGGTGTATATATCAGCACATTGTCTCAGTAAGATGGGGCTTTTTATAAAGATAATTAAAACACAATGCACCACTGTTGCTTAATACTTAAGTCTTAGTGTTTGGAAATATGAAAATACTACTTTTAGATACCCTTACGGGTAAAGTGTACAATGTTTAGAATATAAAAAAGATGTATTGCAAAACACAGACCAATGTTCCAGTATAACCTTACTCCCAACAAGCTGGGACTAAAAGCAAAAAGGCATTGAGTCCAAAATGAGTAATCCTCTCCCTCCATGGAGGCCTTTCCCTATTAAGGGAATCCATAGAGAGCCAGATAGAAAGCCTGAAGAACTGGCAGATGGGGTTCCTGCTTTTCTGGAAGTGGAAGTAGAAAAGGAGGAAGGAGTAGAAGTTGCAGCCTTTTAACTATTCACCAACCCCCTGGACCACTCTCTTCCTCCCCAGTTCAGAGCTTGTTGCAGATTGAATGTGCTTATTCTACAGCTCTTACTGGGTCTGACAAACAGGGAAATGCACTGCTGTCAGTAAAAGGGAGTAAATGTAAACCTGGAGTGGCCCTGAGGAGTCTTCTGCTTCTCAGAAACTGAATCCAAATTTATGTACAATAACTTTATTCACACGATAACATGAAATAGGTATTTCCCTATTTCAGCTTTTATGATATGTGTTTTTTAAAACACTGCTCTCTGTTCTCGATAATTTTTCAGTATTTTTCTCCTTCACCGTCTGTATGTTTTTGAGACTTTTGTTATTGCAAATAGCTCCAGACAGGAGCTCCTCTTTAACACATCCAGCTCTGTTTCAAGAGCCAGTTCCACTCCCTGTGGAGACTTAACTGAGTTGTCCCAGCCTACTACTCAAGTCATGGTTTTATAGCGTGGTGTCAAGAATACATTGTGTGCCCTGGGTGTGGCATCGGGCATATGGGGAGCATTTGATGTTACAAGAGTCCTGTGGGGCTATAGGAATGGAAAATCCCAGCACGGGTGCAAGCTCACCACTGCCCTAAGAGAGGAAGTGATGCCTGCAGTGAGGCTCCCTCAGAGCCACACCCTGATTCGCCTGCATGGAGCCAGTGGCTTGTTTCCATGAGGCCTCCCTGGACCAAAGGGCCTGCCAGCAGCCTGAGCAATCAAAGAGCCTCAGCTTCACTGGGAAGCTGAGCTTTCTGCGGTGAGGATGCTCCCGAGTTGTTTTAGTGAAGAGCAAACAGAAAAATGCAAAATGAAATACAGTCCATTTAAAAGACAGGAAGATGAGTAAGCTGGTGAATAAGATGCTCTAGACAAAGGACAGGGAGTGGCAGGGCTGGCTCAGGACAAACGACAGGGAGAGGAGCCGAAAAAACAGCAGAATTGGGAAAAACCCAGTGCTCTGGAAATCCAAGTCAACAAATATGTAGGGGATAAAATGGAAAAAGGTGAGGCAGGTGTTTAAGTTCTGGGGAGTAAGAACAGAAAGGGACCTTATGAAAGCTAGATCTGGGTGACTCAGGAAGCAAGATGAGCTTCTGAAAGGCAGTTTGGAATGTAGTCTGAGAGGAACAGGAAATAGTAGGAGGGGTAAAGGTGGACTCCTGTTCTGTAATGGACTTGAGTTAGTGGGAAGAATGAGAGGGACACGACAGTGCCGCTGAATCAGAAGAGCAGACATTCAGTGGATGCTTAGAAGCCTGAAGCTGCTTTTCTTAACAAGGTTGTTTTTCTGGAGGTGAGGCTGGAAGTAGGCCAGGTAAATGAATGTTACATCCAGTAAGTTATAGGGGAAAAGGATGCAAGAACATTGTGAATGTTGTGGATAGGGTTGGAAGAAGAAAGTAAAGCCAAGAAGTCAGTTGGACGGAGTTTGGCATCACTGTGATGGAAGCAAGAAGGCTGAAAAAGCATGAATACTGCAAAACATGGATGGCACCCAAGTTAAAAAGGGTTTGATGAATATTGCAGACGGAGTGTGGGTAAGAACATTATGAACTTGAAGCTGTTGTGCTTTATGAAATTGAAGCTGTTGTGCTTGCTTTGTAGAAGACAGATTCTGTCCCAAGGTTAATGAATGTTATGGCACATTACCACGACACTTGAAAACTCACATGAAAGTCCAGAATTCCCTTGTCCAATGATTTGTACAGAATGCAAGCACAGAATGAAAAGGTTTCCTTTCTGCACAGAGTTAAAATCTGAGAGTGAGTCAAGGGCAGATGACACACAGAGACATGAGGTGGGAAATAGAAGGCATTGCTTATGAGGGAAGATGAGGCTTCCATCAAGCAGTGCCCAAGCCATTGTCAAGGTTTCAGAGGTCAGTACAGCAGGCAGAGTTTTAAGGAGAAAATGGAAAGATATCAGTGAATCAGCTTTGCTAGTGTTGCCAGTAAATTGTCCCTGAAATTGGTAAATGTGTTATACCAGGATTGGAAGATGCTGTGTCAGAAAGTGCAGTGTGATGTGATGGGGCTGCTGGGGGAAGGAGTGCAAAGAGTGGGCTGGGAGTGTTTGCATTTTGTGACAGTGTTGCATGATCTGAACATGTGTGCATTTGTTATGGTCAGAATGAAATGCAGAATGAATATAAGCTGGTGCTCTGAACTATGGGGTTGGGTAGAAAAATGTGTTTTGTAAGCTTTGTTAGAAAGACCTGCACCCAGAAGTGAGAGAGAGCAGGTGACACATAAGGTGACATTGATGTCACTCAATTTGAGTGAGTGGCAAAGGTCTCAGCATTTTTGCTCAATTAATGAGGGAAGCGGGCTTAGGAAAACACAAGTTTGTTACAGTGATGTTGGGCTTAAAATGAGACATCCACAAAGTGATGCCTGAGAGACTGCTCAGTATTTTGTATTTGAACATAAATCTGGAGTTAGAGCAGTGTCCAGCAAATAAGAAAACTCCTACAATGCTATTGACTACAATGATGATGATTTTTTTTTTAAGGCTATGCATCTGGTTTTTCTTCTACCACAATTACTGGTCTCCTGTTGCAGCAGGGATGCTGATTCAGCCACAGATATAGCACCAGATCACTAACAGGGCTTATTCCCAGAGTTGTGTTTACAGTACTGGTATGATGAAGTAGATGGGGATGAAGTAATGGGGAAAATTGCACAGTCATGTTGATGCATGCAGCATTAAACCCCATGATGCCTGCCCAGGGAAGGGCAAAATTGGTTTTGAAAGTTGATTGAAAACATTAAAAATATAGAAACCATATTTTAAATCGGATTATTTTGAAATGTACTGTAAAATCAGTTAGCACTGATCTGAGTGTATTAACTATACTGTTGCATGTGTTCCTGCATGTACACTCTTGTCCTCAGCTTCTCAGTTTTGAAAAATTACTAAAGATAGCCTGGTGAAGTTCTTGCATATCTGATTTGTCCACCTCAATAACCAAAAAAGGAGAGGTAAATGAAGAATTTGCCAAATGAACTGGCACCTGAATGCCAGTTTCTGCATTTCACGTGTTGCAGTTCCAGTAGTAATGATTGTTTCACATACATTAATTTCTCTTTCGAACTTTGGCTTCTGCACTTAAGTACAGGGTCTGAACTCGATGGGTTGCACAAATGCACAATGAGAAAGTTAATTTCTTCACTAACATGAGGCTGACCGTAGCTCTGCCCTTACACTGCATTATTTCTGCAGGAAATATCTGCAGGACTATCACTATGAAACGGTTCTGCTTGCTAAGCAAATGTGCAGCAGCACAGACAGGAAGAAGATAAGCAGAAAAAAAGAGCTCATTTAAATGCTGAAGACCGATTTAAGTAACCTTCATTTGTTTTGAAGTTAAATATTTACTCATTTGCAATATTTGCATGCGCTCTTTGCTGGCCCGCAGCAGTGCGCACGTGTGTTTCTGTGGGGCGGTGTGAAGAAGGAGCCCGGTTTGCAGTTCAGGGGGTTCGCTGCCTGCAACAAACGAAAGGGGGTCACGGCAGGATGCCTGATCCATGTGTGCTGTCGCTTCCCTAGTGCCGGTGTGGCATTCCCGGTGGTGGCCGTAGCTGCCAGCAGGGCGGTGGCACGGGGCCCGGGCGCTGGCTGCCGGCCAGCCCGCAAGTGCGAGGGCTGCAGCTGCCACCGGCCCCTGCCGCCCGGCCAGCGCCGCTCCACCGAAAATCCTGCCAGGCTCCTGAAGGGGGAAAAGAGCAGGGCAAAAAAAAGAGCAGCTCTTGCACAACTGTGCCAGCACGACCCGGCGTGCCTTCCGCCCCAAAGCAAACAAAAACCAAACTGAAAACGTCCAGCGGAGGACGGCAAAGCCATCCACCACCTGGAATTTTTCATGCAGTCACTAAAAATACAAAACCTGCAGTATTGCTATCCTCACATGCATGGCTTGAGCCTGGGCTGTGCTGCAGCACACCAGGGAAGTTACAACTGCGATTTTAGGAAGGGAATATTTGCGTTTTTCCGTTGATTTTCATGATTATCTGTAGTTCTAGTGATTATCTGCAAAATAGGGCACGCTGTGTTACCAGTAATACATGTATCCTGTGGCAGTGAGCCAAGCCAGTAATTGAAGGTCAGGGATTGTTTGTCCAGTGCAGTTCAGTGTGCTGCCTGATTCCATAGGGGACTGGCAGTGCCAAAGAACAAAGGCAGCTCTGTTCTGCAAGCTTATAGTATGGCTTGTTTGACAGAGTTCAGGCCCAATTGTGAGAAGAAGCAAACAGCAGTGGAAAACAGTGCTAAAATAATGTGACTACTAAATAAGCCTTTTTAAAGTGTAGTATTTTGCAAATGTCAAAACCAGGCTTAGACAGATAATAATTTTTAAAATTCTTATTTAAAAATTTGTTAGCACCTTTACATGGCAAATCTGTATTTTGTTAAGAACATACACATATATATTGTAGTGAATTTTGTAAGTAGTAATGATGTAAATGTCACTTTATGTTGCCTTAGTCTACTTAACATTAACAATTGTATCAGTAGCAATTTCCTTGGGGTTTTTTGGGGTTTTTTTTTTGTTGGTTTTTTGGGGTTG
>VXBQ01009718.1:72959-153958 GCA_013400175.1 Phainopepla nitens | reverse complement strand
GGCCGTTAACGGCACCGACCCCGCCGTTAGAACAGCCGTGGGCGCCGTTGGTGCGCCCTGCCATGCGGCAGCTCCGGCGGGCAGCGGGCCCGGCTGGCGCTGCCTCTCGCCGCGTCCCGACGGGCACTTCCTTCTGGCCCCCCCGGCCAAGGGCTGCGCGAGTTCCGCCCCGAATAACGCCTTGGCTGGAAACGGGCGCTTCCGTAGGGATTGCGGGCAGGGTAGTCCGCGAATGAGGAAACCCCGTGCTCGGTTTTAACGTCAGATCTGCTTTACGGGTTGTCCGCTCTTTTCCACTTGGTAATTCTGCCTTTGAGTACAAACCATGGCAACAAACAGGCGTTGGAAGAGAGCTACAGCTGTTTTGAATGATTAAGTGCCATAATGAAAAGGTGCCGGTGTTTGCGCTATTGCAGATTAAACAGCAAGACTAGAGAACAATATATGGAAAAGTTTACTGAATAGTACGTAAAAAATTAGGTTTAAATGATCTTTTCAATTTTTGTGCTTTAAAGAGGAAGAAGTATAGAATGTAGATGTTTCCGTGTAAGAATAACATTCTAAATTACCTTATTAACTCTTTAAAAGGCTGTTTGGCTTACGGTATAGACAGATTTTTAAAAAAGGGTCACTGCGGTACGTGTGCATGGTAGGATGTGCTTTTGTGGCGTGGGGAGCAGGCTTGAGGCGCAGAGTGCCCAGCTAAGCAGGCTGCGAGCTCCAGGAGGCAGCTGAGGCAGTGGTACGTGCGGGATGAGGCGGGCAGCAGCTGCGAGCTCAGCTGTAACCCGAGCATTTGCTGCATTGAGCCTTCTGGGTGTCACAGCCTGGCAGCGCCCGGTCTGCAGCAGCCGAGGTGCGGCGGCTCCCGGAGCCCTGGCCAGTGCCAGGGAACCGCCTGCTCGCATGCTGGAGGCGGATTACCACCACTCCAGCTGCTTAATTGCACTAGGCAGAGGTAAAAATGCACTGTGTGCTTGCTCCCTGCTGCTTCCTTGGGAAGCTGGGTCCTGTGATTGCTGTGGGGGTTTTGGGAAGATAAATAAAGGGATGACTGGGCATTAGAAAAGGGCGGTCACTGAGTAATCTGCCGTATTGGTATTTGGTGAACGCTATTGAATAGTTTTGTGATTGTTTGCTGATGTGGTAATTTATGTCTTCTAAAAAATTACTTGAACTTCCAGAAGGTCCGGAATCCAATTCTCAGACTCAGTGCTGTGCCAGCTGCCTCTTGTAGGCAGGTTATTTCTGGCATGAGCTGGGGTAAAATCATGGCGAAGGGGCAGAGTAAGAAACCCACTTTATTCAGCATCAGGGAACTTGTTAGCTAAGCAGCCAAAGAGACTGTGTGTGTGTGTTCATGGAGCTCCCTTTGGCTAAGCAGGGAAATCTGGTGAGGGAAAAAGTGGGTTTGTTTTTTTTTTCCCCCAAACAGCCTGTTAGAATAGTGGTAAAGCCAAATGTCACTTAAAATTGCATGCTTGAGTCCTCTGCTTACTTGTGGTCTTTGGGGAATTGGGTTAACATATAAAGCTTCCTTTTACAAGCTACAGGTTTGAAAGCAAGATTTTAGTTTACAGAAGTTCAATTCTTCCTGGTTTCTGCCAGTATGCTTGCTTGTCCTTTAAGTTGTCCTCCACTTTGGGAATGGAAAGAGGGAGCATCTGCAAGGAGTTTTTCCTCTGAAAATCTGTGAGGTCGTTGGACCTTATATCTATTTTCATGTCATTACATGCCTCACATGCTTACCTCTAATAGCTGACTCTTACCTGCTGTGCTCTCAGTCTGTTTTTCTTTGTGCATGTGTGATATGTAGTGTGAAATTCAGTTATGTTTTCCATGTAAAATTTTTCAAATCCCTAACCCGTCCTAGGTTGGGTGTCTCCTTGGTGGCCTGCCTATCTTGTGGAACTGATGAAGTCTGGACTTTGCTTTTCCAAGAAGGCATTTACCTAAGGGTGGCGTTTTGTTTTTCTTTGGTAGGGAGAATGTTTTTTAATAGCGTCTGAAAAAATCTCAAGTTGTGAGCAGCTGTCCACATAGGAGAAGATGTGTGACATGGCATGGTTTTGCTTTATTTATTTACATATTTTTCCTCTGTGCTTGTGGGATAGCCTGCATCCTCCACATGAGTGTTTTGGGGGCGTTGACCTGTCTAGAGGCCTAGATCCATGAAAGTAAGGGAGAAGCCATTACGTATCTCTTCTCAGAATAATCACACTCACGGATCTATATTTGGAACTAGTTCTTTTAATACCAGTAGGAAGATAAACCAGTGGCTTGCATGTACCTTAATCTGTAGTGTTGTCTGAATCCTGAATGATAACTGCAAGCCACATTCCACACAGTTTCGTTTCAGCTGATGATGTGGTATGTCCTGTTGTTTGTAGTCGGAAACTCATTTCTTGACCTGAATAGTAGCTCAGAAAGTTAGCAAGAAGGCATTGTGGAAAAAGTAGAACAGTGTGAGGGAAGACATGGTGGCAGATTAAGAGCCGAGACAGTGCAAAATTGGCTTTTTCAAAGAAAAGTTTGTCTGCTTGTGAGTTTATACACTCAACACTTTGCAATTTCATGATGTGAACTCCACCCTCTCTTAACCATTAGCAATATAAGATCCACTATAGGAAAGTGATGCAAGAGCATAGGCCCTTTCTTAGCTATTAGAGGTTAAATAATTATTTACTGTTTGGACTCTGTAGTTGGAATATTATTGTATACACTTGCTCCTCCAGCCCTCTCATCTAGTTACCTGCTGTAGAGATGTCTGACTGGTGGAGAGGTTTGGCTTTTTTTTCCTTCCTTGTCTAAGAAAGAGTAGCAGCTGAAGTGAAACCTTAAATAAAATGGAAACAAGCATGCTGTGCATTCAGTCGGAGCATTTGTGGAGTTTGATAGCTTTATTAGAAAGTATAATGTATCTCCCATGAAGTATTCTCTCATTTGTTTAGTAAGTGCCAAAGCTGAAGCTCCAGAGACACACTTGGTTTATATTTAGCCTAATCGCGAGGCAACACCTTTGAAAGTAGGTAATGAAGCCTGATAAAACCTTGAGTGCTCTCTTAGGAGCTGCCTGCAGACTGGCTAAGGGCAGGTCACTGGCTCTGCTGCTGCCCTGCTTAGTGGCTTTTGTCAAGTTAAGGGATTGCTTTGTGCCTCAGTTTCCCCATCTGTAAATAGGTCATGCTGATCCTGCCTTCCCCTTGTAAGTACGGGGGGGGTCTGTTTCTGTTGCTGTGGGATGTTGCATGTGAGCTGTGATAGCAGCATTTTACAGATGTTGGTGTAGCATTTGCACAGTGCTCCATGTGGTTTGACCTGCCCTTGTTTCTCCTCTTTGTCTTTTTCTCCCGGATTTTAAATTTAGAATCTGTCTCAAAGGCCTTTTTTTTCTTTTCCTGTTTTCCCTCATTACTATTTTTTTGTACCGTAAAATAACTTTCCTCTTATTTTTTTCTGTCCCTCCGTGTTTTTTCCCCTTGCATCCTGCATGTTCTTTCTGCCAGTCATTTCTTTTGTTCACTGATGTCTTCCTCTTGCTGTTCCTGTCTGTCCTCGGAGCAGCATTTCTCTCCCCTCCATCCGCTGGGATTTCCTTTTCACCTGACTCATCCCCAGTAGGTACATCCCCATTCAGTTGAGCTGTCCTTGTGCTTCTGTTCCAGGAAACCCAGCCAGCAGGGAGGGGACCGCCTGCTTGTCCCCTCTCAGGGGAGATCCACTGGAGTCATGGCACCCTCCCTGCTTGCCTGCTGCATCCTGCTGTGCCTGGATGAGGGCAGGGGCTTTGGGCAAAGACTGTACGAGGGTGTTGAGGAGCCTCCGGCTCCCTGCTGCCCTTTTTCTGTGCCTGGCTTGTGCAGCAGAGCTGGGAGATGTCTTGCTGCCTCCAGCAGCGAGGGTCGTCAGCGCCGTGTTGCTTTCCCAGCACAGGGCGGGGGGTGAATGGGGAAGCCTCCTGTCGGTGCCGCGGAATGCCGTGCCCGGCGCTGGGGGCTCCAAGGCGTTGTGCTGGAGCAGCCGGTTGCTGCAGGGAGGAGCGGCTGCGGGGGCGGCAGGAGCAGAGTCAGAACAGTTCAGAGATGGGCAGGGAAATGAGATGGTTGACTTGAGGCAAGGTGAACGATTTCAGAACAGGAAGGGGGGGGGAGGGATTTCTCTGCAGTCTGCTTCCACTTGAGCTGTCCTTAGTGTAATCACTGCTGTGCTAGCTGGTCCTGCAGGCAGGGAGAGAGGATCTGCAGGCTGAGCTGTGTGTTCAGGATGGAATGGTGCTCCTGTGCTTTGAGCTTCTGTGGTAAGCAATCTTGCTCAAGCACAGGGAAGGAAAGGAAGAATGTATGGTGTAGTTCTCTTTTCTAGCTGGTTTTCCACCAACGGCACAAAGGAAAAAAAAGGCAGAACACGAAATCCTCCTTTCTTGTATAATTAGTAACTGTTGTTCTGTTTTAGCTTGTTTTGAAGGAAGACTACATCGGTATTTATACAGTTTTGGGGTTTGATGTGCTGAGGGTTTTTTTTTCAGTTGCCTGATTTTCTCTTTTTTCCTTTATAGACATTCAAGCCCTTGGTTGGAAAAAGTGTATACAATTCAATTACTGCAGTAGAATTTCTTGTGGACAAACAGCTGGATTTCATAACTGAAGATAGTGCCTTTCAGCCCTATCAGGTAAGAAATTTAAGTAGTGTATAAGTACTATCCATTAAACTTATTTAAAAAGCCACGATTTTACTATTGTTGAAGTGCATTTTATGTTCAAGTTCTGTCTTACAGGAGCAATTTCCTATTGGTTATTGTCAGAGATTGTTCCTTGTTTTGTGAAAGATTATATTGGGTACTATTTATGATTCTAGTTAATCTGATCGTGTCAAGGAGTATTGTGCTGTGAATATTACTGTAGCACTTTCAGTTAAAATACCTGACCCTTTTAAAGGTTAACCAGTACCATCAATGGTAGAGCAGACAGAAGATAGTATCCCTCCCTCTGAAGCTTTCATTTCCAGGTCTTTGCGTGATTACAGTGATATTCCACGTACTGATTTTTGGTTCTCTTGGAGAATAAATAGCAGAAAATGTTAATTTCTTAAAATAGAATTCTTTCCTTACTGTTGTGTTTAAGCCTGCTAAAATTTCCAGTATCCTTGATTTTAATGCCTCTCCATTAATTAGCAACACATTAATATATTTCAAGGACAAGAGAGTTAGTGATTCCCCCCTTGCTGCTTCAGAAGAAGGTCTAAAAATCTCTTCTATAACAAATAGAAAAATACTTGATACTTTGACTTGTGCTGAACTGATTGCAATTACAATAGCCATAAATTCTTTCTTACGGTTTGGATGGTACACTGTGGTGATACAGAAATAGTACTTAGAGGCTTGGAATAACAGATGGCCCTGAATAAATGCTATGTAATTTTGTCCTGACACCCCTTCTTCCCTCCTGCTTCACCAAGATGTTTTTTTTTTCCCAGTGCCAAATACAGAGCTAGAAAAAGAGAGTGGCTGAGAGAGGATCCTAGGGAAAGGAGAACGAGGTTCAGTTCATGGAAGGGCTGCTTTTGTGTGTCTGTGGTAGGGAAGCCAAACGAGTGGAACATTTCTCATCAGGGTGAGGTTACATGTTATGACTCGAGCTGCTAGAACAGCTTGGCTCAGCTGCAGACAGCAGCTCCCACTATCAGACCCCACGCTAGCGCCTGCAGTCCTCTAAAGCAGCACAGCCTTGATTTGGAAACGCGGGAGGGGGGAGCCGGCGCGGGGGAAGCGCCTGTGATGTCGATGAGCTGAGCTGGATTAGCCCGGGGTGCGTCCAGTGCTGTGGCTGCCTCCAGGGAGGGGGTCAGGGTGACGCAACGCGGAGTGGGATATCCTCCTTTGGCAGCAGCGACCTCTTAAATCAGCTGGGCCATGAAGTGTAAATTCGCCCTCAGAGTCCAGCCGCAATCTTCCAGATTCATTTTACGAAGCAAATACTGGTGCTAGTGTCAGTCCTTTGCCTGAAATCTGTCAAGATCATGTGTCTGACAGTGCTCATTCCAGTAACAGTAATCAATCTCCTTTTGGCAGTGGGTCATTTCTGATCTGAACAGAGCAAACTGAACCTGGGAGGACTGCCTTTTCTTAAACAATGCTATTGCCAGGCAATGACATAGCCATGTTCTATGCATTTTAGGCTCTTCAAAGAATATTGACTGATAGGGCATTAGACTTGGAAGCACCTTAATTTGGGAAAGTGCACTCTGGTTGCAGGTATCATTTTATAAACTATGTCATATGAACAACTGGCTTCATACTATCTTAATTGTTAATACTGAAATTAGCAATGTTGGTGACTTCACTTTAAAGAAATATTTACCAAAAAGTGCTGCAAAGCAGTAGCTTGTCAGAATGGTTCCAGAGATAAGTGTGCTCTCCCTAGCTGATGGCCTCTATTTTTGACACATAGAGGGCAATTTTGTATTAGATCAGGCTGTTTCCTCCTCTCATGGAACAAACAGCTACCTATTGAAACCTGAGCTGGAGGCTCTTGATCCGTATCCATCATGAGTAGTTTGGTGACAAGATACTTAAATAGTTTATTTTAACATTGCAAGAAGTTTGCTTACAGATTCCTCTAAGTACCGAGAAACCCAGAATTTGCATTTTAGCTAGATACTGCTTGGATATTGAGTGTAGTAGCATAAAACAGCATTGTGCTCACTGATGAATAGTGGAAAGATTTCTTTATTTGAAAGATTATAAAAAGCTTGAGAAATGTTTTTTGTAGGAATATCTCTTTGCAGGGCTAGCAATGTCTTGGTGCTAGATTTTACAAGCTAATTGTACAGATAAAAGCTTTACTGAATAATAATGTATTCAAGAGAACAGAAACTATATGTACTAACAGTATGTTAGACAGAAATATTAGCTTTATTATTGAGACTTATTTTCTGCTCAGATACTTCAAGTAGGAGGATTGTTTGTATTCCTTTTGCATGCTGTTTTTTGTTAATGCTGGAAATCATGTTCCTTGCCATTAGTCACTTAATGGAAGGTAGTTTGTACTTGTATGTTTTTTCTGAAAGACCTCCCTTTTTTTTGGCCTCCCTTTTCTTTGCCATAATACCAGGTCCTAGATAAATCTTTGGTAAACTTTCTGTTATATCTACTTTGCAAAAAAATTGAGTTTTTGATCCATTGTTTAGTCTGGAATAGCATTGATCTGCTTGTGAGCAGAAGATAGAACTAAGGAATCATTCTTTGTAGGGATGAGTTAACTTGGAGTCTTCTGAAACATATTTAGTTTGTTGTTTGAGCTCTCATGGCTGTGCATTTTCAATATGAAGTCCTTGGAGACCATGGTGACCTAAACACTTTTTTTATTGCATTTTGCTGTTAGTGCCTAAAATCCCAGTATCTTCCTGCCAAAACAAACAAAGTTTGGATTTGTGTGGGAAGACTCCATTTCACTTCAGATACAATTCTAAACTACTGACTAATTTTTCCCGTTGTTACATAGACCCATAGTACTGGTAATGGGCAGCAGACGGGTATTTGGTACTAATTCTGCCCACATCAGTTCTGATCAAGAAACAGTGGTGTTTCACGCAACTACTGGGCCAAAAGGCTTCATGAATAAGGTGCTGCTGTCCAGTGTAAAGGTGACAACTGCTCAAAGCAAAGAAAACAGCATGCTTGGCATCTTTTCAGACTTGGCAGGAAAAACAAAGTTTGAGCAGGCAAAGAACTAAATTACTGTCGTTACCAGAAGTGGTTCTTCCAGAACAAGATTAAAGAGACTTTGGCAGGACTTCTGGGGAATCGTGACCCATGCATTCCCATGCCATGTCTACTCTTTGCATAAATAAACATGTTTCAATTGTTAAGAGATTCAACGACCTTGCTACGGGCTAGATGAATATCGTTATTAAAAGTAGGGTATGCAGCTGCATTATATGAGCCCACTTCCATGTCTTCCCAAGGTTTGCTATACCAGCTGTAACACTTGCCAATGAATTTGTTCTTTACTGCTAAATGTGCATGTGATTCTTCTTTGGCTTTGTGTGTGTACTGCTTAGAATCCTGCCCTTCTCTTTAGAAATTGCTTGGATTCTGTATGTGTGGTGCTTTAAACACCAACCTACAACTTATTTCCGGTGGCTTTTATCTGTGTTGCTTCATGGAGGATGTAAACTGTATTATTCTCTATGTGAAACTTGTGTGTGACTGAGTGACTCATTCATTAATCTGGGATGGTCAGACCATTTAGTCATGTAGTTCTTTTTATGGTGGTGAGAGGGGATCTTGAGGATAAAGCAAATGTGGATGTTTGCTGTGGTACTTTGCTTAGCAATGAAGTGAAAATTCTGTTCTTTGTAGGAAATAATAGACAAAGTTTACAACATGCATTTTTAATGTCAAATTGGTATCTGTAGGAAGTGTAGTCTTGAAATGGACATGTAGGTTAGGTCCTTAATGTGAATTCCACTTTGCATTGTATCATGCATGTTCTGTATTTAAAAATTCACAAATGTAGTGGGCTTAATAATGGCTCTTACTGTGGTCTGAAAGTGAACACTTCTTTAAAAAAGCTGTTTTAAGGAAAAATTGCGGTTAATTTTAAAATTACACATACCAGTGTGACCTAAATCACATACTTTGAACTGAAGTGGTTTTCTGTAATAAGTTATTTGTACTGTTCTGTGACATGTATGTGTGTCTGTTTTCTGATACACGTATCAAGTTAGGCAGCTGCAAAGCTAATCATGCCTTAATTTGTTTAAGCACTGTCGTTTACTTGAAGGGCTATAGATGGGGATGTGAAGCATTAAAGCCCTGCATATGGTATGTGTGACCTCATCAGAGTGGTGTTTTTGTCTGGGTGGTGTTTGGCAGTGCTCGTCATGGACACTGTTGGGCTGAAGTGTGTGATTCTGCTGTTGCTGGCTGAAGCAGCTGGAGTCAACTGCATTATACTTTGGACAAGCAAATGAAGAATAACAACAAGTGTTTTATATCGTGTTTTTTCATAGTAAAATACACTCGTGGAAAGATCTGGAAAGACTCTGCTTTGCCTGAAGCAGTGAGTGAATTTCAGCTGTGTGTCTGGGTCGGGCAGAGCAAGGGTGCATGATTGATTATATACTTCCAAATATGTACATACTGTGTGTGATAATGTATTTCCAAAGGATTTCTGAGCACACAGCACTGGAGCAAATGTGCACAGTGGAGACAGGACAGAATTCAAATGAAGTTCCTTCACAACCATTAAACTTCCTGCAAAAGGGTATTTTATCACTCAGGGAGGAAGGTGGAAGGGTGCGCAGTCTTTAACAAGTCCTCTGGCTTATTTGGTTTAGAAAAAAAAAATTCTTGCTAAGAATGACTGTTTATGGTGAAATCCCTCTTCAGGCCTTACACTCTCCTTCAGAACTTTTTTTCCTTTTTTCTTTTTTTCTGGAAGACAAGCCTGGTTGCTTTAGTGTTTCAAAATGGTACAGTCTGCCTGTCTATCTCTGTGCTGAAGGTTGCAGATGTAAAGATACGGCAATGAGAAATCCCCTGTGGGAGGTGTTGCATGAACAGTGATAGGCACCTGTACTTTGCTCTTTTTCTAAATGTGTGTGGTACATCTGAATGCTGGCAGGTCAAATGTCTAACACGCCTTAAAGATTCTTGAAATAATAAACTTTCTCACTAATCATGAAGTAGGTATATCAGGTACAGGACCTAATATACACTTATCTTGATCTATTACAAATTCAAGTCATATATGCCATTAAGAAAGATTTGAGTGAAGGGCCATGGGCAACTCCACTGCTCTGCTTTTCTGTTCGTTATGGCTAGACATTGGCTATTTCAGACCTGGATGCCTTTGGATTCCATGACTTGTTTGCTTGTAAGAGCAAGTAAGCTGGGCTTGTGTAGTAATGACACGTGCACATAAAAAAAATCTTTAAACATCTTGAAACAGGGATAAAATAGTATTTTTCTGTCTGTATTTTAAGCACCCCGTAATTATATGTGCACTCATCTTTCAGACTTCTCTTACTTTAAGCTTCAGGCTTAAAAATAACTAGTGCAGCTGAAAATTGCTTTTCCCATAAACGTGTACTTCCGCTGACGAGGCAGACAGGAGCTGTTGGGGTTGGTCCCACCCTTGGAGGTTGCCAGAAGCAGCACGGGAACCCCGGGTGCCGGCCATAGAACCGACGTGCTCCCCTCCTGCTTTTGGTTCCTCCTCGGGCAGCCCAGGCACACTCGGCTCTCTGCATCTTTAACTCCTCTCAGCGTTGTGCTGAAGAACTGTCTCGGTTCTTTCCCACGTCTCTGGACCACCCATAAGGAGTCCAGCTGGCTTCCCTGGCAGCCTTGTAAAGAGCGATGGTCTAAACAGCTTGTTACCGACACCTCGAAGTTGGAGTGTAGGGCTCCAACATGTGGGGAGGCAAAAAGCTGCGTCCAGCTAGAAGTGGGTCAGATGACTCATCCCAGCCCTCACTCCCAGTAACACGTGCGAGGACGGAGGAGTTTCATCAGAGTGCTCTTGAAAGAAGAGGAATGAGGGAGGACGGATTGGCTCCCTCCATTTGTAGAGTCACAGGGACTTGTGCATCATCTGCCCTAAGCTTGTATTTGTGCTTCTTCTTTGAAAAAGAGCTTCTTGTTTGAGAGCTTCCTCTGTTTTCTCAAAAGAGGTGGAATAAAATGGCACCTTTCTGTGTTACCTTGATCTGTTAAGAAGTAAGGGCTTCAGTCACTTTCTTTGTCTCTCTCGGCAGGGTTTGACGCAGGAGTGGAGTTCTTCAGATCTGGCAAGCCTTAGGGAAGTGAGCAGTGTGCAGGGGAGGCCATCAGTCAGCAGGAAGGTGACATAGCTGCCACAAATAGTGTGGCTCCTCCAGATGGGAGGGAGTTCAGGTGGAACTGCTGAAGCTGTGGGAAGGTGCACGAGTAGGAAGGGGGAAAGAGTTGTGAGGTCCTTGGGATAAGCTGAGGTTACTGCAATGCAGATGACACTCAAATCCATAGGAAAAGTTTTCCTTCTTCTGCTGTATTCTTCCTACAATTTCTGAAAAACTAGTCAGTTCAATGACTTGATTTCATTAATCCTACGCTAGGAGGTAGTATTTAAGTAAGCAATTAAAAGTTTGAGTTTCAGAACGGAAGAGATGGAACAAAACCTACTTCTTTGAAGGTGAATATCGAATCCTTTTACTGCTGAAGTATTTTGGTACTTCTGAAAAGCCATGCTTGGGATTACTGAGTTTAAAAATCCATCCAGTGTTTCTGGGTAAAAATTTCCCGTGTTTGATCACAAGTGGTTACTCTTTTACCAGTAAAAATCCATGGAAAATAGCACTCAGTGGTAAGTAAAGAAAGCCTTATTCTTGGTTCTGTGTCCTTAAAATTTCCATTTCATCTATTAAAAATGAAAGCTTAAAGTATTTTTTTAGGTGGTGGGCTTGACCAATCCTGCTTCTGTAATCCAGACTCAAAGTCAGCTCCTGGAGAAGTCTGTTTCACATTATAAGCAGTTGCTGCTTTTCCTGTGTTTGTGGTTTCCCAAGTTGCTCTTTGTTGGGATTGGGAATCCTTGGTGCTTTAGGGATCCCAGAAGTGTGAATGCAAGTAAACTCTGCAGTGTTGCATGGGAGTGTTTGTACCCAGAGCAGGAAGAGATTAGGTATTCCTGCATTTCAGGTAGGGGGAAACTTGAGTTTCATGGAAATGTATTCTTACTTAAATTAAGCCTTATCTTGACATGATAAACACAGTAGCTCATTTGGTGAAGTGCTAATGGGTTTGTTTGCTTTTGTTCCTCCCTTGGATACAATGTCCCTTTGTGCTGGCTGCCGCTCTAGACCTTTTTCTTACAGAATATATTTTTGAAATCACACTAATAGAAGTTATAATTTGTAGTCTGGGTTTACTGCTTCATGGGAACTACTGCACAGCCTTCAGCAAGCTACAGTTAGTAGAGGTTGAGAGCAGTTCCAGGTGTGTGTATCTAATTCTTTTTCCAGGCTGGACATCTGGGGAGAAACTCAAGTAATTTTATACCAACTTGAATTTTTAAAATTAAAACCATGTATGAATCTCGCTATTTTCTTAGACATTGCAATAACTTTACTAAGGGTTTGTGGAGGGTTTGATGTACAGAGCATTATTTATTTTTAACAATATATTAGTAGTTACAGTTATGAAGTCTTTTTACTACTATTGTTTGTAAATACTGGCACCCCCCTTCAATCTAGCAGACATTTCCTGTCTTCTGAGTGGAATTAACTACTCCAATTCTTCCCCTGTAACCTCCTCCACTTGAGTGTACCTGCTAGTATTATTGAGGGTAGTATTTTAGTGTTTTTGCTGAGCAAGTGAATTTGAATCATAGTAATTTCTGTGCATCTCACTAATGATTACATTTTTTGTGATTTTAGTTGTGAATTTTAAACAGGCAGTTTAGAAATTGTAATTCAAGTGTAGAGGCAGGGGGTTTTACCCCATTTGAATGTTTTCTTCCCTTTCGTTGTCTTCTTATCACCATGTCGCATGTATATTTTGGTATACAGCAGATAAAATCAGGTTAAAGCAGGTTTCAGGATGCATGAGACTTGGTGGCTAAATTATGGTGCTTGACAGGCTTGAGCTTTTCTTTTTTTTTTTTTTCCCCCAAGTGATGTACTTCAGTTTTGAATTATGTCTTCAATAGGAATTTTTTGATTCTGCATGCGAGGAGATTTATCTGTGAAAAAATATTGTGAAATAGAAGATCATTGTAGCAATTTTATACTCTGAATGACTTTCCTAAGTTTACCCCAGGGAATTTATTGCAGCAATAACTGAAACATCCCTGTTTTCTGATTAGCAATTTAATCTTTCCTCTTTGCAAGACCATTATTCATCAGTTCTATAAAAGGCATATCCTCTGCTTTCTCCAGAGCTGCAGAGAGCTGTAGTGTTAATCCAGCTATGATATATGTCCCAGCTGGTCAGATCTGTTATTTATAGGGAAAATTCCTAAAATGGCTCCAGCAGGTCATAACGGAGCTCTCTACAGGAAAAAAAAGACAGTGCTGCCTTAAATCCTGTTAGAAATTAACTTTGAAAAGTTCTCTGCAAATACGGTGGTACTTTTAAAATGTGAGAAAAATGAATTCTATTTTGATCTACTTTCATAATGCCAGCATATGGGCCAACATGTATGTATTCTAAGGAACACATTATCAAATAAATCCCTGAAAGCCACTTGAAAATAAAACACTTACGTAGTTCAGTGGACTGAGACGTGCTGGGTTTGAAGAACATTTGGATGGTATCTGAGGTATTCTTTCTGCCTTAGGAAAAAAAAAAAAAGTTCAAATATTTATTGTTTGTAGGCATTTGTTTTCTGCTCATAATCCCCATGAGTTATAGAGAAAAGGAGCTGGAAAGTTGTATGTTTCCAGAGTTCCTGTTTGGTAAATAAGATTGAGGATCTCTGCAGAAAGATTAGATAGCTGTGTGATTAGTGTTGGCAATCTAAGCTGGTGGTAGTTGGAATTCCAAAGCAGAGAGTCATTCACAAGAGTGATATACTGATGGATATATCTAGGAGGCGGTGTTGATTCTAGGATCTGTCATCACATTGACATGTTTTGCACGGTTTTCTGCAGTTTTCTTCTGCAGAACTGAATTGAGAGGCCTTTGCTCTTCACTCCAATGAGCTCTCAATTAGCAGTAGTCTCATCAAGGAATATGGTATTGCAACTGCTAAAAGATTAGCTGGAGGTGGCTGCTGTGGGCTAAGAGATGACCTGTCTGGTCACTCATTTTCTGTGGTGGTGGTACACAGCCTTCCAGCTGCCACTGCCACTGATAACCTCTGCTGTCCCTCATGCAAGGAAGATGTGTCTCTTGTAAAGTGGTCAGTGTCTGAGCAGGCCTCATGGCCTGGCTTGATTGCTGGTTGCATTAGACTGCCTTTCTGGCAGCCCACTAGTCCAGACAACTAGTCATCAGCACAATGTACTTTCTTTTTTGCTTTAGACACCTTCATCCATACAGCTTGTCCTTCAGCTGATGTGATTTGGGTCTTGTTGAATAACTTTTGAAAGCTGTTCACAATTCACAGGTTGTCTGGTTCTCAGTTTAAATTTTAATATCAATGTACAAAAGAGATTTCTTCAAGCTACCTACTTAGCAGGTCTCCTCCTTTGCATCAACTTCACTCTGCTAATTGCTTGCTTCAGGGAAATGTCTGCACTTTGAGGTTTCTTTTCCCATAGTGGCAGTGAGTTGCTTAGTGACTCAAAGGCTTGTTCCAGTATCACCACATGACTGAGTGGCTTAGGACCAGTACCAGAAACTCCCTGTTTCTCTTACAATTAGAAAAAACAAAATGCCAAATTAGTGCAAGTTGCATATTGCTGAGATGATGGTGATAAATATGCGGAGCCTGCTGTGAGGAAGCGGAAGGAAATGTGATTCAGTGGAAAATGAAAGAAAAGCAAATGTGTGGCTGTGTCATCAAAATAAGAGAGAAAGTGGACATGGAGTAATGTAGTTCATTTGACCTTTGTGTGTCTGTATGTGGAGAATGTAAGTAGTACAGGCGGTCACCTCAGTGTTCTGGGTGGAAGCCGAAAGCCCCTCTGTTTTGTGGATAGAAGCCACTTCTTTGGGGAAGTCTTAGATGCTAAAAGATACCTGCCCTTGAGGGAAGAGTTTGCTTTTCTGACCCAGATTGTCATAGCTGCTCAGAGAGAGTAACATAATTTGTGAGCATAAGGGTCATCTGTTTTTTTCATCTCTATTTTCAAGTACAAGACTATTGCAGATGTCCCTAGAGCAGTTTTTAGGCTGGTTATTGACAATATTTGTCTAGCCCAGGTTTGGTTTTGCTTATCCATTGGTTGTTGCTTACTTTGCTGCTGGATGTTCATCTTGTCCATGTTCATGCTGTCCTGATTTCCCCTCTGCCTTCCCATACCAGTTTGTCATCTACAGATAGAAGAATAAACTGACTTGTAAAATGCAAGTTTCACACTATGCCCCTTTCACTTGATGTATTGATAGTTTTATAGGAAGGTGAATACCTCTGTTGATTTTCGTGTAAGTTAAAATCATGGAGAATATTAGACCACAAGTCAGATTTTTCCCCCCCACCCCTTATATTTTATGTTCCTAATGTTAGCATATCGGTTACACTTCCAGAACTGAGCAAATCAGTGTAAGGATGCATCTTCATGCCTGAAATCAGGACTTGGACACCTATATGTAGCTCTGATCCCCTGATTCTCAAACCTGATAATTAAAATTTTAAAATCTATTTCAACTCCTGAGGTAAAATGAGGAAGGGAAGGTAGAAGCATGTAGGGAGAAGTATTGGGAAGAGTGGGGAGGAGCAGAAAAATCGTTGATAGCTTTTCCTGAGAAATGTTAACTTTGCTGACAGTTGGAAAATCACTAAATTTGTACTCCTCATCTTTTTTCCCCTTGTAATTTTAACTTCCTACTTACAGAAACGTAGTCGTTGCTGTTACACACTGAAAATAACCCCTAAGCTTCAGATGTTTGTGGTCTGAAGTATCTATGGACATTTGTCCTCGGAGCAGTGCATTCAGAGCCCCTTGCTGGGTGGGGATGAGTTTTCCCAGTTGTCTGTCCTGGGCCCTGCAGGCAGGGCCAGCCTCACCCGTCCCTGCTTTCCCCCTGTGGTCGTGCCTCTGCGCACGTGTGAGCAGGGCTGACCTCGGCTCGACTTTGTTTCTGGTTTAGGGGTCAGGGTTGTGCCTTCAAGCTTGACTTAACTGGTTCAGATGTAGCCCAGCAGCTGCCGGGTTTGAATGAGGTAAATTGTGACTGTGCGCTCAGAACAGCAGAAAATAGGTCAAGTGTGGGCTGGGTTTACATAGAAAGCGCTAGCGTCGCCTGGTAAGCCTAAGCCTCTTCTCTCAGCTCAGACAAAGCCGTTTAAGGTAAACTGGGAAGTTACAATCTCCCCAAAAAACTTTCTAGCCTTTGTAGCTTTCCAGCCGCGGTGTCTGTGGGTGGCGTGTCCCTCGATGGGAGGTTGCCGGTGGGTGGATGTGTGCCCCGGGGCAGTCCCCTGCCTTGCTGCTCTGGCTGTGCGCCGCAGCCCGGCCCTGCCTCTCTGACCTCCTGCCCACCAGCTGCAGCGGCGTGGCAGCTGGGCTAGCCTTTCACTTGTCGGGGAAAAATCAGGAATACGCTGCTTTCCACTGGTTTGTGCATGCTATGTGTCTAGAAAGAAGCTGCAGGAGATCTGTATTTAGATTCATCTAAATTTGGATATTTCCCTCCTAAGTTCTGGTGTGGTCTGTGTGGCAGCCGCAGTGCCTGCCTGGTAATACCCTCAGGGGTGTCAGTTGCTGCCAGTTTTTCTGTGTTTTAGTTAGATTCTTATCTTTTGCCACTGGGGAAAAAAGTCTGGTAGCAGGGCAGAGAGATACTACCAGTTCATAGGTCGTGTTCTTGTTATGATATTTGGTATTCTGCCTGTCTGCATTTGGTGTGTTTTTTCTCACTCCGATGTCAAGCAGGACAGTGTTAAGATTGAAGGTTTTTTGAAAATTACAGTCAGTGAAAGAGGTTACAGATCAGTGATGTAATCGTGTGTCAGGTGACATGATCAGTGAAAGATGAAAGAAAAAAGGATTTTGCTGGTTTTCAAGAAATGGCAATAAGAAGAGAGTTGTACAGACCTGCTTTCAAATGAGGGGTAAAAATTGGCACAAATGTGTTTGAGGCTGGATAGAGGTACAATATTTAATTTTTTTAAGGAGAAAATAATCTAAAATTTACGTTAGAGGACTAGTATAAATTCTCAGCAGTTAAGATGTTTAAAAAGTGCTTTTTGCTGCTGCTGTTCTGCTCTCTAAAGACTTGTGGCAATCAGTAGGGAAGTGCTGGCTTGTTTTCACACTGCAGTTCTCATGCCTAATTTCTATGCAGCTGAAGTTCAGTGCAGTTGTACAAATTACTTGCTGCAAAAGGAAAAAAAAGGGTTGGGGGCTCATTTTATAGAAGATAATATTCACTTAGGAAACAAGAACAAAACTGAATGTTCAGGATGCTTTGATCTCTGAGGTTTTCTTTTACACTGTTTGAGCTTAAATGTGATCCCTCTACCATTGAAGTCCTGTCAGAATTTTATTTCAATGTGCAGTGCACACTGTGTGAAGATTGTAAACAGGATTGTCAAGTTGGTTATGTACTAGTTTTCATCTAATTCGTGTCCTAAATTATCAGAAAACCTCTAAGCAGCCAGAGGAAGCTATAGTTAATTAAGCCACAGATGGTGAGGACTAATGTGGCGTTGACCTTTGCGAGGACTGCAAAATCTACTTAGTCTTTCTCTGGAAAACACTAGCTGAAATGAGTTGCTACTGATTTTAGAAAGACGTCCTTGATGCATGAAGCCAAATGCAAAGACACCATGACCAAGGAAGGAGCTTTCCCAAATGAAGGTTTGCAGGTTCCCCATGTGTGATGCATGTTGAGATGTAGTCTTCAGGGCTCTGATTTAGGCGTTTTAATGCCAAAAGCCACTGTTTTTCTAGGACTGGCTTACGTGGAATGCATATTGTCAGTTCTCCTTCTCTTCTTCACTGGCAGTGGGGAGTTGACAGCTGACTGGCGTGTGTGTACCTACCATAAGCAGCATGCAGGCTGTGTGACTAGGGATAGCAGCAGCTACTGGAATCCACTTTCTTGTTCCTCTTTGCTCCAGGGTTTCATCTCTCAAACTCATTTCTGCCCCTCAAGTTTCTGAACGATGACTTGGAAGAGTATTTTAAAATGCTGGGAATGTGTGTTGCTTCAGTAATTCAGGTCTTGTGGAAGAGGTAGCTGTGGAAATACAGAAGCCTTCCTAGCACAGTCATACCTGGCTGCCCAAAATGCGATAGGAGCTTCTGGTCATTTGAGTCTTTCAGAGCTCTTTGTGTGGTCTTTGGGCGATGGGCAGGTTCAGCTATCTGGGGATAACTCTCAGTGTCTTGGACAATCATTTTTTGTGGATTGAGAGTGAGGAGGAGAATTCTCATTGGGATTTTGACTTGTTTTTCTATGGGTACTATCTTGAAATTCATGTTTGGTGTCAAAGGAATTGACGCATTACATGTTCTAAGCACTTGTTCACCTGTGACTCTGAATGACAAATTATTTTTGTCTGAATAAACTCTCTGAAAATGCTTCTCTGAACAAAAATTTCTCTTTCCGGGTTAGACCAGTGCGATATCTTAACCTGATAGTATGGTCTGTGGTTTCAACCTGCTTGTATCATTTTGTACAGGGATAAAGAACAGGTGTACTCAGAAAAGCATGGCGTATTTTTGATATTCGGGGGAAATTTAATTCTCTGTTCTTCTCAGGACTTCCTGGAGTCGAGCACATCCCCAGCAGGTGAGAATGATCACCTAGAGAGACATGCAGCTGGCCCAGTTCTTTGGATAATTAAGCGTAAAGTCCAGTCCACCAGAAGTGAATTCTTCTTTTGATCTAGAAAGAGGGAAGAATACCAGCGAAGATGTAAAAACCTTGTCATAGATGGGCAAGCTTCTGATAGTCACATTGCCTCATGTGACTGTTTTCCAGAAGGGCAGGAGGGGTTATCTCAATCATATTTTTCTAGCCCATAGGCCTTTTGTCTTCTTCCCAGAATTGCATATAGTCATTTGTGGAGCAAGGAGCACTGCCACTTGAAGTACATAAAGAGCTTCCTACAGTAGATTTGAAGAAGAATATAACAGTCCCCTTTATTTAATTTGCATCCTGATTTGCGTAAGGATTTCAAACCACTATTAACATCTTTCTGGAGGAGGTATTCCAGGACTTGTGGAAAAACTAGTCTAGAAGAGGGTAGTGTACGTTTATTTGTAAAACTACTTGCAAATGAGGAGAAGTCTGGAGGGGAAATCCTGCAGGACGTTTAAATCTTCTGGAGGTTAGTCTGTCAATCATGCTGCATCACAGAAGAGGAAAACTGAGGGTTACAATTGCCAGGGTTCAAATCCGTAGGCAGTAATTGTTCCTTGAGCAATAGAAACACAGGGTAAGGAAAAGAACTGGGAACTACAGAGTCATCTTCTTGTCTTCAGTGCTAAACTAGGGAAGAGACTGCAAGACATCAGCCTTGCCTTTTGTCCTGTCCCTGTTTTTGCCAGAGTTTGTGATGTGTGCTGAAACAGTGTGGTTAAGGCCACTGTTTTATGGTTTAACACATTTTGCAGTTCATTTCCTGCTAAGAGTAAAGATGGAAAAAGGTAAGTCATGGCACACACATTTTTTCTTTAATACATGTGCACAAAAGGACAGACTTTTTGAGATTACAGAAACTTCCTCGGTTAGTATCTTCCCCCCACCCTGTGATTGATATGTTAAATGTGTATTGTGTGTATATTTAGAAACACTGGGTTCTCTTTGATATCATCCACATAATCCCAGTCACACCTGCCTACAGTTTGTGTAATGGGTCTTTGACCTAACCTGTGCCTTTTGTAACTCATATTTTGAGTCCATCTTTCTCCAAGAGTGAGGACAAAAATACAAAACGAACTTTGCAGGCTCCTTTTCTAAGTGTTCACATGGAGCATTCTCAGCCAAAGATGCTGATGTCATGCACCTGCATAGGAGATAGAGGTTGAAATGTACTATGTGTAGGATGGACAGGACAGGAGTATCTTCAGTGTCAAGTTCAAAGAAGGCCAAGATGCTTAGGAATGATGTGAAATCTAAAAAAAAGCATCAGTGCGTGTTGCCTTCAGGAAATAAATCAGAAGTGGCTTAAGATGACATAGAGACTCAAAAACTTGGTGTAAAGATCTCCTGAAGATAGTATAATGTTAAGAGTAACAGGTTTGATTTCATGGTAGTTAATCAACGTATGTAATCCCAAAGTGAAGATACAAATTTTCTTAGATGCGGCTAAGAGATTACTCAGAATGTACAAGATCTGCACGTTACTGCATTTTTAAGTCAACCAAACTCAGTATTGCAGTCCTTGGTCTGTTGGTTAGATCCAGTGCATGTGGATCTGAGTGAGGAAATTTTTGGTGCAGCAGTCTCTTGCAACTGCTGTGAAAGCGTGCATGGGAAGGAGAGCAGCTGATTGATCCTCACAGACCTCCAGGTCCAGCATCTGTTGTGTTCCCCTGGCTAATAGTTCCCTCTTTCCAGTGGTGGTGGTGTTTCTGTATGTAGGATCATTGCACAAATGGATTTGCACATGTAGACAGAACAGCTAATACCCTTCTTTAAACTACGTTGGGGGAGGCCATCCCTGAATAGATTTTAATGAGGACCCTCTTGTGCCTCGGGTAATGCTAGCAGCATACTTATCTGGTTGGTATTTTGAACCTTGTGGTAGAGGTCCTGTTGATCTTCCTTCACTTTTCACTTTGTTCCAATTTGCATATGTTAAAATGGTCATCTTGACCATTTCTTCGATCCAAGGCCATGTTCTTTGTAAAAGCGTAAGGGGAGAGAGAGTAATTTTCTCTAACAACCAAAGCATTGATGCATTCTCCATAGTGGAGCACAGCAAATCTCCAAGTGTCAGGAAGTGAATTTTGAATTGGAAATAGATATCCTGTGATCAGTGAGTTGGCAGGAATAATCTCATCCAGATGAATAGAGAGAAATTGCTTGTGTCACTGGAGGGCCTGGCAGCAAGGCACGATTCACTGGGTGTTGCTTGTGTCTGTGTTCTATGGCTGAAGCTCTTCATAATAAATTGTGAAACATCTAGGAACTTGCTGGAGATCAAGGAAAGAAATTGCTTTATCTCAGCTGCAGTACTGATACAACATTCTACGTTTTGTATGTGGAGAATTGCAGTCATTCTTTTAGATGTCTGAAGTTCTTGTGGTATAAATGAATGTTGCTGCTGCTCACAGATTTCCAAGGCCATCTTCTGTGTGAGAAGCCACCAGGCTTTTTTTTCTCTGCCACAGCCTCAAAGGCAGAAGTAGCAAGTTTGCTCTGAAATAGAGAAATAGGTGTTCTAGGAGTCCAGAGGTGATTGGTGATTCTTAAACCATGCTTGCAAGGATATGAACCAGATTCTGTGCCTAATTTTTTTCCTATTAGAAGGACAGAGCCACTGAATATGTCTTAATTTCCCAGATGATACCCTACCAAATACTGGAAAATAATCTTTTCCAGGAGAACTGTTTGTAATAAAAATTAAAACATGTCTTATTTGCAACTACCTAATTAACAAAGGCCAACATATTTGAAAATCAGCAATGGTGTCTATCTCAGAATGCTTGTTTCTCTTAAAATACTGCTTATGTGTTATGTTTGTAGGTTTGATATCTGTGTTTCTGCTCAACGTGTCCATATTACATTTTACATATATGGAAAACAGATTAAAAAAAAATTAGTAATTATTTAAACAATTCTTTGTGCATACCTTTGAACATCTAAGTCTTTAGAGGGCATTTTTAGCTTGTAGTAAGACAGTATGAAAGTGTGATCCTATTAATAGCTTACAAGTCTGGCCACATGTGGGATCTGACATACTGTGTTCCCATGAAATAACTTCTAGCACTATGTTACGCTTTTAAGTTTTTTCTAAAAATAGTACAGGGATTTGTAGGCAATCAGTAAAATTAGCATCTAACTACTTAATATTGTATTTTAAAATACATCTAGGAAAATAAACATAAATGTTACAAGTAAACATAACATATGGTTCTTTTTTTAATCTCTACTTTAGGACGACGTAGACAGTCTAAACCCAGTTCTCAGGGATAACCCGCAGTTACATGAGGAGGTAAAAGCCTGGGTAAAGGAACAAAAGGTTCAGGAGATTTTTATGCAAGGTAATTATGTGGGAAATTGTGTTATTTATATTCTGTGTTAGCTAGTTTAAGGCCATTACTTGTGTGGGACTCATCCCATAGCATTTATGGTATAATGGAGAATATATTTTTTGACTTGGAAGTATTTGTTAATACAAGAAAACAAGACTGTAAGAAGCTGTTGATGTTTGCTTCAGACTGTTTTTAACTTATTTGATGTTTTAGTGATTACAGCAAAAGCTGAATATCATTAGTCTGAATGTAGATATTTTATAAAGATGATTTTGAAAATAAGTGTGTATGAATGGCATCCACACACATTTTGGCATGTTTAAAACTGTTCTCTGCTCTGTTAGTGTTACTGTTACGTGTGATAACTTCTCAGATACCTGTCTGTGCTTGTAGTTCTTCACAGTTCTGTCACAGATGAAGAATATTTTCAGATCCCCACCCCACGCTCTCACCCCATGACTGACGAGTTCCTTTCAAATCAGTTACAATTTGTAACTCAGTTCTAATGCTGGAAGGTTGCAGAAAAAGCTGTGGGCAGTAATATTTCTGCTGTAGATCACAGGTTACAAGAAAACTAGTATGAATTTGAAGAAGTTATTTTGGTGCCATCTTGCTGATAGTAAAAATACTGTGTGCATTTGCAGTATATTCATCAAGTTTCAGGAAGCTCTGCAGAGGAGTTCCTGTTACTAGGAGGCAGAAACCAACCTCTGTGGGTCTGGGCTAAAATCCCCAGGAAGGCAGATTCAGAACAAAAATGCTTAAGCAGTTGTTTTATAAATGAAGATGAGCAGGGAAGCTATAAATAATCAGATATTTTAAGGATGGCTCTGAGGTTTCCTTGCTGTCTTGTCTCTTTGATAAAACCAAGATCAGAAGACAAAAGGAATATGGTAAGTATAATACTGAACATAGAGTAAAATACTTCTGTCTCTCCTTCTGTGGAATTTCTCATTTGACTAGATGTGATTCTTACGGACCACAGAAGAAGGATGCTGAAAAAAGGAGCATGAATTGTGTAGATAGTTAGTATGTTGGTGTTAGTCATTTTAGATTTTACTTTGGATATCATCAGATGCAATACAAATTAATAGTCTGTTGATGAAATTTGCAGACAAAACTGAATTGAGAGGTTATGCAAAATCAAATCAGGGCTATATGGAAAGAAAACTAAAGTTGAGCTTGTTTATTGTATTTCATTAGAGTAACAATAAGACTATTGTAAAAGCCTCTGTGTACACTGGTAGAGAATCCATAGTTGAGCAAAGCTCCAACAGTATTGAAATGGTCATCTGAATGAGACTGCCAGCCCCTCACCCACACAACTCCCATCATTCCAGGAACTGTGTTTTTGTCTTTATAGATACCAATTCTCAAACAGAGATTGCTGAGCTTAGAAGTGCACAAATGAAGAGTAATATAGATGATAAGATGAATCTCATGCCAGTGTCCTTGAAGGCTGGCAGTTGTCATCGAAGGAGAAGCTTTAGGTGCAGTTGCTCCCCTGATGTGATGTGTGACCTGAGGAGACACACGCTTCCTCACGGGGGCCTTGGCAGTGCCCCCACGCCAGCCCCACGGGATGGTGGTCATCCAGCAGAGACTGCTGTCACATTGTCCCGGCACTTAATCTGCTCCTGGTCACACACAGTGACCTTGGCACGAACCTGACAGTGCTAGCTGCTGTAATCTAGTCATGTTCTCTTCATTTTCTCCTCCTCTCTCTTCTCTGGTTTGCTTCACCTTCTCCATTTCCATTTTCTTGTTCCCTGCAATTTGAGCTATGGTTTCAGTTCTGCTTTGTCTAGATGCATCTGTTAAGGTTATTACCACATTCTCGTACTTCATCCTCTACATTTTTAGTATCTGGCCTTTCCCTTGTTTTCTGTGATGCTGAAACCTTCATATTATAACTTAGTGTTTTCTGCTTTGGCTCTTGCAGTTAAAACACAGTTTATCTGAAGAAAGAGGAGGTCAGATAGAAGCATTAAAATCTGGTTCCACATATTTGGAAAGAAACATGCCAATTTGAGGAGGGAGAATTTTAGTCAAAACCGGTCCAGTTATTTACAAGAACGCGACTAAAGAAAAAAATTGGCCCATTTTAACTTTTTCTTTGGGCGGCAGTCGCAGCAGCATGCTTTGCAGCAGAGATCGTAGCTTTGGCAGGAAAGTAGTTTGTTCCTTGTTTAATAAAAAAATGAAACTCCTCCCAAACTTGGCCAAGTTGAAATCTTTTGGGACAAATAAAACCGGTTCAAGGAACATAGTGAGGTGTCTTTGATTTTTAACAATTAAAATATTTGATTTCTTTCTTCCGATTAGATATTTTATCATTACAGTCTCAGGCTGCATGTATAATAATCCTCTTGAAACATGGAGTGTGCTTCAGCTCTGAACATATTTTCTCATAGTACTGTGCAGGCTGTTTCAACAATGTGTAGCTGGAGTGATTCAGCCAGGGACTGGAGACAAAGCCAGGCTTTTCCTGTAATGGCTGTTTGTGGCTGGGCTGGGCTGGAGCTGAGCTGGTCTGTGTCCTGTGACTGCAGTTTAATCTTTCTCCTCCTTCCTGTCACCCCATCAGCATGTAAGAAAAAAACTCAAACACTGTTTTTAAAGGTAGATAAATTCTCTTTTAAAAATAGATAGGGTAACAGCTGGGATGAAGGACTGACACAGATTAGAGCAAGGAGTAAGAGGAAAGAAATTGGCACTGGGTCAACATAGGGGAGTATGGGAGAAGCTGGAAGCTGTTGGAGAAGGAAGGATGGAGCTTGTAAGCTGAGAAGAGTGGGGGAAAGGACTTAAAAGGTAGTGGCCTGGAGTCACAGTAATGCTAAAATAAGACAAGAAGTTGGGGAAATACTGGTTCTGCTTGTGCAAGAGACTGAAAATCATTGTGCAGTTAACAGTAGGATGCGAGTGAGGAGGAGTTTGGATAGGAAAGTAGGAATGGCAAATTTGCACAAAGAGACACAGGCAGAATTTTACTGAGACTGTCTGAATAAGGCAGAGCTTTGGGACAGCCATTAAAAGTTCAAGATGTGGAGAATGTGGATGGGTCAGGCAGTCAGAAGTGTGGGAGCCGAGCTGGAGGCGTTTTGCAGGGGCATATGGAGTTAAGGGTTGGAGAGAAGCCATGAGGAAATGTGTCCCCATGGGAACCCTGTCTGGTCCAAGACCAGAAATGTGAGACACAAGCTTGCAGATTCTGCCTCTTTTTCTGCCCCTGTGTACCTGTGATTGGCAGTGCCTGTGCTGGCACACTTGTGGCCCTTGTCTGTGCTGCTGGAAGCATACTGCAGGCATGAGTTAAGGCTGGTGGCTCAGGGGGTTTACGAGGTCTCAGGGTTTCAGTTGTGCCGTGAATGATGTGGATGGGGGTAAGAAAGCTGCCGAAGTGGTGTTTCTCTTCCCAGCTGGTTTTAAAAACGAGGTAATCAATGTGCAAAAAGTTTTTCAAGAGACCACTTGGAAATTACTACATAATTACCACTTTTGCACTTCTCTTGATCTCTCAACTGTTGACGTTAAAAACAGTCCTTGCAGTAGCACACTGTCACGTGCAGAGGATATAATAGACCCAGTTGTGTGATCCTGGTTATTTTTTTGCTAGAGAAAGATGTCACCTGTGAGGTCCCTGGCCTGTTTGCTGCAGATGTTTGAGCTTGCTTAATGTACTGGGCAGGGCTTGGAAAAACTGATCTTTAGGAAAGACAGGGGAATTCTGGCCTTGCCTGTGTGGTTCAGCAGCTGAGCAGTCTTAAATCACTTAAGTTAGGCTGTCTGTAGGTTGTCACCAACTGGTTTTTCCTCCCTTCCTGTTTGCCTGACCCGGGAGCTGGGGTTGGATTGCGGAAGTAGTGAAACCCACGCAGCCGGAACTGAGCTTGGTGGGCAGTGTTGCTTGGTCACACAAAATGCTGTATAAACACCAAGTGCAGTGAGACTTGAGAGTTCCAGTGATCAAGTGAGACACTGAACGTGAACAAAACTATTAAGTCTTAATTTATGGGTCTTGAAACAAACTGTACAATAGGTACTGTATCATAAAGCTCCCCACCTCCATGAGCTTTTGGAGGTGAATTAAACCGAGCTTTGCAAATTGTATGAGGTTTCTTTGGATTTGGTATGTCTGGAAAGAGGGGCTGAAGTATTCACTGTGTGTGTGTGTGTGTGCGTGTTTGAATGTGCTGTGTGGCCATAGCAGTCACAGGATCATTCCACTGCCTTTCTACTTGTTGTAATGGAGAGAAATTCTGTGGTCACTTATGGGAAAGACTTGGCAGATGCAGAGCCTAACCACCAAGATGTAAATCTTTTAGGCAGCAAAGCAGCTGGGCATGTGACTAGCCTGTTAAAAGGCTTCTGTATAACCTGCTGCTGCTACTTTCTAGCCTTACAGATTACTTTTCTGTGGTTGCTGTTTGTAGGCAGGAATTTTCCCATCATGTGTCATCATGGTTGCAGAAAGATTTAGTTAGATAAGAAAATTATTTGTTGAAAATGTTAGCAGAATTAGCCTTAAAGCATACTTACATGGATCATTTGCATTTCAAAATGTCTTCCTGAATCTGTGGTTAGCTGTCCATGCCATGTGCACTGTATATTTGCCGTGAAGCTTAAAAAAAAAAAAAGGGCAGGAAAATCCATGTATGCCTCTTTTTTTTTTTTTCTTTTCTTTTTTTTCCTCTGCATTCCTCAATGGCTTTTTTATTTCTTCCCCTTCCAAAGGTCCGTACTCCTTAAATGGTTATAGGGTGAGAGTGTACAGACAGGATTCTGCCACCCAGTGGTTCACTGGAATCATCACTCACCATGATCTCTTCACCCGCACTATGGTGGTTATGAATGACCAGGTGAGTTGATGGATGATACTCAGAAAACAAGCTGCAAGTAAACTATGCCTTGGGAAGTTCTCATTTTTGTTGGGAGCACTCAGATACACACCAAGCTGGTTCAATTCCAGCAGGCTCAGGGTATCACTGCACTGAAACTACAGCACAACTGTTGGGCTATCAGTTAAATCACTCTGAAGCTGAGCAGTTGTGCAGTGATATGATTAATACCAGTCCTACAGTTTCTTCTGCTGTTGCTATTTGACTAGTGAAGTCTTTGAAGTGAAGCAATCCAGTTTGAAGAACTGGTCTTCCCTGTCTGCTCTCTTGAGAATTTCTTTTTACAAGAATGTAATCTTTCAGCAGTGCAGTAGTAATTACTTTTTCCAAGCAATTGAAATAGTCACTTTCTGCAATTTATTGAATTAAGCATTTACTGCAGCCCTAATTTATATTTGGTATGGTGGTTTTTAGTTTTATTTCAGGACTTGATATTACAAAAGGACTTAATACTGGTACTTTTAATGGCAGTAAAGAATTCTATTTCAGGAGTAGAGTAATGACTCAACAGTAATAGAGTGAATGACCCATCTGCCTTGAAATGACTGGCAAAACCATGTGTGACAATAAAAATTTAAGACTAGTCTATTACTTAGATAAATTCTTTCCCTTAATTTGCTCAAATTAATATTCCCCAAATGTTACTTTCTTCACTTTGTGCCATATCCTTTGAAGATCTGGTTAGCATTTCCTGCTTTATGAAGTATTTCTCACTAGTAACACTCAACAGTTCTGGAGTTCTTCTTTCCAGTCATTTTGGTTCTCTTCTTGTAACAGTTTTGCTTCTGTTGAAAGCAGTACTGTAATGTGCTTCTGCAGTATAATTTATAGTATATTAATTTTATAAAATAGTTGTATAGTATAATTACTACTTAGGGATTATTCTGTGACCAGCTCGTTAAATCTCAAATTTGCAGGTCAGTGGAGGAGGAAGGAGTGGGTGATGAGGTATTTTTTGCTCTTTTAAAAAAAAATTGTTTTTACAGTGGCGTGTAAAGACACATTTGCTTTGATTTGACACTGTTCCCAGCATTTGTTGTGTCCTATGTCAGTTCTACTTGTCAGGATTAAGTAGGCTTTTCTCTGATTAGTCTTTAGCGCACAAAATAGACTGGTGAACACTGGTACAGAAAATACAGATTAGGCATTGTCTGAACATCTGTGGATTGTTATTTTCTCTTCTCTTTTTTTTTTTTTTTATGTAAACCAGGTGTTAGAGCCTCAGAATGTTGATCCTTCTATGGTTCAGATGACCTTTCTAGATGATGTTGTTCACTCTTTGTTGAAAGGTGAAAATATTGGCATCACTTCACGCCGACGGTCTCGTTCCAACCAGAACAGCAACACAGTTCACGTAGATACATTTATCTTTTTACCTAAGTATTTTTGTATATTGCAAACATTAAAAATACATGTTTAAAGACACTAATTAACATTGCATTTAAGTCCATTAATAACAAATTATTTTTAGGGTCATTATACACGTGCACAAGCGAATAGTCCCAGACCAGCAATGAATTCCCAAACTGCAGCACCAAGACAAAATTCTCACCAGCACCAGCAACAGAGGAATACTCGGCCAAATAAGAGGAAAGGCTCTGATAGCAGCATGCCTGATGAAGAGAAGATGAAAGATGAAAGATACGATTATATCGGTCGAGGAGGTAAAAGTGGTTAATGGAACGGGAGGGAGAGCTTCCTAAAACTGTATTAGACTGAAAATCTGATAGATGTGTTTTTATCTTTTGCAGAAAACCCCAAAACCAAAAATAAACACTTTCTTAGTAAAAGAAGAAAACCTGAAGAGGATGAAAAAAAATTAAATATGAAGAGACTGCGGACAGACAATATCTCAGATTATTCTGAGAGCAGTGACTCGGAGATTTCAAATAAAAGATTAACAGATTCATCCTCAGAGCAAAATTCAGAAAATGAGTTAAAAAGCAAGAACTCTTCAAAGATAAACGGAGAAGAAGGAAAGTCCCAGACTACTGAGGGAGTAGAACAGACACTAACAGATAGACAGTCTCCATGGGATGAGGTACAGCAGGATAAAAACCATGAAGAGACAGAAAGATTGAAGCCGTCAGTCTCGGATCATCAGGAAAAATCGCTCCATGCAGCGGAGCAGCCGACAGTTTATGAGCAGAATGCCAAGGATCCACCTGTTCAAGAGTGTAATGCAGAAAAACATCATACTGTGGAGTTGAAAAATGAGCAGTTCTTACCCAGACCTCCGACTCCTAAGTGTGTTGTTGATGTTACTAATAAAAACAACTCTGAAAAGGAAAACCAGGATAATGCTGCAAGTACCTTTGGTTTGCAAACAGTTCAGAAAATAGAATCTCACAGCAGTGATTTAAAGCAGCAGTTTGCAAATGCAAATTTCCTTGAAGCAAGAAAACAGGAAGCTGATCAAAGTTGGGTTAGCAGTGTTGGTAAAACGGATTTGATACAACCTGGGGTTGTAAAAACGTTACCAGTAAATGAACACTTAAATTCTGAGAAAATGCAGTATGGCTCATTTATGTCTTCGTTAAATGTAGCCTCTCTAGCAGAAGAGAGTAAACTGCGTAAACAAAGTCCAGTCCCTGATTCTGTGAAGTCAAAATCTAGTGCTTCAGTTGATCATCCTAAAACAAAGTCACCTGATGTTAAGCCTAAATTCACCCAATCTTCCGATACTGGGAAGTCGAAGGTTAGTTCCCAAAACAGCCATGCTACTGGATTAACAAGGTCAGCCAGTAAAACTGATCATGATTTGCCTAGGTCTAGTTTTCATCCGGTTCCAGCTAGAGTTAGTGCTCTAGAAGCTACTAAGAGTCCTCTTATCATTGACAAGAATGAACATTTCACAGTATACAGGGACCCCACTCTGATTGGACAAGAAACAGGAACTAATCACATTTCACCTTACTTGCATCAACATAATTATCCTCTGCATTCCTCATCCCACCGAACCTGTTTAAATCCAAATGCACATCATCCTGCGTTAACTGGTTCATCCCATCTGCTCGCTGGGTCTTCAGCTCAGGCTCCCTTGTCCGCTATTAACACTCACCCCCTTAGCAGTGCATCTCACCATTCTGTTCATCACCCTCATCTACTTCCCGCAGTGTTGCCCGGAGTGCCTGCTGCCTCCTTGCTGGGTGCCCACCCGCGACTAGAGACTGCTCATGCTAGCAGCTTAAGCCATTTGGCATTAGCACACCAGCAGCAGCAACAGATGTTACAACACCAGTCTCCACATCTTCTCGGACAAGCTCATCCTTCTGCTTCCTATAATCAGCTAGGGCTTTATCCAATTATTTGGCAGTATCCAAATGGAACACATGCTTACTCAGGACTCGGTCTGCCCTCCTCCAAATGGGTCCACCCAGAAACTCCTGTTAACGCAGAGGCTTCCTTGAGAAGGGTAAGTTAAGATCCTTTCTTAATGACGTGCTTAGCTGGGCCTGGTGTCTCCCAGCAGTGATTTCCTAGGTACAGATGTGGTAGTTTGTGTCACACTCAGTATATTGTGATGGTGGGGTTTTTGAGTAGGCAGAGAGAAGCAGGAATGGAGCTACAGCAGTAACCACTGTCTCATGGTGGATGTGTTTAGGGAGTTTTTCCAGACCTTGATTTCCTAAGAACGCTAAAGAAGGATGAAATGTTTGGTTTTAATTTATGACTAAAAGTGAGGTCAGCCAGCTTGTTTGAGAACTCATGTTCACAGGGTAAATATTTGCTACCTCGAACTGTGTACCATTGTGTAAGTGAAATATTAGGAGAGGTGGGACAGTCATTTTCATAGTGAAATTTCATGTGTGCTCAGTAATGGTAATAAAAGATGGAGAAGAGAGGAGTACTAAATCCAGTGGGAAGGTCTGAAGAGAACTACTCTTGCATTTATAAACGTTTTCATGCACACTGTGCACCCATTGCTCTTGTCTTTACACCTATCTGTGTACCCTTTCTTGGCGTGTCGTTTTCTCCCCTTCTGTTTCTGTTGACACACATCTCTGCCTTCCCATCTGCTTTCTACTCCTCTGTATTCTGAGCAAGTCAGGGTGATTCCTCTGTCTGTTTGCTGAGTGTAACCACTGAAGTCTCAGAAGAATTGGTTTGTGTTTTTCAGCCTACTGCCCAGTGCGGCAGTGGGGTTTGGCAGGCAGATGTGGCAATTACAGGAAAAGTTTTCTTAGCTCCTGAAGGCTTGGGCTATGGCATGCTCATTGCAGGCACCTCAGAGGAATAGTGTAAGATGAAGAGTGTGTAGTGCAGACAGAAACTTTGGAGAGCTTTACTGCCAGCTTCAATTAAACCACCACTGAGCATGTGCATACTGATCTTTAGAGGTTTTCAACTTGGCCTAATTTGGGCAGATTTTCACAGGGATCACAAAAGGCATATCACTGACAGTGGTCTTTCTGCCAAATTGTAAGCCTTTGTGTCAAAGCTTGTCATTCTGAATGGTTAGAAAGATTTTTTTTTTAATTTTTTTTTTCTACCATGGAGAAGGCTGTTCCTCCTCAGATTCATTCTTAAAAAAAGCCAAACCATTGTGGCTAAGTCTTTCCCAAAACAGTCAGTTTGAATTGGCCTTGTAATATGAAGTGAGTTTGATCTAAAATGTGATAAAATCAAAATGTAGCAGTGAAGAAAAGCCTAAGAGAAAAAGATAGGTGGATTTATCTTTTCGTGTTGCTGCCTGCTCCACCCCATACAGAAGTCCATTTTAAAAGAACTTATGATAGACGTTGTTTTCACTTTGGCTGCCTGAAGAATGCAGCCCTGCATACTGAGGCACGTAGCTTTTTAATTATGTTGATATGTGGCAATTGTCTTGTGGTGACTTGTCTTCTGGCTCTCGCACTGGAGGCCGTTTTTAAATAGATCTTAGAAACCCGGAATGGGCGTTCCCAAGGTTGGTTTGCATGGATGCCACAATCACAGAAAGGGATCTGTGTTTGAGCTGTAGGAGCAGCAGCAGCATCTACCCTTGACTCAGGGCTGAGCCATGCCTCTGGGCTGGAGGAAGCGTGCCCCAAGCCCACCTTTCCCTGCTGTCCTTGGGTGGCTGTGGCAGCTGCCATGTTTGGGCTGAGCAGTACATGGTTGCAGGTGGAGTCACGAAGCTGTTTGAGCAATGCTTGGTGCTCAGGCAGATGTTCCTCAGCTCCTCTAGGGAGAAGGTGATGGGCCTTCTTTGCATAATACTTTAATGCAGCTTACAGGCTGTTCGTGGGAACTCGCCACGGCGTGGGAACTCCTGGCCTAGGAAACGTGCTTGCTAAAACTGTCAGCACAAACCCAAGTAGCTGCTTTAAATATTCAGAAACACAGAAATCATAATTTCAAAGTTGTAGCACCTGCAGATCTATTCTGTGCTGTGTGCATGTGTCATGAGAGCTCTTGGCTCCCCTTCTGCTGCAGCAGTTCCCAGCTGGAGTTGCCAAGTCTGAGGAGGATAGGGATGGATTGGTGAGGAGTGTAGGGAGGAGAAGAAGGTAGGGATGGACAAGCACCATGGGGCTTTGGGGTGTGCACAAAAGCTCAGTCTTGTCCCCAGTCCCTTCTTGGCTTGTCCCCAGCACTTGAGCCCCACTTGAGCAGACGTCCTGCTTTTCCACTCTGCTGTGTGCACTTCTTGTTAGCAGGCCTCCGAAGCAGAGGGGAGAGAGAGGGCAAGAGAAGAGAGCGAGCTGCTTCTGATCTTTTCTGCAGGCTGTTACACAAGTTTCAGTAAAGATAAGAAAACAGAAACTGAACAAAGTAGTAGATTAAAAAGTAGTTTCATAGATTAAGATTTACCAGTGTATCTGAACGAGGGGGCCCACCTTTGGAGTGTTTAGGTACACAGCATAAAATTGGGCTGAGTGTTTGCCATGCTGCACAGTGTACCTTTATAGTCTAAATTGTGTGATGATGATGAAGCCAAATAAAAATATTTGACTAAATAAAGCAGAATAATTAGGATTATCATACATAATAATTTGGTTGGGGCAGGAGAGGAACAATCCAGGAAAGAGATGCTTACATCCCTTCTGTTGAGATTTGTCATAAGGCTGGAGATAATATTGCTTCCAGAAATTATCAAGCCATGTTTGTATTTTTAAAGAAATACTTGTTGCAATTCTTTGAAGAGGTAATGGTCTTTTTACCTAGTAACTGGATTTAAGTGTTGTCAGGTTGTCGTTGGTTTATTCATGTTGATGAGCTTGAGATGCTGTTCTAGAATTAACTGCTCATCTCGAGTACTTGAAAATTAAATGGTTCTAAGAATGCTTCTGAAATGTGTAAACTGTTTTGTATGCTGGAAGTCTGGGGGAAGTACAGACATGTTTCAGTTGGTCAAAAAAAGTTACTTAAAATGTTAAATTTCATTTACTGTCTACGATTATGATTTGGTACTGAAATATATTACTTCACTTGGATCATTGGTAGAACTTGGCAGAGTTACCCTTGTGGTCCCATGATTATTTTGAAATTGGGTTTTATTTTTTGTTTTGGTTGGTGTCAGCAGAACACTCCCAGTCCCTGGTTGCACCAGCCCACCCCTGTGACCTCAGCTGACAGCCTTGGTTTACGGAGTCACATTCCTGTGCGGCCATCCAGCGCAGATCCCCTTCGACCTCTCAAGCTGACCGCGCATTCCAGCCCGCCTTTGTCCAAAAGTATCGCAGAGCATCGCAAAGAGTAAGTTTGCTGTTGAGCTCTGTGTGTGAGGGTACAGCTTCCTTTTAGTTTAGTTGTAGATGTGGATGCCTGTGGGGGATACAGGCTTGTCACTGTGTTGCTGTGTTGACTTGGTATGGTACTTGAGTTCATGAGTCATTTGAAGACTTCTGAAAATTGTACTTAATAGAGGAAAGTTTATTTTGTGTTAATAGATAACTTTGTTCAGGGCATGGGAAGAAAGGTCTTCCGTCTAGCACACTGTACTACATGCCGGCTAACCTGTGTTTGCTTAACCTTTCTTCAAACAGAGAACTGGAGAGAAAAGCTTTCGTTGAACCCTTGCGTTCTGTTAGCGCCGCGCCAGTGAAGAGCGAGCTAGAGCAGAGCAGAACGCAGGCAGCCAAGGAGAGCCATATGCACAGACATTATGCAGATCCAATGTTGAACCAGCTGCCAAGGCCACCACAGGAGACTGGGGAGCGACTGAGCAAATACAAAGAAGAACACAGACGGATACTCCAAGAAAGTATTGAAGTTGCTCCTTTTACAGCTAAAATAAAGGCACTGGAAGGAGAGAGGGAGAACTACTCCAGGGTAACATCCTTATCTTCAAGTCCCAAAAGCCATTCAGTAAAATATGATAAAGATGCTGAACGCTCTGTTTCAGAACTCTATAAAATGAAACATTCAGTTCCACAGAGTTTGCCTCAGAGTAACTATTTCACTACCTTGTCTAACAGTGTAGTAAATGAACCACCAAGATCATACCCATCAAAGGAAGCTTCAGGTGTATATGTTGATAAGCAAACTAATTGTCCTTCAACAGCAGCTAGTCCCCAGGCTTTCCCCTCCTACATTTCTTCCCTTTCAAAACCACCACCTCTAATTAAGCACCAACCAGAGAGCGAAGGTTCTACGAGCAAGGTATCCGAACAGCTTTCACAGTCGGTGCAGTCGCACTCTGTAAATTCTTTCAGAAGTGACAGCAGGAGCCCCACTCAGCTGTCGGTCTCATCTTCAAATACACTCCGGAGTATGCCTGCCTTGCATAGGGCCCCCGTGTTTCACCCTCCTGTGCACCAGAACCTGGAGAAGAAGGAGAGCAGCTACAGCAGCCTTTCACCTCCAACTCTAACCCCTGTTCAACCCGTTAATGCTGGTGCTGGCAAAATACAGGAGTTGCAGAAACCGCCGACTTTAGTACCTGAGCCCAAGGAAGCCCAAACTGTTTACAAGGGCACTTCTGAACAGAATGTATCAGAAATGTGGAAGTCCAATAGTGCCCCAAATAATGACAAAGTGGATTGGCAGAGCGAAAGAATGAGTGGAAAGTCGCAGTCCGCTACAGCATCTGTTATCGTGCGTCCTCCTTCTAGCTCAAAATACGAGAACGTACCAGTAATGCAGTCTGCTTCCAAAGATCGAGTTAGTGAGAGATCTTCAGCTGTGACAAATCTAGCAGATTGCCTGAAAACAGCGGAAGCCAGGGAGACTGGAAGGATCATACTGCCAAATATGAACTCAGACAGCGCTCGCACACAGTACGAAAAGAAATTTGCAGCTGTCTCGCAAGGCAGCGTTCCTCGTGCTGTCACCCCTACCACAGCTATCATCTGCAGCACCAGAACGGATGTCACCGCCTCAGCAGCGGTGCCGACGAGCGTGCCGAGCCGGGGCGGCTCTGAAGGGCCGGAGCCTGTCCCGAGCGCGCCGCCGGAGAGCGCGGCCCCGCAGCCCCCGGAGTGCAGGCTCAGCACCGCGGCTCCGGTTACATCCGCCGCTGGCAGCGCGGCTCAGCCCAGCTCGGGCTTCTCCTCCTCCGCCGACTTTGTCCATCTGAAAAAGCACAAGGCAGCCTTGGCTGCGGCTCAGTTTAAAAGTAGTAACACCGCCGAGGCCGAGTCCAACTCTGTGAAAAATCAGACATTTTCAACCTCTCTCTCCCTAGACAGTGCTATCGTCTGTAATACAATAAACAAAGCGAACTCTGTAGGCAGTGGGCAGACTTCCCAGACGAGTCAGCCAAACTACCACACTAAACTGAAAAAGGCTTGGCTAACAAGGCATTCAGAGGAAGATAAAAACACTAATAAAAAAGAGAATTCGGGCAACAGTGTTTCAGAAATTATTAAGCCGTGTACCGTCAATTTAATAGCTTCTACATCAAATGATTTGCAAAATAACATAGATAGCAAAATCTTGGCAGATAAGTTTGTAAAGGAAGATAAGCACCCAAGGAGAAAAGGAAAACGAACTTACGAGTCTGGCTCTGAAAGTGGTGACTCTGATGAAAGCGAGAGCAAGTCAGAGCAAAGGACTAAACGGCAGCCCAAGCCAACTTACAAAAAGAAACAAAATGATTTGCAGAAAAAAAAGGGTGATACTGAGGAAGAAGTGAAACCAAATGGTGTTCTTAGCAGGAGCGCCAAAGAAAAAAGCAAGCTGAAGTTGCAGAGCGGCAGTAACAGCAGTGAGTATATTAATCTGCTTTGGAAGACACAGCCGTGTGTGAAGTCCAACACTGTTAATCCTGGAGGGTTTGTCATGCACCATAGCTGGGAAAAGAGCTAAAAAACATGCCTGTGTGAATGAGTAGGTCCAGATTTATCTGTCTTGAGGCCATTTGAAATATCCTAGTGTAAAAAATAGAGCATTTTGTATGTCTTGCATTAACAAACTGGTTCTTGGCCTAAAAATAAGCAGTAAACCATCTCGTTTATGCTGTCCATCAGAATTGAGCAGGCTGGTGCATATAGTTGTGCCACTTGTATTGAGATATATATATATATGTGTATATATTTGTGTTGCTTTTTTATTTTAAGATCGTAATGCATTTATTTTTAGAGCACTACTGGAGGGAAGGTTCTCTGTTGTTGAACTCTAATTCATCCTTTGATCAGAAAGCCAGAGGCAGTTCCTTGAGAGCCTGATGCCACTCAGTTATGATTTGATTAATTTAATGAAAGGTTTAAGGGAGAATAATTTCACACTCCTAGCATGTATAGTATATGGTGTTAACATCCCTCTTGTTTAAGGAGTAAAAAAATTTAGGGAAATAAAAATTTCCATATAAATGTAATACTGTAACATGTAGCAGATTGTAACTAGATTAATTTGAAAAGAGAAACTGGTCTGCCAGCATAAGGGATTTTATTTTAAAACTTGCCTTATTTTTTATCCCAATTTATTCTTCTGCAAGGATGCTTTGACTTCGGTCTGGTTAGGTATTAGAGAGTCTACCATGAAATTACTTCTTGTAAGACTTTTTAAGTACAGGTAGCAGGAAAATGAGCAATACTGCCTGTAATTACATTCTGTGGCTTTTCACTGTCTGGGGTATAAAGTTACTCTTCTGGGATCTGAGAGTACTAGATCCCTGAATTGTACTGGATGCTGAAAGTGTTGTAGTGCATCTGAAGTACTCTGGATATTTGGTCCAGTGATGATAGCATTACTTCTTCCTTCTGCTCCCAAGTGAAGGGAAGATCAAGGCAAACATGCCTATAAAATCTTTCTCAGCTTCCCTTCTTAGAGTAAACCGTAAATACATGCATTTGACATGTTATGTGTTCATGATCTTTTAGTTGTTGCAAAGGGTTTTTTTTGTGGTAAATTTCTGCAAGAGAGCTGCTCAGAGATTTTTCTTTCAAAAAGAACTTTCCACAGAGATTTACACAAAATCACAGTCAGCCTTGAGGAGCTTTCAGGAAAGATGATGTTCCCTTGGAACAGCTGCCTGGGTTCTCTGTAGGTGGCTGAAGGTAACTAAGTGTGCTTCAGGGCGTGGGGCTCAGTGACAGTTTTGCAGCATGGGTGGTATGTGCATTCTGCCAGAGAGTGCTTTGTCCTGGTGCTGTTTTGGAAGGCCCCTGGGAGCTCCTGTGCTGGCCAGAGTGCTCAGAGCTCCAGCCTGGGAGGCTCCCTCCTGCCAAGCAAGGCATTTCACAGCCCTGCAGTGCTGGGGGTCTTCCAAGTGCCTACCCACAGAGCCTGAAGTCTAGCAGCTCCCAGGTGACACCCAGGATCTCTGCTTCCAGGGCAGAAAACAGTGTTTTGGACTAGTAAACCTGTACTTGGGTCTTCTTTACTCTTCAGGTTTTAATGCAGTTACTGTCATGCCTTGGGTGAGTATGGTGTGTGGTTTCTAGGCCAAGAACTGAGGCATAGGCAGTCTGTCACTTGCAGCGTTTGTACAAGTCATCTCTGGCAAAATACCAATCTGAACCCAGGTACCAAGTCCAAAGTTAGCACCCTGACCCTTTTATCATCCTACATCAGATCCCTGTTTACAGGACATGAACTTTCAAGAGTAATGGTAGATGAAATGACAGATAATTCTGTCTGCAGATGAGAGTGGTGCCACTTTCAAGACTCCTTAAAATGAAAGCTCAGTTAAATAACAACAGGGTTCAGTTTCAAAACCTGTATGTGAAAATTGCACTTATTACTCAATGGACTTGCTCCTCATGTTACTTAGTGTCAGATCTGCTGACTTCAGTATCGAAAATAGAAATTTACTGCTTGGCCTTGCAAAGCCAGCAGACCAGACGGAGTGTAAATGGATTCTGTGAATATAGCTGCTATTCTGTAGTCATAGCTGTAACTTAAAAAAAAAAAAAGTTTTGAAGGAGTTGGAATTAGGTTTTAGGTTGGTTTTTTTTTTTAAGCTCTGCTTTTAGTCATTAAACTTTGGCCTTTTTTGCCTACACCTTCACTTGAAACAGAGTTCAAATCTAACTTTCTTGCAGTGTTGTATGTCGTTGCTTTTTTTATCAGAATGAGATTGAAGATGGTTCTAGTAGAATATCTGGTGAATGATACACCTAATATAAGGAAAACTGCAGTGTCTTGGGAGCTTAGCAGTTACTTAACTGTGCTCCTGCCTGTGTAAGTTTAATCGGTACCTTTGCTTTTTTAACATTGGTGCTGACAGGCAGACAAGTGGAAGTAAAAATTAAATATGTTATGCAGGTAACAAATATATCAGAAAAAAGTTTGAGTGCTAACTGTCTTGACTGGGATCTGTGAGGAAGCAGTGCCAGTACCTCATCTGAAATCTCCTTGCTTTTGCAGCTGGTATACCTCGCTCAGTGTTAAAAGATTGGCGCAAAGTAAAGAAGCTGAAGCAAACGGGAGAGTCCTTTTTGCAGGATGATTCTTGTTCTGAAATAGGACCAAATTTGCAAAAATGCAGAGAATGTAGGTTAATAAGAAGTAAAAAAGGAGAAGAACCAACTCACTCACCAGTATTTTGTAGATTTTACTACTTTCGGCGGTAAGTATGCCTGGTTTCCTGGTCATGTGGTGCTTCAGCTTTTAAAAATAATATTGACAAAGGACTGGCATACTTGAAAGCATGTCTGATTTTTCTGGCTCAGTCTACCCAATAAAAGACAGCATCTATTTTAACAGTATTTACATTTGCATTTCTTTTGTGGATTGACTTCATTGCTGTTTCAAGCTTTATAGCAGACACATCAGAACATCTGCCTGGTGTACCTTAGGCAAGCAGAAAATACAGCACATCTCCATTACACAGGTGTCTGGCATTTGAAGTGGGATTTTCAAAAGGCAAGCTTCAGTTTTTCTGGACAAGTTGTGCAACCACAGAGTTGCACTTATTTGTAATTGTTCTTATGCCAGTATGTGATGGGAATGTTGCTCAGGGTTTTCTGGGAGTTTTCTGAGGACAGAGAGGAATTGTGACCTCATTTTTTGCAATTGATTAATTAATCAAGGAAAACTCAAAAGGAAGAAAATTTCCTGGGATGCAGGAAGCGCCAAGAAGGGGTAAAACAGCTTCAATTTGTGTATGGATTGTGCTGTCAATATTTATCCAACTTGTTTTCGACAAGAAACTGTTCCCTAAATGGGATTTAATTTTTTTATAATGAATCTTCAGTTACAAGACTTGATGCATCTATAGGAGTTATTTCAAGGTTGGACTCTCAATACCTTCACTGTAAGAATATTTGTTTCCACATTTGGCGAAGTCAGAGTTTTGGTTGATTTTCTTCCTCCTGTGTATAGAAGAGAACATAAAGGTGTGCCAGCATTTTAAAAAACCAATATAGAATTAAAAACTTGAATGTTTTTATTATACTGTAAATTTTACAGCAGTTTAATTATTTTCATTGTGTTTAGATAGTAGGGCTTGAATTGCAAAAGAAGTTGACACTTCTTTTGGAAATTGTTGTTTTGGAAGCTGAAAGTTGATGATTTTGTCTTGTTCATTTGAATACATATCTAAATGTTATTTTTGGTAGTTCTAAATTCAGGACTGTTTAACTGGCATAAATTCCTCAGCTGTTATAATCACATCTGTATAATGACTTGTCCTGTTCTGGGTAAAATGGAATAATTATTGTTACCACTTAAAAATAGACTCAGTATAACCAGGGTAAGTGGAACTGCCCTGGGTAGGGCAGCAGGAAAGCCTTTTAAAGGTCAGAGTTCACTGGATACAAAAGAGGTTCAGCTTCTTCAGGTGATTTGTTCTGCCTAGAAAAATTTAAGTGTAGTGTTTGAACTCGTGTTTTCGCAGTATGAGAGCAGTAGGATAGAAAAATATAAAATATAAATCAGAGCAAGTAGCTGCTGTCAGACATTCCAAAAATTGAAAGTGAGGAAGGAAAAAGTAGGTGGAGCCAAACTTTGAACAAAATAAAAAAGAAAAAAGAATTCTGTCTGCAATTTTAAAGGACTAATAAATGCTAGAGAGAGAATATGAGTGAACAGAATGCAAAAATGTTACTGAAAGGTTAGTTTTAGTTTTCATGCTTCCTTATTTATTGTTTTAAAACTATTTTCATCAGTAGGATTTATTTTAAAATTAAAAAGGGATGTAGGATGATAAGGTGAAAGGAAAACTTCTGTGTTGTAAGATTTAAGCAGCAGGGTACAGTAGCAGGTAAATTTTAAGTTGTGGATTATAATGATACATGCAGTCAAACGATCTGTTTTCATTTTTAGGTTGTCTTTCAGTAAGAACGGAGTGGTTAGGATAGATGGTTTCTCCTCTCCTGATCAATATGATGATGAAGCACTGAGTTTATGGACACATGAAAACTATGAAGATGATGAACTGGACCTAGAAACATCTAAATACATTCTAGATATCATAGGGGATAAATTTTGTCAGTTGGTAACATCTGAGAAAACAGCCATGTCCTGGGTGAAAAAAGACGGTAAGGAACCCTCAAAGCTCTCAAGTGTTGTGCAGTTTTTCTTGGATGACCGTTGCTTCCTTTTGCATAGCTCTATTCCCCTGGCTGTTGGATTTTCCTGGGCTGTTTGGTGAGAGGACATGCTGGGAAGGCTTCCTTCTTCAGTGGGCCAGCCCAGCCCCTCCCTGTGCTGGAGGCTGTGCCGGGCCGGGGCCAGGCTCTTGTTGGCTTTGGAGTGGCCTCCATTCCCAGCTTGGCCTCCAGCTCTCCAGCCAGAGCAGCCAGCTCCCAGCCAAGGCCTGTGGCGAGCCAGGTACTGACTGCTGCCAGCAAATGGTGTGTTTGTGATGTGTCTCCTTCCCAAAACAAAGGAGAAGAGCGCAGCAGCGTAGGCCCCGCAGAGCATGTGCTGACACTGTCACCTCCTCCCCACCAAAGCCACCATCCATCCTTCTGGCCCACAGCAGATGGCCACAGGCTGGTGGCTGTACTAATTCCAGGCTGTATGAGGAGGAAGTGGAGCAGAAAACACATACCAGCCAGGTCTGCTGAGCAGGCACCTCCCTCCCCTCCTGCCAGCTTCAGCTGTCCGGCTCGCTGGTTTGGCTGCCCTTTAGATCAAACATGTCCCGTGGCAGTCAGGTGAAAAACCCTCTTGAGTGCATGGGGTTAAAAGTGTATGCTAAAAGAGTTCTTCATGCTTGCAGCAATATCTTTGCAGTATTGCTTTAGTCTGTGTTTTCTGGATGCTTTATTTCTTTATAATGTGTTGATGGTAGTATTGAAGGGGATGCTGTGTAATGGAACTAAGGGGGTAACTCTCGATGGTCTGTTCATGAAGGATCACTTTCCTCCTCTAAAACCCAGTTGTGGCTGAAGGGAAACTTACAAATGCTTTATCTATAAAGACTATTCATTCTCTGCTTTGCATTTAAATTTCAGTCCTTTTATTCTGCTTGTTTTGTATTTCAGCCAAAATTGCATGGAAGAGAGCAGTGAGAGGAGTCCGTGAGATGTGTGATGCATGTGAAGCCACATTATTTAACATTCATTGGGTCTGCCAGAAATGTGGATTTGTGGTCTGCCTAGACTGTTACAAAGCAAAGGAAAGGAAAAGTTCTAGAGGTCAGTTCTTTATGAACTAGAGTATTGTATAGGCTGTTTCTTCTCATTTCTTGCAGAGCTGCTGATCCACTAGAACTGTCTTTCTGTAAAGTGTTAAATTGCTTCTCGTGTGTACTGGTTTCTCTTAGATATTTTTTGCCTCCTTTTTTTGTCAGTAGATGTAGAATCAGTCATTCAGAAAGCAACTGCTGTGGGGGCTATTTTAGCTCTTTGTCTGCATTTCAGTCTTTGTTTGGATTGCTTATGCCTTGCCCCTCAAGGTTAAATCTTGTTCTTCGGTTGTGAGACTGGTGCTCAGTCACACCTCCCTGTTTATGGGTAGCTCACTGCTGTTAAGACTTGCCTTGATTTGAATGCTTTCAGTCCTCCCTTCAGAAGTGGCTTGTCATACTGACATAACATCCTATTTTATAGTTTTATCATAAAAAAAGAAAGAGATGGAGAAAAATACTTCAGGTAGTATTTAAAATGAATGTTAATGGAAGTTTCACAGTCCATAAGCTTACACATACATGTGGTTTAACCTGTGTTCTAATGGAAATGTCTCCTTTAGTCTGGAGGGACAGAAGTATAACAAGCCTGACTTGCAAACTTCTGATTTCTGGGTGACCCAGCTGGGTTGCAGTTGAGAGGAGGCCTGACTTGGAGGATTGATTTGGGCTTGGAGCCCTGGGCTGTGACACTGGTGTGCAGGCTGCTTGGTGGAATGCACTGCCCTCCCTGGGAGGCAGGCACTGTGCCCTGGCACAGTTGTGCGGTCAGACGCCGTGCCAGGAACTGATTCAAGGATAATGCTGTTTTGAAAAGCTGTTCCATGTTTGTCAGAGCCGCCTAATGTCACAGATGTGAAGTGTTAGTAAAATAAAGTTTAACTGTTAGGTGGCAAAGCTTTGCCAAATGGAGAGTCTCACCCACTTTGTCCCTGGCTTGCAGTGACAGGGCCTCCTACACTGAAGTTTTCAGGGAGCTAATGTCAGTGTTTTCCAGCACTGAGAACAGTTGCTAATGTTCTAATGCTGGAGGCTGCTTCAGCAGCTCTTCAGTGGCCCCAGTCTGTGTGCGCATGTGTGCGCGTCCATCTGACGTGGCTTGGGATACGCGCCAAACGTTATTTACCCTGGTGGGAACACAGTCAGAGGCTTTTTATAGTAGGTGTTAACCAGCCAGGAAAGTTTTACTAAAATGTCTTAGAAGTTTGAACAAGCAGTATAAAGAAGGAGGCTTCCCTTCAGTTTTCTTACAAGGAGGACTTTCTCCTTTCTGTTGTTTGCAATTTTACGTGTGAAAGCAGAAGTACGATGGCTTCCCTCGCTGCAGCTTAATTTCTAATGATGCTGTAGGAGTCATGTGAACTGTGTTGCTTCTTTGGCACTCTCTTAAAAAACATTCAGAACCACCCACCCATCTCTATATAATAGGACTTTATATTACACCATTTTTCCTGGAACCAGTAGTTGTTTTTACAGTTGCTGAATGTAACAGAGAATCCCCTGGTTTTTCCCTGCTTCAGCGGGAATGTTAGAGGTTTAAATATTCCAGATTCAGATACTTATCAATGACTTCTCTTATCACTTCACTACGTGAGTCAATGAATATGCAACCATTGTTACCTTCAGACAGTTCATGTCACCATCAAGTGGGATGCCATGTTAGGACATTTCCATGAGAAAATAGATTAACTAGATACATACTGTTTCGTTGTCTTGATTTATTTATGTGACCAGTTGGATATTCAGATGTTTTAGGTGCTACAAAAACTAATGAATAGCTTATAAATTTATCTGAAGGAATGTTTGAAATATCGTGTACCTACTACAGTGAAAAAAAAAAAAAAGGCAAAAAAAAAGCCTTAAATGCTTCCTATGGTATGTTCCTGAGTTTGAGTTGCTGGAGTGAGCAAACTGGTAAAAGGCTTGGAAGAATATTCAATAAACTCCTGATTTTAAGACAGGACACAAGACTGGGGATTGAGAGAGAAACTGTGTTCTTTCTGCCCTAAAATCACACAGCAGGTTGGTGACCAATTGCTTCGCCAGACTTTGTTTGCTCTCATTCTTGTGTATTTTCTTTACACCACATATTTTGGGAGAGTCTTCCTTAAACTTTGTAGAAAGCCCCTTTCTCCTACCAGTGAATCCCTCTCTACTGGCACCAGTGATTTTCAGGCAGCCCATAGAGACTTAGGATTTCATGGTTCTTCATGCATAAATCCATGATGCAACTTCCCTCTCCGTTGTGCCACCAGTACCACTGGTGTAGCTGCATGGTAAGCTGAATCAGAGAGATGACTTGGTTAGAAGTTCATCTTTTTGGCTTGTCTGGCCAACTCTGGTTGAACCTTCTACTTCCAGTTGGAGTGTGGGTTGTGTCAAATTAGATGAACCATACAATCACAGCCTAATTATGTCTCTTTTCCATGGCAGGATTCATCAAAGGAGGCTCATGGCCTTAATAGCAGCTGTAGAGGATTTCAGCCTATGTTAAATTGGCAACTCACTAAATGTGGTAAAGGGAATACACTTTGAAATTTGGAGGTAATTGGCAAGGGCCTGTGTTACAGATGGAGCTATTTCAGATTTCAGGTTTGTTAAAACTCTCTTCATTAGTGTGAAAAGCAGCTGTTGTATGCAAGTCCTTGTCACACTGGCTACTCGGACAGAAGGCCTGTATATGCAGAGAAATGTTTCTAACTAAAACCAGTCTGAAAGACCTTAGATATGTCTATGTGCAACATAAAGGAAGTAAAACACTGGCAATACTATTTTGCAGATAAGGAGTTGTATGCCTGGATGAAGTGTGTGAAGGGACAGCCTCATGACCACAAGCACCTGATGCCAACACAGATTATTCCAGGCTCTGGTAAGACCCGTATGCAAACAGGCCGAAGCTGTTCCTGTCCCAGGTCTTTCTGTGAAGAGGGGCCAGAGTTGTTTGTTGAAATTTCTCATTTTCCATTTAAGAACCTGGGAATCAGGTTAAGTCATGGAAGAAGGCAAGTGCTTCTGGGCAGTTGGCAGCACTGGGCACAGATGATGATGATGAGAGTAAGGAGAGTGTGCTGACAGATGTGCAAAAGGTGTTTTGGGGACAGGCAGTGAAGAAATTGAGGGCCTTTTTTTGCGATGGATTTGTACCTTTTCAGAGCAGAGTAGAACAATCAGAATGTGCTTAGTAAATCTAACCTTAGCTGATACAAGAAAATCTATAAATAGTACTACTGAGGCAATGGATTTTTGGGAATTTGTTTATCACTGTTGTCTGTCCCATACCTAGGAAAGAAAAGAGAGGTTTTGGTTCAGATGATTGAGCAAAATGCAGTGAACTCATGATAATTGAAAAAGTAAGCAGGAATCACAAACTCAGCTAGATTCAAAATTCTGCTTACAACCAAGTAAGTTCTCTGAAGTAGTGCCATTAGGTGTGGTGTAGTGGTTGCTAGCACAAAATTTCTGTCACCATTGATACAGACCAGAAAATAGAAAACTGAAATGTGCTCTTAAGTGTACTAAATTCCCAAAATAGTATTTTAAGCTGAAAATACAGAACCAGTATTCTGTGGGTTGTTGGATGTTAGTTCAGGTAGAAATGAAGGTTGGGTAGATTCCATAACAAATTCCAATTGTGACATTTCCCAGGACAGGTTCTAGACTGAAACTGGTTTTAATTTTAAATTGTGAAAGTGAACCACTCATCTGGAAACAGCCCAATGAAGACTGCCTCCTTAACCTCAGTTTTGTTCTTATGTGCATTCCCATTTCCAAACAGCCTTCATTTATGCTCACGTACTGATTTTTTTTGTCAAGACATGGCACACTTCAGCTAGTGGTTTTATTGAATGAAGCAATGGTATACTCATTGAACCATGAGAAGTAAATAATTAATGGCTTGCCTGATTTGTGCCATGCAATGGGAATGTAGACTAAAGCTTACTTTATTCAGAAGAGTAGTGTGCAATTATTTAATTGAATGTCTCTCCACAAGCTTAAAGATAAACTGGGCAGTCATTTTGGAGTAGTTTTGAGTGGTAAATTCATTTTTTTTAATAGTTTAAAACATCGATGTGTGTGTTGTAAAGAAGGTCACAGAATGACTGACAGGTACTGATGTTTTTCTTCTTAATTGTCTTTAGTTTTGACAGATCTTTTAGATGCTATGCACAGTATTAGAGAAAAATTTGAAATTAAATCCCATTGTCAGTGCACCACCAAGCAGAACACACAAGCTGGCAAGCTCCCTGCAATGAATGGTGTGTCTCAGGTGAGTCTAAAATATGTGTATTTATTGCATCTTGTTCAAGTGTTCTGATCCTGGTGGATTATTATATTTAAATAGTACCAGTTGCATTTTAGTTTACATATGTGGTGGTTAAATGCTGGCCGTGTCTTTGGAATACATTAAAGTGAAGCTATGTAGTTAAAAATAAATTTGTTCTTTACAGGTTTTGCAGAATGTCCTTAACCACAGTAATAAAATTTCTCTGTGTATGCCTGAGTCTCAACAGCAGAATACTCCTCAAAAGTCTGAGACAAATGGTAACATAAGTCCAAGGAGTGATGTGAGCACAGACAGCAAGTTAACACCACCTGAATCCCAGTCCCCACTGCATTGGCTGGCTGATCTTGCCGAGCAAAAAGCCAGAGAAGAAAAAAAAGGTACGTGTTTGAAATTGTCATATCATGTCTGTGACTTTCGGGGCACTGCTGGTGTGTTGCAGGTGACACCAAGCTGGGAGCATGTGTCAATCTGTTGGAAGGTAGGAAGGCTCTGCAGAGAGACCTGGAACAGTTGGATGGATGGGCAGAGTCAAATAGGATGAAGTTTAATGAGTCCAATTGCCAGGTCCTGCACTTTGGTCAAAGTAACCCCCCTGCAATGCTGCAGGCTGGGGACAGAGTGGCTGGACAGTGCCCAGGCAGAAAGGGACCTGGGGGCACTGGTCAACAGCTGACTGGACACGAGCCAGCAGTGAGCCCTGGTGGCCAGGAGGGCCAATGGCCCCTGGCCTGTGTCAGGAGCAGTGTGGCCAGCAGGAGCAGGAGGTCATTCTGCCCCTGCACTGGGCACTGGTGAGGCCACACCTCGAGTGCTGTGCCCAGTTCTGGGCCCTCGGTTTGGGAAGGGCCTTGAGAGCCTTGAGCACATCCAGAGGAGGCAGCGAGGCTGGAGAGGGGCTGGGAACACAAACCCTGTGAGGAACCACTGAGGGAGCTAGGGATGTTCAGCCTGGGGAAAAGGAGACTCAGGGGTGACCTCATCACTCTCTGCAGCTCCCTGCAGGGTGGCTGTGCTCAGGTGGGGATCTGTCTCCTCTCCCAGGTAATAACTGACAGAAAGACAAGACAGTCTTAAGCTGCACCAGAGGAAATTTAGGTTGGATGTTAGGAAAAAGTTTCTTATGGAAAGAGTGGTAAAGTACTGAAACTGTCTGCCTGCGGAGGTGGTGGAGTCACCATCCCTGGATGTGTTTAAAAAAAGGTTGGATGTGGCGCTCAGTGCCATGGTTTAGTTGAGGTGTGTGTTAGGGCATGGGTTGGACTTGATCTTAAAGGTCTCTTCCAAGCTTGTGATTCTGTGATTGAATTAATAATAGAAAAAGAACCCTGCCATTTGCTGTTCACCAAAAGAAAAGACAATGTTCTTTTCTCTACTGCTTCCAACCTTGAAACTGTAACGCCTTTCCCTGGTGGCATCAGAGTCTGTCACCAGAAGATCCATGTGTGCTGTGGGACTCTTTCCAACTGCAGCCTGTCTCACTGGGGACTGGTACTCACTCAGCTGCATGTCTGAGATGCTGAGGAAGGCCTTTGCTTGGTCTTACTGTTAGACTGTGTTTTGAAGGATATATTTCATCCTCTGGTGTGTTTCCAGGTGAATAAAGTACTAGTGCTGCAGTCTGTTAGCACCGCTAGGAAATGCAGGATACCGGTGCTGTTCCTATGTGTGCACCATGATACTACAGTGTAAACTTGCAATGATTATTTTTGTTTTAGAGAACAAAGAATGTCCTTCTGGAAAACATTCAAAGGAAGGGAAGGACCAGGATAACTTGGAGTCCCCAAACTGTAAAAGTTCCCCTCCTGCATCCCAGAACAATGAGCAGGGCTCAACCTTACGAGATCTGTTAACTACAACAGCAGGCAAACTGCGCCTGGGTTCTACGGATGCTGGCATTGCTTTTGCTCCAGTTTACTCTACAGGAACAGCAGTAAGTGTTTACAAGGTGCACAGTCTTCATCTTAGGATTTGAAAATCTCTATCAGTCTGTTCTGGCACGTTACAGTTAGAGCAGTCTGATAGGTGTATTGCTTTAAATACTAATTCATAATTAAAACTTCTTATGTGTGGAGACACACACATTAACGTTTTGTTTTTATATACGATGATAATTGATACAGCATCAGAAATGTTATTCTCTTTCAAAATGAATTGCATCAAGTTGCTTTTACGTTGTTTAAGCATGCGTTTGTTTTCTAACAGAGTGGCAAGAGTGGAAGGACTATGCCAAACATTCTTGATGACATAATTGCTTCAGTAGTAGAAAACAAGATTCCACCAAATAGAGCACCAAAGACAAATGTAAAATCTGAAACAAAATCTGAAATAAAAGATGAGCCAAAGGATGATAAAAAATGCATTCAGGATGACTGCAGTAAACAGTACAGTGACATCCAGTATTCGTGGATCTGTGATAAGCATGTTCTGTGGCTCAGAGACCATAAAAACAGCAACAACTGGAAACTCTTCAAAGAGTGCTGGAAACAAGGAAGGGTAGGTATTGAGCAGGTTGGTCGGTGAAGTGACATCAGCATGAGCTCTGGGGAGTTGTGTATTCAAGGACAGAAATGCCCAACTCCATGTTTGAAACTGGGGGCAAAAAAACGTTGTCAGGTAGAGCCCACAGATGAACTTTGTGTACATAAACTTGAGTTAACCAGTAATAATAAATAAGACAGGTCTGTTGTGGAGTTTCAGACTGCAAAAAGAGGTGACACCTTTGGATATGGGTGCTGCTGCAGGAAGTGTTAACAGCTCAGTAAAGCCAAGGTGTTCCATGTGTGTTCCAGACACATTTGTTTTCTAGTTCAGTTAAAGAATTTGTCTACTTGCAAAAGGATAAGTACTGATTGTTAAAAATTATTTTATTTTACTGTTTACAGCCTGTTTTGGTGTCTGGTATGCATAAGAAAATGAACTTCAGCCTGTGGAAAGCTGAGTCGATCAGTCTGGACTTTGGAAACCAGCAAGCCGATATCTTGAATTGCAAGGACAGTATCATTTCAAATACCAATGTCAAGGAGTTCTGGGATGGTTTTGAAGATGTTTCAAGTATGTTCCTTAAAATATATTATGGTATTTATTCTGAACATGATCAGTGTTAGAAACTGCAGTTAAAAAATATCATTATGGATTTTGAGGCTTTGAGGAAACTTTAAAAAGAAAGCTCTAGGTAATTTGTCTCCAGAGAATGTGGTGGAAACTTGCATTTTGTATGTGTGCAGAGTAGCTAGGTCTAAGAAACCAGACAAATGTCCTTCTTACATAACTAGCTGAGTTTGATTTCTGTCATTCTTGAGTCTTGAAATCAACTCTTTCCTGTTTATGGATGAAATTTTGATTCTTGACAGGTGTAGAGTTAATGTTTATATTTTAGTTGAATAAAGTAAAACACCCACAGTATATTAGTTTTTAGTTATTTCTATGTTACTTACAGAACGTCAGAAAGTAAAAAATGGAGAAACAGCTCTATTAAAACTGAAAGACTGGCCTTCTGGTGAAGATTTCAAGGCCATGATGCCAGCAAGGTATTTTGAGTTTAATATTAGATGTTCTTAAGTCAATCTTAATATTACTCTGTTTTCTCTCTCTACATAGCGGCATAAATTCAATTATATTTTTTTTTTTTCTTTTCTCCTCCAGATATGAGGACTTACTAAAAAGTTTACCCTTGCCAGAATATTGCAGTCCAGAAGGAAAACTAAACTTAGCTTCTCACCTGCCAGGATTTTTTGTCCGTCCGGATTTGGGACCCAGACTGTGCAGTGCATATGGTGAGTTGGCCTTGCAAGAGCAGCAGTTATCTCTTCCCTTCAACTTGTAGAATATCACACATTACAGAGCTTGATAGAAGGAGAGAGGGGCTTTCTTGAAGGATAATTGTTCACTGAATGTAGGGGAAATACTGACTGACTTGGGTATTTAATAGTACATGCACCTGAGCTACAAGAATCTGTTTGCTTCTCCATTTCTTTCCATCTTAGGCTGTTACAGTCTTCTGAAGCATATAAATGGTTAGCTGCTTCTACACAGTGCTAGAACCTGTCTTTAATGCTATGTGACAAAATACTTCATGAAATATTATTGTGTTGATAATTCTGGTCATAAATTATTCTCATCATATTTTTCATGATTGATTTTGTGTGCTGTACACTCCAAAACCTGTTTAGAAAAGGTTGATTCCCTCAGACACTTTGTCTGCTCCTTTTGCAAAGAATTTTGTTCAATTCTGTTTTACAAATTGTTGTAATAGGACAAGAAATGAGTAGTAATTTGTGACACAATGGCTTTGATTTTAAAAGTTCTCCAAATATCCTGTGAAAGAAGCATATTAACAATAGAGATAATGGCATGGGTCTGAGAACTGTGTCATTAATGCCCTCTGAGGCACTGCTCTAAGGCTTATTAGTGTTCCAGAATGTTCTTTTGACTTAAGAACATTTGTTTCCACTTCTTAAAACTAAAATTAATTTTCTTCTTTGGGCATTATTTTGATTAAGAACTCTCTTAGAGCCAGACATAAAAGTGACAGATTTAATAACCTTGTGTATTCATTGTAGCTGTATTCTGCCCTGAACAAGCGGAAGGGTTGAAGAGGAATGGAGCATAGTGGTCAGGAAATGTCTGACTCTTCTGCTGAAACCTTTTGTTCTGACACAAATGCTTTGTAGGGACAGGTACCTGGGCTAAGAGAGAATCTCAAGGACTCTTTAAATATGATTTAAGATAGACAAATTAAAAACATGTTTTTTGGTTCAGCTGCTATTATTTTTAGCTTTTTATTTTTTTTTATCGCAGTGATGCCAAGTATACTTCAGAAATTTCTTCTTCGTTGTTGCATGTTCTGATTTGAATATGCAATACAAACAAATCTTAATTTATCTTGTAACACAGGTGTGGCTGCTACTAAAGACCATGACATAGGAACCACAAATCTCCATATTGAAGTTTCTGATGTCGTGAACATCCTTGTTTATGTTGGCATAGCCAAAGGAAATGGAGTACTTTCCAAATCAGGTAATGTGAAGCTCACTCACTATGAGGTGTAGATGGCCTGAATGTTCTGCCCCTTCTGAAATTGACACTGTTCTTGAAAGGCAATGAAAGAGATCCATGAGAACTTGCTGACAGCTGGGAGATTCTTTGTTTCAATGGTTTGCACACACATTAGCTCTATATAAAATACACTGCAAGTTCATGAATTATGAAATGGTATTTCAGACTCTTTCCACCTTTTTTGCCCTTATGTCCTGTGCTGGGACTGGTATAGCTAATGGAAGTGCAGCACGAAGGATTTTCTCTGGAAGCTGTGCTGGTTCTAACAGTTATGTCAGGATGATGTATTTGCCAAACCTTCTGTTTATGCTGCTTCTTCTGGATGCATTGTGCTTACTCTATTGAATTTGGGCTGTAATGTAATTTTTCAACACTGGAGAGCTTAAATTGGTGTATGTTTGTCGTCTCTGAGGTTTATTGCTTATGTGAAACAGTCTTTAAATCACTGAAATAGTTTTGTTTCTTTGCCCTTTTTCTTTTGTCCTCTTACTCCATAATCAGCAAATGTAGATTTTGGGTGTGACTAATAGAGCTGCAGTAAGGTTTGTCTTTCCTTTGCATTGTTTTCACTTGTGTATGCACCGAGTTAATAGCAGCAAACTTGAGCATCCTGGGAGAGCTCTGGCTGCAACAACAGCATGCTAAACACTGCTTGTGCTGACTGCAGGAAAACACCTTTTTCATCTTCTCTTTTTTTGGTACCAGCCCTGCTTGTTTGTTTCAGGTAGGAGATTGTGTTGTGTTAAATTCAGGAAATGTGAAAAAGTTTTCTAAATTAAACTTACGTTTGAGGTATCCCCGGCATTCATGTTCTAGTAACGAGTTACAAACACTGAACAGAAAGATCACCTGGTGGCTTCTGTTGTATTCAGCAGACTTTTATCTGCTCAGTGTCACACAAGAAATTTGAAAAGGTGTTTAGTTTCAACATTTTTTCTCCTTCTCACATTTAAAGAATATTTTTGTTGAACCGTAGGAGTTTTGAAGAAGTTGGAAGAGGAAGATTTGGACGACCTTTTAAGGAAGCGGTTGAAAGATTCCAGTGAATTACCTGGTGCTCTGTGGCACATTTATGCTGGCAAAGATGCTGACAAGATAAGAGAGTTTCTGCAAAAGGTTAGATTTATTGCACATAATTTATAAATATAACTTAAGTAATTGGTAAATCAGAGTGGGCTGGCAAAAACCACAAACTCCACCTCAGTGTTAGAGAAGGGAGGAAGGCAAAATTATTTCCTTTATAGCACATTAAACAAATTACTCTGGACCTGCTGCACCACCAACAAATAAAATATGTAACACATTTTATTACTTTGTAAGAGTGACAGGTGGCCTGTAACTGAAGGCTCAAAAGGTCATGGAGATCTACTCTTGCCCTGCTCCAGTTCAAAAGATAATTTGTGGAATGATGTTTTTCTGTCACTGATCCATACTGTATTATTGCTGCTGTATTTTTGGTGAATTTTCCCATGTCCAATCCCCTGAGCTCAGCACCCAGTGGGCACCGGTCTCTCCCCAGGACTCTGTCACATCAATCAGCCCAAGGCTGGCTCTTGGTGAAGGTGGAAGCAGTGGGATAACTGCTCTCCCCAAGGGCAGCAAACTTAGCTGGCCTTGTTGCACATCCCCCTTGAGCAGCATGTGATGACCAGGTTAGAGCTATGTGAGAACCTTGCAGGCTGTTAGCCAGGATGGATATCTGTCAGTGCATTAAATGTAGGGATGCCATCTTGGAAGCAGTTTCCCATGCCCTGTCCTCAGCACATTTGTGTGTTCTGGAAGGTGGCCTTGATAGATGACACAGAAATAGCCAAGTACCACTGAAGTGATTGCTCGAGATGTCTTTACTGTCGTCTTCTGTGAGGAGAGATGGGATGAATTTTAACTGGCTGCAGCAAAGGGGGGGTCCATAACCAAACTTGAGGCAAAGGGCTCTGCAGTGAGCAGGGAAAGCCTAAGAAATTCAGCAGTGAAGATTACCTTCGACAGTAAAGCAGTTTTTATGTACCAGGGCTGCTGTCCTCCAGTGACTCAAACATTTGCTCTTTGGCAGGCTAAACTGTGGGGAAAAATGAGCACTAGTAAGTAAAACAAAGCTAATTCCAGGAGATTATGAATTCTACAGCAAGACTTTTTTTGTTCATTCAAAAAGTAGATGCTCGTTAATTACATGGCGGCTTTTCAGCTCAAAAAAGAGAGTTGTGAATGAAGTCATGAATGCAAAGGAATAGGTGGACATAGGGAGTATTCAGCATTTCCTCTTTCAGAGCACTTGTGAAACTGTTGTGAATAGCTGTGAAACTATTTGAGCAGCAGGTTTAAAACAGAAGCATTTAAGATGCTGTGTAAAGAGGTTTGTCATTTGCTACCACAGTTTGCCCTGGTATCCCAAATAAGTTGTGTGCCACCATGTATTTTAGGAGTGATTGTACTTGGGAAATACTGAATTGGAGATGAATTGATGGGTAAGCATTGGGACTGCTTTGCTGCTGGTAAGATAGAAAATCTCAGTATCTTGTTAAAGGGTGATAATACTCAAGGATTGAGTTTCAAGCTTTGCATCACATAATTACATTTATTTAATAAATAAAAGCAAAAAAATCTGTTTTTAACGAGTTGCTTGTTTCATGACTCATGACAGGTGGATTAGGTCTGGGTTCTTTATATGTAATAACTCTTTCCTTTTAGTGACTAGGACTGATTTAGCAGCAGTTGATTAAGAGTAATATTTGTTCCCCTGTGGCTCACTTGATGAGAAATGGTTGTGCAATTCCATTTACTGATGTCAGGAAGCATTTCTATATGTTCATAATTTTTTCTGAATACCTTCATAGGATGGTAGGAAAGCAGCTTATCCCAGTGTGGTTGAGGTTGGAAGGGGCCCCTTGAGGTCCCTCTCTCGAGCCCTGTGGTCAGGCAGAGTCACCTGGAGCAGGTTTCCTAGGACTACAACTCTTTGCTTTATTGGCTACTTTTTTCCTGAGCTAAGGAAGTGATGTTGCATGTCTTTGTCAAAACTGAAGAGGGTTGTAACAATGAAGAATGGGCAGCATAGGAGCTCTTGAGCTCAGGTTTTATTTTTTGGATGAAACAAGTCACACAGAGAGCATGTTGCTTATTAGTAGATTATTGTGCCAAGTTCTTTAAATCTCTGCATTTTGGAGTGGGAGTGTTGCAGAGGTCTTCAGTTCAGTGAGACCTCCCAGATCCTTCAGGGTTGTTTTGAATCCCTAGCTAGAGTTCTTGTTTGGGTATTGGGAACTGAGTGACGCTGCTTGGTGAGGTGGGTGCACGTTACATTTATTAGCAAAAGGTTTGGTTCTTTTGGAAATTATTTGGCATCTTTTCTGTACTCAACAGATAGCAAAGGAGCAAGGCCTGGAAGTTTTACCAGAGCACGATCCAATCCGTGATCAGAGTTGGTATGTGAACAAAAAACTTCGCCAAAGACTTTTTGAAGAATATGGAGTGAAAACCTGCACAGTTATTCAGTTCCTTGGTGATGCTATTATTTTACCAGCAGGAGCACTTCATCAGGTAAGGTACCTTAGGTTAAAGACATACAGGATTAAATAGCACAATTGCTGTAAAATAACTTTTTTCCCAAGACATGGATACATCTGTGCTCAATTACATTTCAGTTTTTAACAGTATCTATTAGCATGTAGGAATGTAAAATAAGGTACATCTGCTGGTGTAGCTGACTAACACACAGCAAATTGAATGCCTTAAGTATTAGTTCCTTTATGCTTTACAATTACAAATGAACAGACCATTATTAACCATTGTGTTCCACTTTCCATTTCTGTAGCAAATTTCTAATCAAACTGAGTCTAGTTATGGCAGAGTCAGGTTAGTAATTTTTTTCTTCTAAGCCAGAAGTTAACCTAATTGAGGAGGGGCAGGGAGAGCAACTCGAGCAGGTAAAAACACCAGGATGTCAGGGGTCATTGTTTTTGTCTTTAGCCATAGGAGAATTGTAGTGGGTGTTCTGGTATTTCTCTAACAGATATTTGGTTGTTTTCCCATGCTACATTTAAGTTCGTTTTAACACAGAAGGTACATCAATCACCAGGCCTCACCAGGTCTCTTCAGCAGCTTTTCTTACTGTGAGAGAGTGACACTACCTTTGCAGCAGCTGAGCTGATTTAATCTGTAGTTGGGTAAGAAAAGTACTGCCACTGGGGCAGTTCTGGAGAAACAGGATGAATTTGTGTTAGTCAGCCTCAGTTGCCTCCTGGCACAAAGGGTTTGTTACTACCTTTAGGCCTTTCTTTTTCCTCAGTCTGTAAACTGCTGCTCCTTGGTGAAAAGAGGAGGAGAACTCAGTTGTTTAGATGAGATTTTAGGGGCATTCTAGATTTATTTCTTTCCTGCTTCAGCAGGAAATGGAGCCTGCTGGCTTGCTGTCTTGCCAGCTGTCAAGCACCACTAATGAGGTCACTGACTGTCGAGGAATGAGGAGCACCCCCACCCTGCAGTTGGGTATAAACCATTGTGATGCTGAGTATCTATCATTGATCTCCCTGTTCAAGTTCAAGTGAGGCCAAGCCTTTCTGAAGAAGGTGCTGTTTGGTTTCCAATCTGCAGATCAGCTTCCAGCTGTGACTAAGAGGAAGCAATGGCTCACCAGGTCCCTGTGGCCAGGGCACTGGGGTTTTTTCTGTGAAAAGCTGCTGGGGGTGTAGTGGTGACAGGGGTTCTGTCCCTGCTCTGGCTGTGTCTGTTGGTGGGTGGGGCACTGAAAGCAGCCAGTACCTTACCCAGACTAGGCTTCCTCCTCATGCCACTGAGATTCTGGGTGGGTTTGACATGGTGGTACATAGCTCTGGATGGTCCATGTGGATTTTTTTTCAGGGAAGACAAAACCCAGACAGCCCCAAACAGACCTTGGTGACCCAAATCTAGGGGAGTGTAGGTTACCTTCCCCTGTACAATGACTCAGAGCTTGATATTGTTTCACAAATGTGGAGGAACATCTGCCATTGCTGCTGTTCTTGGCTCCTGTTAGGCTAAAGAAGTTGGCACTGCTAGAGGCATGTATTGCATACTCCAGCAGCCTTACTCTAATCTCATGGAACAAGAGAGATACATCCCAGATAGAAGAGTGGAAAGGGAACCCAGGGGAAATAACAAATGCACTGGGAAATCTGTTCTATATAGCATGTGCCATTATATAAAGGCTTGCAGAATTTAAAACATGAAGTAGTGGGACTGTTCCGGGCTTCCCTGTACTTCATATGTTTAAGGACCAAAAATAAGACCACTCTTATCTTTATCTCTTTGGCTTTAAACTGCAGATTGTGTTTGAAGTGGTAATGTTCTAGCTTCTGGCACCAAGGAGTTAATAACATGGTGTTTTTAAACCTTAGTGGGTGAAGCTGAGAACCTTTTCATCTTCAGTAAGAAATTCCTGTGAATCTGCCACGTAGGAGGAAATAAAAGCATCGTGTTCTTTCATGTATGTGCCTAGCGCTCTCTCTGTAGAGCTGCGAAAATACTGACCTTAGGGATCAGCACCAACACTTCAGAGGTACAAAGCACATTTGAAAACTGAAAAATAAGTCTGCACAAGAATACATACCATGTTAAGTTTACACATTAAGTGTTTCAGATTTACATGCACATTATGAGCCTTTTAATTACTAAAAACTAGGTAAGAGTTGATGCTAAATTAGGTGGTAAATTAACATTTTTATTTGCTTATGAGTAGTGTTGTGGAGCAGAAGAAATCAGACTGAGGGCTGGAGCTAGGGAGCCTGGCTGCCTGTGGTCACTGTGTAAGTGTAGTTGTGACGCTTCTGGAGCCAGTTAGGATTGTTGGCACACTGCTGCTTCTGATGTGCTGGTCTAGAATTTACTGTCCTAACATGGAGGAGGTTGTGGCATATTTCTTCTGTATATTGTTTTTTCCACACCCCCTTGGTTCTGTGGATTCATGTCTGGCTTTTTAAGTAACTTATTCTTAACATTTCATGGCAGCATATAGCATTGCTCTTGCTTCCCAGCTTTCTCCCCCTCCCTGTGTACTCGCAGACAGCATTCACATCCTTCTTGTGGTGACTGCAGCAGGCAAAGTCAGACTGTTCCCGGGTGGGAAGGAAGGGACAGCCTCTCCTGTGAGCTGTGACGGGCAGGGCAGCCTTGTCAGTTCCTCTTGTAGAGGGAATTGCTCTCTCGGGAGGAGAATCCAGAAATAGACACAGTGTTGGAGCGGTCACCTCTGCAGATGCTTCCCTGAATGCTCTGTGAGGGACACCTCCTTTCTTGGCTGTCCAGGTTGGGAGCTCAGCAGTGTCCCTGCCTTGCTAATGGCTGGGCCTTGTTCCCTCTGTGGCACTTGTGACAGGGAGCCCTGAGCTCTCCTTGGAACTTGTCCAGCTAAAAAAGGGTGTTGGTACTGTTCCTTTGAGAGATTCACTCCTCCTACTGCTCCACTGTGGGTTATGCCGTATCAGAGACATCTCTAGGGATGGCCTCCCTGGTTTTAACTTGGTAGCTCCAAACTGGTAAAATATTTTACCTAAAAATAAAAAGCTAGAAATACTGGAGTCAGTAATTGAAATGTGGTGTTCAGGTGCCCTGCAGAACTTGTTCATAGTGGAACAAGTTATTATAATGTTGTTTTTATAGAGGCATTATCTTGATTCCCCAGCAGGATTATGTATTGTAAAATGACACGCTCGGAGGTAACGTGACATCCTGGCAGTGTTCCGATAAGGATTGTGTAGGATAAAGGTCTGGGCGTTGCATGTGCGGGGCTCTCGGAGCTCAGCCTTGCAGGAAGTGGCTGATCCTGTGGCCATCAGGAGGGGTGGGTGGCCCTTTCTTCCCTGCCTGCTCACCTTTCCTTTCCCTGGCCCGGCCCAGGGCTGAGGCTGTTCCAGCACCGCCTCCCGGGCCCTGCTGGAGAAGGCCTGCTCGGCGTGGGCTGGGTGTGAAGCTGTTCTCAGTTCAGCTGGAAGTGGCACAGGCGTGGGAGTGCTGCACTCCTCGCCCCACAAACCCCAGGGGAATCGTTGCTAAACGTTTTTATGTGTGTGTCACTGCATCAGCTTGTGTTATAAATATTATAAATAGAACTGCCTGGGGGCTGTCAGCGGGGCATTCCCATGCTGAGTACAAGACCAGCCGGGTAAAATCTGTCCCCGCAAACTTTCACACGGATAAGACAGGCCCTGGAAAGGAGGCTTAAGGCACAGCAGAATTAAAGGTCTGAGGGAAACCAATGTTTCCTATTCTGCCATGGAGGGATAGGGAGTCAGTAAAACCTCCTCTTAGTGAGGAGAAAGTGAATGAGTGGTGTGGGATTTGCATGGGCTGGCAAGGAAAGCAAGGGCAGGTAGAGACTTGAGAGAGGTGAGAAGCCTGTGAGGGAGGGGAGGAGGCTGGAGCTGCTGGCTGCACAATGCACAGAGGCCTCACCCCAAGCTCTAGGAAATTCCCTGAGTGCTGGTGGGAGCCTCATGGTGGCACTTGTGCAGCTGCTGCCTCAGCCCCAGCTTTCTGCTGTTTGTAAATTGTGTGGCATCAACAAACCCTCCTTGTGTCCAGAATTACTTGTGTTTTGATTAATTCTCAGGAGGGACTAGCACTGCTTTGTCTTTGATGATGATGAGCCATCAAAAAACCCTGTGTGCAACATGACTGCTGAGCTGGGGCTTACCTGCTAGGATTTCAGCTGTGGAGGGGAGCTGCTGTGTAAAATCATACTTGGGCAGGGGTTTTGAAGAAGAAAGGAACGTTTAAATGAAGTCCTGTGACCTCAACTCTGTAGACCCCAGTAGTTCATTTGAATGTCAGGTGCCATAATGGAAATTTTCAAGGGTGCATTTAGAAACTCTAGATTTTGCTAGGTTTCACTTTAAAATATGCAGATCTCCATCAGTCCTGAGCAGGGTGGGGTGGGGTGGGATGTTTGCTGGGATGGCAGAGGCTCTGCCTCCCCACCCCCAGGCTTTGGGAATTTGAATTGATGTTACACAGCTTCTGTGAGGAGCTGTTGGAGTTTGGGGAAAAGAGGGTTTTGATATGCTGCATTAAAAATTACAGTGTAATTTGTAAGGGTTTAGGGGTGAAAGTACAAATGTTTCTGAAGAGAACGAACTGGAGTTGGTGGTTGGGTCACAACGAGGAAGCAATTTTTCTTTCCCCTGTCCTCCAGGTATCACCTGGGTGGCAGGAGATGGTGTCTGTTCCTCAGTAGTTATCTCATGCCAGTAAGAAGAAATGTTCAGAGAAAGAAGAAAGTGCTCTTTTCCCCCTCCTTCTCAGCCTCCCCCTTTCTCTGTTCATGACTGTTTCTTTCGAGTACTTTCCTTGTCCATGAACGTGCCAGCTCGCGGCGTGTGTGCGTGGCCACAGGAAGCAGGTCCGGCAGGGCAGGGCGCTCCCAGGTGGGTCGGCAGCTGCAGCTGCAGCGCCTGCGCAGTGCAGGGAGGCTGTGGCTGCTGCAGCAGCACCCGTGCAGCTGCTGCAGGGAGGAACAAACAGGAGTGTGGAATCGATGCTGGAGCTGACTGCGGGAAGCAGGCAGCTGTGCAGGGTTCAAAGCGTGCCTTGTGCCAGGAGCCAGCTTGGATATGTCACACACATAATTGCTCTCTGCCTGTAAAGATGCCCAGTAGTCTGTTGAGGCTGGGGTTAAGGGATCTCAAGACCCACTCTTTCCTCACATACCTCTTGCCAAAGAATAACCCCAAGTACTAATTGTCAGTCTCTTCTTGTTGCTTTGCATAGGTGCAGAATTTTCACAGCTGCGTTCAAGTAACAGAAGACTTTGTGTCTCCAGAACATCTTGTAGAGTCATTTCACTTAACGCAGGAGCTGAGGCTGTCAAAGGAAGAAATCAATTACGATGATAAACTGCAGGTAGGAAATGAATGCTGCTCTGGAAGCGGCTGGGGAGGCAGGGTGTGCTCGGGCTCATTGAAATGCCGAGCAGTGCGTGGAGCTACTTCCTTGCTGCTGTTCACACAGAATAACAATGAGCAGCAGCATGAATGCCAGGGCTGTAAATGACTCTCCCTTGAGCTGCTGGCTTTATTTCACATTACATGTTAAAATAATGTGTAAAAAGCTGTTCCTTTTGCACAGGCTTGATGAAGCCTTTCTTTTTTCCATCCACTAAGCTTAGGGCTCAGTCCTAACTTCGCTGAGTTCCTCAGGTCTGTAGGCCTTACTAAAATCTGTCCCATGTTCTTGCAGGTTAAAAATATCTTGTATCACGCAGTTAAAGAAATGGTGAGAGCTCTGAAGATTCACGAAGGTGAAATGGAAGATATGGAGGAGAACTGAGCACACTCTGCTTTTCGGAGGTAGCATCACCCAAGGTTATTTCACCTGATCCATGAACGGTGTACACACTAATTTAAGCTTCACAAACCATCAGTGCCAAGAAAACAGTCATGGTATTTACTTGTTAATGACACTGCGACAGTAGAGCTTCATATCACAGCCACTGTGATTCCATGTTCCACTTGCAAAGAGTTGAGCAGCGTTCTGCTGTCTGTATTATAATGTACATGAAGTTTGTGAAATGTCAAAGATTTAAGATGATGTATTTATTTTTGGAAAAAACTACAAAATTCTATGCTATATTGTTGATCAAATGTAAATGTGACTTGTACAGTTTGCTAAAATAATTCAGATCTTTTTCACTACATTGAGACAGTTACTGTGAGAGTAGGACACAAACACCAGCTATTGCCTGCATTTGGGATCTTGCTGAGTCCGCACAGCAGTCATGTCATAATCTGAAAATTACTGCCAAATAATTGTAAACTTTGTAAAATATAAAGTATATAAAGTAGATATTAAATACAGACACTTCAGTATTTTATTGAAGCTATTCAGTGTACAATTAAACGTTTTCAAAAGGTGTAATTTATTTAAAAATTGTCTCATTTTGGTAAAATTTATGTGAACTTTTAAAGCTTAAATATTAAACTTAATATGCTATGTAAATATATACATATATACATTCAATGATGTATTTTTTTAAAACATTGGCTTGCTTTAATTTGTTAAAAGTGCAAGTGTTACACATGCTTTGTACATGGAAGTTGAAAGGGGTTTTACATTTTCCATTAAAATGACTTTGTCAGACGCGCTGTGGGTGTGTTTGTTCCGCTGCTGCCAGGGCAGCCACGGGCTGCCCCCTGCGGGCCGCCGCCGGGACTGCGGGAGCGGGAAAGGCGTTTCTCTGGAAGGATTGTTTCCTAACTACTCGCCTTTAACAGTTCAAGTAATGCTACAAAATAATGGATGTTTAAATTTTTTTTACTGTTTTTTAATTTAATAATGATCAACGTTAATGTTATTGTTATATTTAATAATGATAAGTGTAAATGTTTTAATTTAATAATGGTAAATAATTATCGGTTTTTAATAGTGATAAATGTTTTATTTAATAATGATAAATGTTCTGCTCAAAAAAATTTGAGTGTTCTGCTCGAATTCTGTTGAGCAGAATTCTAGGTTTTGGAGTGAGTTTGAAAAGCTTCAACAAAAAGTGTGCTTTTTATTATTAAAACCATTCTAATACTTAAAATGATTATCAAATGCTAGGCAGAGCCAGTGGCCAGCTGGTGAGGTGTCCAAAAGGGGATGGTAATTAGCCTGGTTACAGTAATGAGCCTGGTTACTGTTCCAAATCTGACACATCTTGACTGGGTTTGGGGTCACCAAAAACCCCAAACCCCATATAAGTCACCTTTCAAAATAATAAAGCACAAAAGCAATTTCTCATTCCAAAGATGTTCTTCCCTCCTTAGGGAGAACTGGAAGAGTGACTGAGGAGTGCCAGAAGTTGTTAAAGTTCACAGGTACTCTAAATACTGCTAAAAGACAAAAAAAGTTAAGTACTTGGTGCCAGCACCCTGTGCTTACTCAGTACCTTGAGGTTTTTGGCTGTGTCACAGTGAAGCCAAGCTCCCTGCTCCCCTGCAGGAAATGGGAGCAGGAGGTGGGGCTGGCATCGTGCTTGTGGCTGTGAGCACCATTGAGGTGTTCATAGCTGATGTCTGACACCACAGAAGGGTTGGTGGGAAGGTGTTTTGTTTCCAGGTTAGTTTTTCCCTCTTGACCATTTCCATGTTCCATGAAGTGTTACTGGGCATCTTCCTTTGCTAAAGACTAGGGAGGTTTTCTGCTCTACAATCCCAACTATTGTAATACAGCCTGAAGTACTCAATTAGATCAGCTGAAGCTGTTTGAGTGCAGGAATGCTGTCAGCTGCTAGAACGTGGATATGAAATACTGTGTGTCATCTTCTGCCACCTTCCTGTTGAGCACAAGCTCTGTCTTTGTCTGCCTTGCTCTCCATGAAACTCCTTTTTCCTTTCCTGTCCTTCGAAAGATCACACCTCGAGTCATGAAAACTGAGCCCTGCTCCCCACACCCCCTCTCTCCCTCGTTTCCAGCTCCTTATCATCATCTCCATCCTCAGCACTGCTGTACAGTAAATGCCCACAGCAGTTTCTTTCCTGTTGTAACTGCAGAGGTACCTAATGAAGAATAAGTTTTTAGCAAAGAACGAAGCAGGGTTGTGATGACCTGAAGTATTTCAGCACAGATGGCTGCTATGTTTATGGTTTAGCAGAGACAGGAATTGCTGGCAGGGAAATGGTGGTCCCTGTGGTGGAGGTCAGACGTAGGGGTTTAGAACAGTCTGATTTGCAAATCTATTTACTCCCCCAGCTTCATGCAAGTTGCTCAGATCTGTGTGTGCAGGCCAACCCCCATCTGATCAGCACTACATTCTCATGCTCTCTGACCTTTTTGGTAGGTGGTAATTTTGTTTGTAGCCTCTCCCGTGACATCCTGTCAAGCTCTCTCCTGCTCTCACAGCTGACAGCCTTCCCTGCCCTGTGCCTGTAACTGGGAATTTCCCTTCCTTCCGCCTTCCACAGCTACCACTGCCTGTTCTGCTGCTTTCCAGAGCAGGATGTTTGTGCTCTCCCCCACATCCGTGCTGGATGAGCTGCCTCACCCTGTGAAGATTGCTGGAGCGGGGCTTTGCTGTGCTTTCCCCTCCTAACCCCCGGCAGCGTGGCCCTGTGCTTTGCTGGCCGGAGCGCCGTGTCCCCTTCCCGCCGCGGCGTTGCCAGGCTCCGCGTGCTCCAGAGGCAGCGGAGCACGCAGGGCTCTGGGGGGCCCTCGGATGCAGTGGCCACCACCACGTTCTTTTCTTCCCATCTCAGCAGGGTGGCCCAGGAAACTGCCCAAGGAGCAGATGCCCTGTGGTGTCAGCAGCACACACAAACGAACCTCTGCACTTTTTTCATTTCTTCTCATAGGTTTTGAAGAGGAAGTCACCCTCTATAGATAGCTGGTAGGAAAATCTTGCCTCATAGCAAACTGAAGATATGATTAACCTGATGTGTTGTGTGCAAATAGTTGCATTTTAAACATGAGCCTTTCTAAAGGTAAGTGGTAGACTTGATTTTTGCTGTTTTGTTTCAAAGTGAACAGTTCTGGTACCTTCCAGCCATACCAAGGCTATATATTCTTGTTCCAGGTGCCTGTTTCTTTTTCCAGTCCTTGGTCTGTGCTACCTTAGTGAAAATAGACAGGAGGGTTTAGTAGCTCTGAGGCAGAAAATCCTGTACTTTCACAGCTCTGAGGATTTAATATTGTTTGATCTCAGTAATACCTTAAGTCCCGCAGCAAATGGGCCTGAGGGAACACTTCAAATGATTACAAGACAAAAGCCCTGAGTAAGTTGAAGTTACTTCTGGTGAAACAAACATGAGAGAGAGGAGATGGAGGAAAAGATGACTGTAGCTCTTGATTCTTTAGAGAACAATGAACTTTTTATACCATTGAACTCCACAGTCCTCATACTCAGGCAGGAAGGTGTGGCAAATAATTGTCCAGCCTGTACCTGGCTTATGGCAGCCACACCACTGCTCCGATTGCTTTGGAACAGTTTGATTTTGTTTTCTCCTTTTAGCCCAGCTCAGTACAGGATGTTATTAGCTGTTGTGGCTGTCTTTGCTTTCCTCCATGTACAGAGCTGGGTTGGAAAGGGTCTCAAAAGATCCAACCTTTTGTGGGAAAGGGAGTCTAGATGAGGTGTAGCTCCTGTCACTGAAAGCAGGTCACCAGGAACTGCAGATGGCTGAAGAGCTGCTGCTGAGAGGACAGTAGGAAGGAGTTCACTACCAGAGTTCCTGAACATGGAAATGCTCTCAGAGGAAGCAGTCACAAAATCCTTTTTTCCCCTTTTAATCAAAGCAAAATGTAAAACCCAACACTTCTCTATTTTGGTTTTAGCCATCACTTTAAGTAGCAACTAGTAGTGATGAAGTCTGCACATTTTATTCTCAAGAGACTCCACGTTGTTTCCCAGTTGCCTTTCTTTGGTTTCCCTTTCTGTGGTGATACAGCCAGAGATTGGATAATTACAGTTTCTTTCGGCATAGCATATGTTGGCAATATTCAACAGGGCTGGGATTTCTGTGTGCCAAGACAAGAGTGGTTTCTGTGGTTAAAGCAAAGTCTATGAATAGAAGTCAGTGTCTGGATGTGTATTTAAAACTGGTTCTTGGTGAGACACTTTGAAATAACGGACCACAGGATTCTTTAATTCTGCCCATTCTAAAACAATGCAGCCCAGAGTCACCACCCCTGGGAATGTCTGTGTGCGCCGTGCCAGGCTTTGGTGACACACCGTGTGACAACCAGTGCCTTACCGCCTCGTTGTTGCTGCTGCAGCTCTCTGAACCTCGGTCACCTGCTGCATTCCCGCACCACGCCTCCTCCTTACTCTCTCCAGGCCCGGGCACGGGCCCATCGGTTCGGCGGTGCAAAGGGCGAGGGCGCGGCCGGGGAGGAGAGGGCCCCGCGGCTCCCGCCAGGTGGCGGCCGGGGGCTGCGGCGAGCGGAGCGGGATCCGCCGGACACCGCCCGGAGCGCCGCGGCACCGCGCCCGGCACACCCCGCCCGGAAAGGGAATTACTTCAAACAGTTTTAAATTGTTGTGACACAAATTAATTGCTGACAGCCATGGGAGAAGAATTTCCTTAGGCTTAGTGCTATGAATCTGTAAAACCTGTCCTCTAGTGGTGAGTATTCTCGGTACACCTACCTTTCTTCCAGTGCACTGAGTAATTGCTTAGCTCTGGATCCAGTCTGAAGAATTCCTTACTTAAAAAAATTCAGTATCACTCACGAGAGTGGAACATGACCGTGCTCAGCCTTACTGCCTGGAGCTGGGATTCGGCAGCAGTCGTGTTGAGTAGGCAGACTGCAAGAACAAACAAACATATCCATTGCAGGAGAGAGAGGAGTTTTAACACCACTTTCAAAAGTGGCAGTATGGAGTTTTGCCCCTACTTCGCCATCCTTCCCACAGAGAAGCAGCTTCTTTCAGATCTGGAGTTTTGTTTATGCAGCTACACATGAAGGGACAATTTAGTCTTGAAATCAAGAAGGTAGAGATTTCAATTCCTACGCTCCCATCTCTGAAGAATCCTGACTTCAACAGACCTAAAAACTGCTTCCTTCTCCTACAGCTGCCATTTGCAGACACCACCGAGATGTCTCTCTTGTAGTTGACAACCCTGAGCTACCACCCCAGCAGTGGCATGAGGTAGGTGCTTAAATAATTTTATTTCCATCTTTTCTTTGCTTTACTTACATGACTAGAAACACCATGCTCCTCTGCCCTGTTACCTGGAGCAGTCAGCCAGGCAGGAGCCAGCAGAGACTGGGACTTGCCCTTTGGTGGGAGCAGTGAGCTGGGCCTGACCTGGAACAGGTCACTTCATCACAGCTGGACAGGGCTAGTTGCTAAACTGCTCCAACTGAAAAACAACTTTTTTACTTCCCCAGCAAGATCAGATTCCTGCTACAATTTAGCACAAGGCACTTCCTCTAATGAACTTCTCTTACCTCTGTTTCTATAGACCTTTTCTAACCTCCAGTCCCTACGCTCCTCCAAGCACAGAAGACACCAGGTACACAGAGGTAAGGGGAGAATTTGCACAGCAGTAAGGTGTTCTTGCTGTACCTCCAAGTCTATTCTGGAAGAAAAATGCACTCTTAGAAAGCAAGCTTACCTTTTAACAGCACAAGAATAACTTAAAATGGCATATCTTGCAATACTGAGCAGAAGGTAATTAATGCCTCCACTAGACACTGGAACACCCCTTGGGAGAGCCCCAGCTGGGCTCCAGGGCAGGGGCTCAGCCATGCTGGAAGGGACGGCTGTGAAGAGGCTGCACAGCCCTGCTCAGACCCAGCAGCCTCGGGGCTTTGCACGGCCCTGCTCAGACCCAGCACCCTCGGGGCTGTGCAGAACCCTGCTCAGACCCAGCACTGCTCAGACCCAGCACCCTCGGGGCTTTGCACGGCCCTGCTCAGACCCAGCACCCTCGGGGCTGTGCATGGCCCTGCTCAGACCCAGCACTGCTCAGACCCAGCACCCTCGGGGCCGTGCAGAGCCCTGCTCAGACCCAGCACTGCTCAGACCCAGCACCCTCGGGGCTGTGCAGAGCCCTGCTCAGACCCAGCACTGCTCAGACCCAGCACCCTCGGGGCTGTGCAGGGCCCTGCTCAGACCCAGCACCCTCGGCACTGTTCCTACAGCTCCTGCTGGGCTGTGCCCCAGCAGATCCACTGCGTTCTGCAGTGCTGGAACCCAGCTGTCAGCCAGCTCACTGCACAGCTGGGCAAGGCCCTCTGAATTCATCCCAGCTTTCCTGAATTTACTGGATGATGAACATGGAAGCTCAGCTCTAGGTGTTTCCTAACACTTAGTACAAGTACTAATTTGTTCGTTATACCTGACAACATTTGTACAGATGTAACAGACAGCGTCAAAACACCTTGGTTTTTATTTTCCTATCCTTTTTTGAATCAGGTTAAGCTGTAAACAATTTCTTTTTCAATCAAATACTGCCAGCTAGAATTACTTCCATTCATGCATCACTGAAAACAAAAAGGGTATTTTACCTTAAGTATAGATTTTTCATTTTAAACCATGTCACTTTATACAGAAACCAATAGCTAGATTCAATGCACCCTGATTAGTTATGTAAACAGATAACCCCCAAAAAACCCCACATCGACAGAACGAGTAAGTTTGTTCCTTCATCGAATGGAAATTAAAATGTCTCCTGACTTGAGGTTAACGTGGTCAGGAATACAGAGTGTGGCACATAAATCTAGGAGGTGTATAAATTGCACTGTATCTGAATTAACAAAGTTATGCATAATGAAATGCACGGTTTAAATTCATGCTAGAAAGCATTTTTCAATATGAAGTGGCAGCCGACTGGCAACCGTAACAGTTAGGTTCTGCACCATCATTTATGGCATTATAGATAACTATTACATATAGCATACTTAAAAACCCTGAAGGATTGTGTTACTTGAAATATTCTCCAGGCAGTCGTTTGGTTTGAAACATTGGGAGAAAGACCAAAGAGCTCACCATCTTATACCAACTATGGTACCTTTAACTTCCATGAAGTAAATCAGATATGATGTGGATTTCACAGTAACAAAGTTGCTTAATGCCTTTTCTCCAACAGTAGGATTGTGGTAAATGTTTCTGCCCTCAGATCACCATTGTCCTGGTGGCTTTCCCTTTTCTCAAGTTTGGGTAACTACACTGAGCACTTTTCCTGGCTTTTAACTATTCATCAGTCCTTTCAGTATATCCTCAGAGAGTTCCAGCAGCGGGAGTTCAGGGGACGGGATGTCCAGGGGAGGAAGGTTGGGTATTGGAATGTCCTTTGCCTTCCCAGCAGGTGTTGCAAACTTCTGCCAAGTTGCAGCTGAAGAAGCAGATTCCGAGTGCTGCTGCAGACCCCACAACTCTGACTTCTCGACAAAGTCAGTGTCTACATCCAGCTCCTTGTCTACTGGAGATTTTTGGAGTCTAGCTCTTTCTGCTTTTAACTGCTTATTCTCTCGCCTTAATCTCTCGTTTTCAGCTACAAGAGATTCTATGAGCTGCTTCAAATCTGCAATTTTGGTTGCCTGCTCTTCTATTATTGTTTTGTCATCTTTTGGCGCTTTACTCCCCATACATGCTTCCACTGGCTCCTTTTTTTTCTGAAGCAGAAATAAAAGTGTATCTGGGTCCCTGTCAAAGACACCCCGAATATCCTGTGAATGTTTCTCTGTGGAAGAGCTGTATTTCTGAGCAACAGGAGCCAGTACATTTTGACCATCAGAATCTTCAGCAGATGGCTTGTAAGAAGTCTGAAGATGTGCGGCTGCTTCCTTGTCAGCACTCTGCTGAGCTTTCAGCTTTTCCTCCCTCTTTGCCCTTTTCCACCTCTCCTGGATGAGCAGTAACTGTTTCATATGACTATCCCTTTGTAATTCCAGTGACAGCTGAGCCTGAGTAAGAACAAGATTAAACAATTTAGTCGGTGATCCCTAATTCCACCCAAATATTCACACACATTGAATTACATGTGTGTAAATATTTACATAAACAGCATCACCGCATGCCCGAGGGGGGGAGCTTTTGTTATTCAGACATTAAATCCAACAGGAAGTGCTCTCTGCTTGTACAGTGCAACAGATTCAGGTATGTCAAATCTGGCATAACTACTGGTCTTTTTGTCTGTAAGTCACTGACCAGGCTACAATACCTCTGGGCAGAGGCACACCGAGTTTAACTGACCAACACTAAGAAGGAAGAGATTCACATGGCCATACTCTGGCTAAACAATGTAAACTTTATGTATGCTTCTGTGATGGTATCTGTGTAGACATATTAGTAACACCCAAAATGAAACAGCAAATTGCTCCAAGGTCAGGTATGGTCTCAAATTATTCAGCCATATTTAATGATGGAGGTGGCACAGCAGTTATTAACTCACCTGGGTGAAAGACCATTTTTCTACAAGAATGACCTGCTGGAGCAAAGAGAGATGTCTGATCTCCAAGGGTTATTTGATTTCATAATATTGGCTAAATTCAAAGCCTGCTGGTACAAAAGTGCTGAGCAGACTACACTACTACATTCACAGGAATAAGAAAAAGTGTCAGGGCTGTTGTTCTAGAAATCCCCCAGTCAGGATGCATTAAACCAAAATGACACACTGTGGATAGGACGCTTGGCTTTTCGTCTCAGCGAAGTACTAAGTGCCTCACAGATGAAGTTAAACAGGACACTAGTTTTGTCACCTACTTGAAGATGTCTGGCAGACTAGAAAGTTGGAGACCCCTCGGATGGGTTAAGATTTCTCTTGTCCTTGCTCCACATAAACTTGGAAAAACTCTCTGGGAAGATTAGTATTACCGCACTTGTGAAATTCGTGGTGCAGTTGCCAAGGGTTCAGAAAACTTTGCAGAGGCTAATGCCCAGGAGGGGTGTGATCAGACACAGTGGGACACATTGTCACACCACGGGGCTGTGGCTGGTTCTGGCATCTGCCGCGCTCTGGGCTCACCTGCTCCGACTGGGTCAGCTTCATGGCATCCGTCAGGTACCCTGCGGGACAGAACACCCATCAGCACTGAGAGCACGCCTGAAAAACCTGAATGCTTCCAGAAAAGCTAAGAAAAGCCTTCAGACCTGTGTGCTCAATCCCCACATAAAGGCAGCAGTCTAGAGGGAAAGTATTTACCAAGTTACAGGGGCTGGAAACACCTGCTGTTTTTCAGAAGTCTGAAAAAGTTACCGTAAGGCCTTGCAATACACCCTTCCCATGGCATCCTGTTGGCTTGGGTCACTCCAGTTTGTTTTTAGAACAGCAGCAATTTCCAGAAAGACTTCAAGCATATCTTACTAGTGCTGAAAATGACAACGTATGAGAAATTCTCAACCAAATTTGGAATGACGCAAGACAATGGCACAGAACCACCAGACAAAGAAAAGCAAGAAACATGCAGTGTATTTTGGGGTTTTGTCTTGGCATATGAAGTGAAAGAAAACAAAAAGTATGCATTTTAGAATGTAAGTGCAATCCCTCATCACTCTGAGTATTCAGAAATACCAAAGAAACGATTGGTTTCTCCCTTTATAGAGGTTCCTAGTATTTATGAATGGAGCAAGAACGCCTGGTATCTAGGTTACCATGTTCAGAGCAGCCACTTTGTCTCCACACAAGCCCTGTCACTGAAAATGTCCTACTTGTTGCACTAGTGAAAACCTGCTTTCTTCTTCTGCCAAGTAACTGCACACTGTCAGAGAGCTGAGGGACTCCAGCACAAAAAATAAAGCAGGACTATTGAAATGGGCAGGTAAAGGCAGAAGATCTGACAGAGGAGAGGCTGTCCCTGCACTGTCGGGGTCTGTGATGAAATCTACTGTTTTGCTTGAGTTCTGGGGAGCTCATCATCTGTTCTTAGCTGCCTTGATGCAGACATTAGGAAAGGGAAGTTTTGTAAGCAAACATCTGTCCTTTACAACAGAGAAAGCACTGTGACCTCGCCTGTGAAAGCAGTAAAGGAAATGCAAAGTATAAAGTGAAACTGGCTTAGAGCAGGTATTAGACCAAAGCACAACTTTGGTCTGTGCATGCCACGAGGTGTTGGCGTCATCTTCAGTCAAGAACTGCCTTCACAGTGACAATCACCCCCTATCTAAACAACTCTGGACATGTCTGACTTTAGCTGCTCATATGAGAAAAAAAGTTTTCAAAACTGTTCTTGACCTGGACTGAAAAACAAACTCACATTTTTAAAATAAAAATTTTGCAAGTAACTAGACATTCAACTTACACAGAATCATAGAATTTGCTGAGTTGGGAGGGACCCAGCAGGACCATTGAGGCCAACTCCTGGCCCTGTGCAGGACACCCCAAGAATCCCATGTGCCTGAGAGTGTTGCCAAACACTTCTTGAACTCAAGACAGTCTTGGTGCATGCAAATCTAGAAACTGATGTTAAGAGCTGAAATGAGAGAAATAACCTACTCACCAGCAGCTTTTTTGTGACAAGAAATTGCTTCTTCATATTTCCCTGCTGCCAACAAGCGGTCTGCTTTTCTGCTTTGCTGGTGAGCCTTGAAATGAAAAAAGGAACATTACATCAGTGAGGGTTCATGGAGAAATACTTATACCTGTCTTAAGAGTAACCAGTACATCCTGAAAACCTGTACTGACTCCAATTCTCAGGGATCTTCACTCCCTTCAAAGCTTTGTAACTGGGCTTCTATAATACTACCTTACAAGAGTCTGTACTGGTAAGAACTGAAGTTTCTTAATGCAGCAAAACTGGTATTTTCAAAAATACTTTTGAAGCTGTTCTTCAGAAAGCACATGCTCTCCTTCCTAGGAGGCACTTACCACAGTCATGTAAAAAGAACATTAGGCCAAAAGAAGTTGTAAGTATTTTTGACCAATTTACCTGGCAGAATGCAAGATATTTGAATTGTGTTACATCTTACAGCTGACCTGACACTTTCTGCTGCCCCATGCCCAAGACATTTTGCCTCTTGAATAACTTCTTTTTTGGGTGAGTAACTCTGTTTTTTTTGTCTGCAGCTTACACCAGTTAATGGTAGCAGCACAGCCATAGTTAAAAGTATCAAAGTCACGTTGTTGCTGTACAACAACACATACTAGTATTTGTAAACCACTAATGTAAACCACCAACACAGACTAAGGCTGTTGCTGAAAGCAAGCATTTGATGCAAGTATTTGCATATGCTCAGTGAGAAACTATTGCATAACCAGCACTGCAACATTCATGAAAGCAAGTCTTTTTTGTCATTCCTACAAGACATGGATTTTATGGCCTTTCCTCCAAGACAAGCTGTGTAATGTGAAAGGCTACAAACACTAGCTGGTGAGACTTAGTTACCCACACTGTTCAGGACTGCTTTACTACATGTTGAGCTTGAAGTAAACAGACATCAGGTGCTGATACTTAAGTGGCACTGATGTTAACATCCATTTAAAATACATGTCTCAAAATGCAGGTCAGTTTGTCAGTTTTGTCTGCCAAGTGGAGTTATGCCCTACAGTATTATAGCAAGTTCAGTGTTCTACCAGAATCTCAGCAGCTCTGACACCACAGAAGAGAATCACTTGAACAGAAAACAGCTGTCTGGGCAACAGCTGTTCTTAAGCAATCCCTGGCAGTTACATCACTCCATGAACATATTTGGCTTTCCTAAAACTGATTTCATATGCTAATATGGTGTGCTCTTAAAAAACCTAAAACACAACTCCTTGATTTTTCACAAGAAATATTCTTTGTTATATTCTTCTTCCTCACCTTCACTGAATCGTCAGAGCATTGTCAGCATTTCCCACTTCTTCTACCCTGAGGTTAAATAATCTCAGAAAAGAAAGTGTTTTTGTATTGGAAAATCATCTGTTTTGTGGCCTTTTTCTATGGACTCCTACAAATGACATATGCCAGAAAGACAAACTTATTTCCCATTGATATGAACAAACAGTATCAACACAGATAGAGTCATCTCCTTGGTTATTTCTGGCAGCCTGTCCCATTACAAATTAGCTATGTCATGGACATGGAAATACCCGAGCCAGTTCTTTGCAAAACAATTTTTCAGTAAATTAGTATTGATACAGCTGCTTCTGCAAACTGCACGGGCCTAAAAAAAAACAGGGAAAGAGGAAACAGAATAGCCAGAGACAGGAGAGCTAAGAAAGCAATTCAACAAGTCAGAGAACAAGTTCCATTTACTACTTTCTACATACGAGAATTTGAGTCCCATTGTTTTCAAAGATTATCCATATATGTTTTAAACTCCTGGAGTTCTCTTACTCAAATTACTTAAGCACATGCAGAACATCTGAGGACATGCAGTCCTTATTTGATTGAACAATTAAATTATTTCCATTCTCAATTAACGTCTGGTGGAGCTGAAGGGAGTCTGAAGAAGTTGGGCTGAACTGTGAATACAATTAGGAAAACAACAGTCCATAGATGCTGGCAAGAACAAAACTAGGGTCCTCTGATGACAAGGTCACAATGCTTTTCTTGCTCTTACATCAAAATATACGTCAGGCCTTCTTTCTCTGATGCAACAGACTTCTCAATAGAGACAACAGGAGCCACGCCAGAAAAAAATCAGTTTTAAGCACAGCCCTGTGTGAGAAAACTAGCTGTTTTGCAGTCAGTCATGGGCAAGGAATTCCTATCTTTTCCTGACAGGTTGACAAGAAAATACTTGCTCATTTATTCTAATCCATGTTTGTTCCAATTAGATGATTGCAGAAGGACCAAGGAACTTCTCCCACTTTCACAGTAGCTTATTTATTTATCAACAAGCAATTTGAAGAAATCAGTGGTGCTCTTTCCTAGCAGCAAGTGATGAACCTACAACAGAAGTATTTGGATGCTTACTAGCCATTATCATGGATGAGCTTCTCATCTTGTCTGCTCTGATGGGTTATTCTTAGTGCTCAGTTACACTCAGCCATGCAGCTTCCAACCATTGTTAGCATATCTATTTTGAACTCAGAGTGGCCTGTATCCCATTATAAAACTGGCACTGGAAGAACTGGTCCTCTGTCATAAAGAGAAGATTACTCCCAAGTTTATCCCTGGTCTGATGTCATGCTAGAGGAAGGTATTTACACAGCAGCATTGGAGCTGCAATGCTGGTTCCCAGCAGATTCAAGCAGGATTGCTTTAACTTCGGTCTAGCTGCTGTGAAACACCTGCTGCTTCACTGTGGTGGGTTTATAGATCTGACTTGTCTTTCCTCTTTCACTTGCAGTGCTGGAAATTGATGTAGGATGAGGTGTAAGAATAACTGTAATTTATTAATGAGCTATAGAATTGAGAAAGGGAAGCAGGCTGACAACTACTTTCAGATGTCCTTCCCAGTCCTGATGAGCAGGAATTCCCAGTAGGCAAACGGACAGGTGTAACAACTTGAGTCTTGTAAAAGGAAGCAGGTGTGAGTGAAGGATGGCCAAGCTAAAAAGTTTCCTCACCTTCCTCCACCATGTTTGGTTCTTGAGAGATTTGTGTAAGCCTTACTGTGTGACTTGAAGCACTCTGGACTAACTGCAGAAGGTAAGGTAGATATTTTTCCACACACTTTCTAAATGCAGTTGAGATGTTGAGGGATGACACTTGCTTTAGTAAGTTTGTACTGCTATTCTAGGGAAGTGTTCCTGTTTGATCTTTCCACTCCACTAGCCCAAATCATTCCCTATGTAATCTCTGAGCAGCAGAATAAACCCCAACCAAACAATCTTCTAGAACAGCAATGAGAGTCTCCTCTTTACCTACAGCTTTCTTTTACCAAAATTTAACACTCCATTTCTTTGTTGGTTTGGGTTTTTTTTCCCACTATAGACTAGATAATGATGTGACTACAGGCTGTGAGAAATGAAGCCATAAGGCCCACTTGCCAGATCTACTACTGCTCCCTCAAAGGAAAAAAAATAACATTTTCTTGCTAGACATAGCATACTGTTACAACTTAAAGGACTACCACAATGTGGTCCTGCTTAGGCTGGGGGGTAAGGAGGGAAAGCTGCTGTTCTTCTCATACAATTCTAGCTGATGGCTAGCTATTGTGGAAAGGACCATAACAGGAAAAAACCTGTTTGATTCAACAGTATTTTTAAAAGACAGATGTAGTACTACTCATCTTCAAATAGAGTAGGCCTGCTACCCTCCCCTGAGAGCAGTCATTTGCAACAGTGCTCCTGTAGCTGAGACAGATATGTTTTGTTTTGCTCTGTTCCACCAAAGGGAACAGCTCTGCACTGGACAAAGCCTTGCACAAGACGTTAAGGTTACAGCCTTCTTCATATATTACTAAGGGCTCACCAGAAAATGATGTATTTTAATGGGACTATGGAGCACAGATTACACTGCTTTGCTTAAAATGACAAAGGCAGGAAAAACCCAGCTGTTAAAACGATGGGGCCTGATGAAAACTGCAAAGAAGTTTCTGTTTGTAAGTGTTTGAAGTGCAACCAGTGTTTGATGCTGCTATCACCCATTTTATGTTATGGACTGTGTGTACCAGTTATTCTTGCCAGAAAAGATTAATACCTGTGCTCTCCTACTGCTGAAAATGAGGAAGGGTTTTTTTGAGAGATGAAGGATCAATTTTAGGATTTGTTTCCTTAGGGATATAAGTCTGATTTCTATTTTGAAAAATCAAAGTGCACACTGCATTGCTTCCTTATTATCCAGAAGAGTGCTAAGTGTTTTCCGTGTGGGTGTTTCAGCAGCAGGCCACAAAGGGTGGGACAAGGTGGTGCATCACAGCTCTCCCCACCCCACACACACTCTGGCAGAGGCTACACCCACAGAAGCCTCTTTCAAACCCATTCTCACCAGCAAATAGTGAATTCAGAAAGGTTTGAATGTGTATGTTGTCATATGGAGTGAAAAAATGTAACAAAGAGAGAATACAAGAGTAAATCTTGATCTGAGAGGTCCAAGAATAAACTATGGCCATCCATTTATTTTAAGAAGTGCAACCTTGATCAGAGTGACTATGGAAAAAGCTTGTGTTTACTGGCAGTTGCACTAAAAGTAAAAATAATGAAGAGCTGTACTGTAACTTATGCTAAATAATAAGAATATATTTACAGTAAAACTAAAGAAATGGTAATGGTGTAGGTTTACCAAGAGAGGAAAGCCCCCATTTTTAAATACTTGTATCCTGCAGAGAAAGATGACTCAAGTTCAACCAAAAAATGGCAGAACCCATTGTGTCTGTTCAACCAAGACGACTAGTCACATGTTAGCTCAATTTTCTGTTTTTGAAAGCCTGTATTTAGCAAGGTTGACAGAACAATGACTCAACTGTGTAAATTACAGGTTAGTGTTCCTATAGAGCAAAACAAGTATGTGGCACTATCATGAGACTGTTAGTGTTGAGAATACAGACTCCTCACTCACTTTGTATTGAATTGTAAAGATGCTCAACTTGCATGTGAGTAATAGTATTAGACTTTAAATATATGGGCAGACAAGTAAGCAGTTGTTTAGGCAGCCCCCATTAATTGGCTGAATAGCTGTTAATGGCTAGGCGTGTGTTCTCGACCTATTCCAAGTTTCAGATAAAATGGTTAGTCTGAGTTCCTCACCATGCAAATGCAATTAGAAGATCTGGAATGAACCCAACTTGCATTCATACTGCTCAGGTTAGGTGGAGCCTTCAAAACCCCCCAGAGGCAGAGCTGCAGCCCTTTCCCTCATCACCTGCACCTTCATTAAGGCATGGTATCCTTTTACCTACTGCATAGTCAAATCAACCTCACTCGGTTCCTTTTCATCCATTTACTATGACAAAAGCACTAAATGCTTCAACTTGTTTTTCAGAGCCATTTTCAGACTCACAGAATAAATTAGGTTGGAAAAGACTGAGATTGAGTTCAGCCTGTGACTGAACACCACTGTGTCAAACAGACCATAGCACTGAGTGTCATGTCTAGTCTTTCCTCACCCAGGGAGGGTGACTCTGCCACCTCCCCAGGGCATTCTGTGTGCCTTCAGTTCTCAGCTGCTTTGGCAAAGTTCTTCTTGTCCCCATATGTAAAGTGTCACAGCTGGTCCTACACAAGTCTTGCTGACTGGAGGTTACAAGCTAAGTGAGAACCGTTCCATTGCCCTCATAAACAAAACCAGTCCAGGGTTCTGTCTGTAGCCCTAAACCACAAGGCTCAAGCTACCTCTCAACAGGAGCATCTGAATCATTACAACAAATTGCCCAGTGAGCAAGCTTCTAAGGGCACCAATTTCAAAACAAGTGGGGCAGAAAGGCTTCAGCTGTGCCTTTAGACTGTCTCACCAGGCTTCTCTGAGATGGCTTCATTAGGGTCTTTAAACTGCTGGTCATGCTTACTCAGAGCTGAACTCTGTGGCTTGATGACTGGCATGTAATGCCAGTATGACAGAGCAGAGAGGCACTGCTGGTAGGTACCCAAGCAGCACAGGTTGAGGAGGAGTGAGGAAACAACACCTGACAGCCACCCATCACTTAGCTAATTATGTTCTTGACTGGGAGCTGCCGCAAGTTGTTTCATGTGCCACAAGGAACAGTTCTGTGTTGTGCTTTTACAGCTGTATGCCTGCACACAACATTGTTGAGCTTTTCCAAGGTGGCTATTACTGATCTGGCTGTTCAGCTGAGTACCTGATGCACCTCCAGTCATTTTACTCAGATAAGCTGCTGCCTCTGTGGATTCACATCTTTCGGTTCTCCCACCACTGTGGTAAAAACAGACTTTGTGTTAGGCATGTCTATCTAGTGATACTTCCCCTTTTGTTACCTTACAGCTTGTTCTCTCTATTTTGAGTTAAGGACTGAGTGCATCTGCCTTTTTTTGGTTTCATTCTACTCCGGAAGATCAAATACAGCAGCTGTGAGGTTAAGATTGAAAAAAATCCAGGAAAACAAATGGGGTTCCATGGATGTTTCTGTAGATTAACATAATATTCCTGGTTTTTCCAATGAAAATAACAGAAGTGCAGGCTGGCATTAAGTCTCAAACACATTAGCAGGTGTAGTTTAAACTCTCTAGTCTCTAATGAACTTGTGTATATGTTTTCTATTTTCTCCTTCTACACTTCCACATGGCATATTTATTCTGCTTGTTATTTTGCCTTTCTGTGGATGTAGTATTACCTCACTTTGAAATAATTCTCTAAAGTAAACCATTGACTGGCTTGCACCGGAATGGCTGCTACCAATGCCTAGCAGCATTAACATTAAGAGCTTTAATTATAAAAGATTCTTGGAATACACATGGAATAGCTACACTTACTCCAGCTGTTGGTCTGCGCTTTCTGGTTTTCACTTAAACAGCAACTCTTCAAGCTGAGACCTTTTATGCTTCAGGAAACGTAGAGGTGATCGATGTTCCCCAGGGTTTGGACTGTACTTTATTATAAACCATACAAATACTACTGCCTTGCAGGAAGAACACAAGGTGGAGGTGGTATGGCTCCTTAGCTACAGGACAATACTGAGCTGTTGAAGTAGAATCTGCAGAATTATGAAGTCCTGGGTGTCAAACTCTCTTTAAGGTGGATTTTCTAGCCTATTCCTGACGTTAATACTATTTGCCTCGCTTTTACTGTGGTGCTTCCAAGCTTCTGATGGTCAGCAGTGTGTGGCTGTGCTTCTTAACTTGTAACTTTTGCTCCTACACCTAAGGGTAGAATTATGGCTGGATGTGAGATCAAAATTCTTTGCCTAAATCAGATGGCAGTAGGAACTGCCCCTATGGCAAGCAGCACAGAGAAGCTCTCAAGATGCTCTATAAAAACACGCAGTGTTCATAGAAGACTTTTCTTCGTGCTTTTACAGTGTAAGTTTTAATTTGTAAAGAGCATGTTGAGATATTTTTGGGTCTGGATTGTGTGAAATAAGGGATCAGATGGGCTAGGTACCTGCTATGTGGCTGCCTGCTGGTGCAGGGACTGCACTTAGTTCCTGCTGGTTTTAAGTTTCATGGCATAACCTAAAAATTTTATTTTTGAGGTTGAAGATTCAGTTCCATACAGAAAAAATATTATTTTAGGGAAATGTATGTTTCAGAAGTTTCAGAAAAAGAGCATAATTGAAGCCAGGAGAATATAAGATATGGCATTAAAGTGTAAGGGGTGGGGTGTGGTTTTTTGTTTGTTTGTTTGGGGTTTTTGTGGTCAGATCAACGGGCTAGGAAAATCAAGGCAGTATCCCTGCTTTCCAGTAACTAAGACTAGATGATCCAATCCACAATTAATGGACAATTTTTACAAAACAAAGCAAGATTCAAGTATTGTGGTAAATTCTAATGAAAAGCCTTAACTGATGAAAAATCAGTTTTGTGAAAATTGGGAAGCCATGATATATTGGAAGAGGGAAAATATCTTGTATTTAAGCCATTGATAACAGTTAAAAAAGAAGTACGATTACTGTATCCAAAATCACTTTGTAGTCTAAGTGCTGGGTGATTTGGTGGCTTTGGTTGATTTTCCTTTTTTTTAATAGCTTTATTTTCCTCACTGGCATCTTTGGAAAAGGTTGTGCTTTTCCAATTCACAGGAAGTAGATTAAGGTAAGAGAAGAAATTTATGGGGAGAAAAGAGTGCAATAGGTAATGCTGGATAGTATTAAAAACTTAAATGAACAATCTTATTTTCAACCCTCTTACCATGAGGAGTTTCCATGCTGCTTGACCTGAGTGGATGTGTCACTTTTCTGTATATCCATGACTATATTGCACAGCAGTTTCAAGAAAAGTTTTTGTATTTCAGGACACTCTCAGGCAGTAGGAATATATTCACAGGCAAATACATAATTTTGTGTATGAAAGTGTGTAAATAAACTCTTTTTTTCCTGTATCATCCATTGCACAGGAGTGTCTTGACCTTAGTGTCAGCCTGGAGCTATTCAGGCAGGGTAACTGCACACTCCTGTTGTGGTCCCAAGGTCATAAACCAGGCTCCAGGGACACTTGTGTCACTCCTACAATCCTTCCAAGTGGTCTCAGTAAGAAACACCACTGACTGGTGATACTGCCAAAAAAGTTGCTACTTTCAGACATTTACTAGTGAACATACAATTATAATTTTCTCTTTAGAATCTTATGCGCTAGATCTACTTTTAAAAAAGGTTTTCACAATGTCTGTGAAATAGCTGTAGTTTAGCCCTCCTGTATTACCATGCTGTAAGTCTGCCTGGCTTTAACCCCATGATATCAACAGGTTACAAGAGCTTTGCCATTTCCTGCTGTTCCTTATTTCAATTAGTCTTTCAGTACACAGTGTAAAAAGCGAGACAGTAGGATGCTGACATACCCAGAGTGGTTCTGCACCATCTTCCTACGACACTGTCAGCCCTAATTCCATAGGTGGTCTGCAACGACAGTTGTATAAGTCTTTCTGAAATTGGGGAGAGTGATCCAGAAATACCTGACTGACCCTGTAGGCAAGGATTTGTCAGGGCTGACACCATCCTGGCATAAACAAGCTTTGATTAAAACCTAAACTAACACAAGTCTCTGAGGTTCGCATAGCAATGGCTAAACAACACCTGGATCTAACTCATTCCTGGAAGTGTGCTGCCTCAGTGTATTCTCAGTGTGCTGCCTCTGGCTAACTGGACTGCTGGACCAAAGCTTGTTTTGCAAGGGCATCACCTTGTTTTCTCTGTGTATCACCACACAGCCAAGACAAAGCTTTGGGAAAACCCACAAGGCAGCAGAGAATTAACTCTTCTTGACCTAGATCTTGTCTATGGGACCTCCCAATTTAGACTGTTTTTAGTTTTTGTGAAGAAGCATTTTTTAGACCGTCTGTGTTTCAGTCCAGGTTCCTTAGAAATTCAGTTTAAGCAGAGCAATTATCGATTTAAGGTTTTAAAGCATTTCACCTTCTGAAATTAAAGGCAGCACTCGGGCAGGACTAGGCCCTGACAAGCCTCTGTAACTCTGGAAACTCTCAGGGCTATGGCCCGTGTCATCTAGACGTTTCCTCTAGACGCTTCCTTCCTGAACTTGCCTCGTCCCTCGCTTTTGCAACGCGCTGTCCCCGCACAGCCCCGCACCCTGAGCACGCCACGACCCGCAGCGCCGGCTGGTTCCGCTCTCTCCGGGCACGGCNAAAAAAAAAAAAGAAAAAAGGAAATCTTAGAAGCATAGGATATGCTGTGTCGGAGGGGAGTCATAAGGAGCATCGGGTCCGATTGCTGGCCCTGCCCAGGACACCCTAAGAGTTACACCCTGTGCTCGGGNGCCGCTGGGCCCCGCTCCCGTCCGGGCAGGGCCCGACACGAGACCCCAACAGGCGCCTGAGGGCGAAAGAAGGGCGCCGAGAGGCCCTTCGGCCGTTCAGGTCGCGCCTCTCCGCCCGGTTACCGGGGGTAGGAGCCGAGGGGTGTCACCCTCTCCCCGCCGTCCGAGCGGCGGGAGCAGCGGCGGCACCTTCCCCTCCCCTCTCCCCTTGCCCTCCCCTCTCCGCGCTCACCAGGTTGAGGGGCCCCTCCATCACTTCCATGGGCGGCGGGGGCTGCGGGCACATGGGCGAGGGGCGCTGGCCGGTGCCCCCGGCCCGGCGCGGCCCGGCCGCAGCGCGGGCTGTAAACACGGCGGCCGCTTCCGCCCTG
>VXBQ01009718.1:25269-72566 GCA_013400175.1 Phainopepla nitens | reverse complement strand
AGCATAGGATATGCTGTGTCGGAGGGGAGTCATAAGGAGCATCGGGTCCGATTGCTGGCCCTGCCCAGGACACCCTAAGAGTTACACCCTGTGCTCGGGAGCGTTGTCCAAACGCTCCTGGAGCTCTGTCAGGCTTGGGGCCGTGACCACTGCCCTGGGGAGCTGTTCCACTGCCTGGACACCCTGTGGGGGAAGAACTTTTACCTGATATCCAACCTCGACCTGCCCTAACTCAGCTTCATGCCGTTTTCTCGAGTCCTGTCAGTGGTCACAGGGTGAAGAGATGAATGCCTGCTCCTCTGTTTCGTCTCATAAGGATGGTGCAGACCGCAGTGAGGGCTCCCCTCAGTCGCCTCCGGACTAAACAAACCAGTTGACGTCAGCCACTCCTTGGGCATTGCTATGTATGATCTTGATTTAAAGTATTTCAGCACTGGTGGTTGTTCTGTAAGGATAATTAGTCTTAGATTAGTCAAACTAATCCAAGTTTGTGGCCATGTATGCATGTTTATCTCAGCTTTAGTATGGCTTTTGACAGTTTCCCGTAACAGCACTGTAGAGGAAGTGATGAAGTATGATCTAGCTAAACAGACATAGAGATGGACTGGAAACTGGCTGAGCTGCCAGGCTCAGGGGGCTTGCTTTCATTATGATCAGTGGCAGAGTTCCACTTGTGTCCAGTGACTAGTGACATACCGAAGAAATGATACTGGGTCCAATATTATTTAATGCCTTCATTAGCAGTAGAAATGTCTTGTGCCGCCCTCCTGCGTGGAAGACGTTAAGTAATACTGATAATGAGCCTGCTGGGGCTTGCTGAGGGGAAGAAGTCTGTGGGGAAAAGTGCCCCCAGTATGGCCCATAGGTGTTTTTAGTGCAACACCAGTTAAACAAGTGCCTTTTACAATGCAGCACGGAGAGGATGTAAAGAAACATGCACGAAAATATGAATGTCTGGTCAAAACCTTGCCTAGTAATAAGTGACGCGGCTCTCAAAGAGTAAGAAATAATTGTGTTCAACTTGCATCTTATTCTGTGCAGTATCAAGTCAGCATTCACAGGTCTTTAACAGGACAATATAATTCAAAATAATGGCTGTAAACCAATATAAGGCTGAAACTGGCATGTAAAATTTGTGTGTAGTTGTACGTGGACACCAGAAGCTAGCTGCTATACTGTCAGTCTGAGACCTCTAAAGCTCTGCATCCGGTCACTGCCACACAGAACCTTTGCAACTAGCATGAAGATCAGCACTGGGTGAGTTTGATTGAAGTGCTTTAAAAAGAGAAATATCTTGCTCACCTTTTCTCTGAGTTCAAGTTACTGTGATAGTTATTTCTTTGAGAGGGTGCTCATTGATGGGAATAGAGCAAAATGTGAGGTAATAAAACAGGCCATGCTGCTAAACACTTCTATCCCATGGGTGCTCAAAAAACACTTTGTAAATTCTAGGTAGCGGCTTAAGGGACAGGCACCAAGGGCTGTGATGAAGGATGAGTGGGATTCCTGTGGGGAAAAGTTCCCCCAGTGGAGTGATGAAGCAGTAAAAGTGCAAGGGCCCCTCATGGCTTTTCATTGCAGGAGTTGGAGTGCATGGAAACAGGTGACAATGGCAGTGGTACTGAAATTGTCATATATATGGCATGTATGTGCTAACAGCACGGCAGTGTCAGTTCTCCCACGTAACAAGTGATAGAATAAGAGGAAATGGCCTCAAATTGTGCCCAGAGAGGTTTAGATTTGATATTAGGAAAAATTTATTCACTGAAAGGGCTGTCAGGCATTTGGTACAAGCTGCCCAGGGAATAGCAGTGGTGGAATAGCAGTCCCTGGAAGTATTAAAAAAACTTGCAGTCGTGGTACTTAGGGTTTAGTGGTGGACCTGGCAGTTTTAGGTTAATGCTTGGATTTGACTTTTTCCAACTTCAATGATTCTGTGATTAATTATTCAAAATGCACTGTCTTGAGGGGGACCAGTGAAGCAGGGCACTGAACATGGTGAGAGTCTTGGTCCACACAACTTTGCGCTTTGTGAAGACCAGAGAAGAAAAGTGTGATAGAGGGATTGTGTGTAACTTTGTCAGGTGGAACTAAGGGTGACATGAGTTCATATAATAGCCTGAAAGGGGAAAGAAGGCAAGGAAAAAAAGGGAGAGAGAAAAGAAGGTAGGTCTGAAGCTGAGATGTCCAGAAGGTAAGAAGTGAAAAAGCTAATTAGCAGCGCGTAAAGAAAGTCCAGAGTTCCCTTTGTGGGATCCTCAGGCAGGAGTGGCGTCTGTGGGTCTCTGAGGGAGCCCACATGGCCTCATGTGCCATTGCTCTCAACTGTGCCTGTGCTCTAGGGACTAGCTCTGCAACATGGGAGTGCTGGGGGGAGTTTTCCTTCTAACATATGTGGTTAGACAAGATAAGTCTCTTCTGGCAAGGACCTTCCCAAAGACACCTTGCTGGTTTCCATTTTCATTTGCGAGAGTTTATCCATCACTTGGTTTCATTATGTATCAGCAAGTCAGATCCCATGTAGCCCAGAAGGGTTTTGATCTCAAGCCCGTTGATTGAGTAGGAGATAGGTGAAGTTGCCCTGTACCAGTTGTTAAAGGCATGGGTTGGCCTGGACGAGGGAGAGAGGGTAGCTGGCACTTCACTGTCAGCACTCAGACATGAGACGATCACATCGAATTGTTTCACTGTACTGAGCTATTGTCTTTCCCGTCCTTTTAGCTCATGGACACACAGTCATGAAAAAGTAATATTTAACTCTTACCTGTGGGAGTATAGTACCTATTTTGACCATCCCACTTGGTCACTGTACCTCTTCACAGTGACAAGCCCTTCTCTAATACTCAGCCCTCTGCAGGCTGGCATTTTCCTCTCTCTTCTGGTAGTGCTACAAAGGAAGAAGTTTGCCAAAGGTCTTTACATTTGAGCACAAAACATAGTTGCTCAGTTGTTAATGAAGTTATACTGAATTAAATGTGTCACAATTTACTGATTTTCTTGCATCTAAACATCAAATCTTACACTTAGCTAGCTGATTACGCTTTTCCATACTGCATTGATCCAGAGGCAGATGTTGATGATCTTGTTAAATACTATGTAGGATGAGATTTTTGATACTCTGGCAGTTAAATTGCATGCTGTCAAGCTGTTATTTCTAGCTCCTTTACTAACTTTTTTTTTTTTTAATCTTTTGTGATGGAACTGGAGATTTTCATTTATTTGTTTATTCAAACTGTATTCCTGATCTGTTTGTGTATAATTTTTAATTTTGCATAAAATATTTGACTTGTGACAGGTAATTGCATAGCTGGTTTTTGTTGTATCCAGAAGTCATACCAATTTGCTAAAAGAGATCATTAGGTCAAACACTTCTGTAGAAATCAAACAAACTAGTTCTGAGAAATGCTTTCCATTACTCCTGCTGCTGGCTGAGGAAAGACAATTTAATTTATTGGGTTTTGAGAGACAGTCAGTGTTCATTTCAAGACACATTATCTTCAGTGGAAAAAGGAGTAAGATCCTGGGCCAATTTGCCACTTCTGGAATGGGAGCTAAGGGATATTGTTTCAACAGAATAAAGGTTTTAGGGCCTGTGTTGTTGAGTAAAGCCTGTGCGTGGATAGGCAGTACCTTTTGGCTTCAGCAAAATGAAAATACCACTTTCCCCTGGTCCTTCAAGAAGCCTCATGTTGCAATGTCCTGAAGTGGCTGCAGAAAGCAAGTAAAACCTGTAACCTCATCTTTGTAAAATTAGCTTTAATGTGATATAATGATGTTTTTGCTACTTAAAAAAAAAATCTAAATTCATATGGAAGTTTTTTACTTAGAGAATAGTCTTGGGGAATTTTGAGGATTTTTGTCTAAAATACCAAGATCCTGGAGTAGTGAATGTCACATATTCATTCCAGGTGGCGTGCCACCCTCCGCTGCACTGGACTGAAAATGGCTACTGCTTTCTGCCAGAGTCTACAGAGTTGATCCAAAAGATAAAAAGATGCCCTCTGGAAAAAACAGAACCACGGTAAATACTCTACTGCATTATCTGAAAATTTATCAATGAATGCAGATTGATTATTTCTTTTCATGACCACCCTTTCTGCATTTTGCATGTTTTGCTCCTCCCGAGGGACTGCATGGGAATAGCATGTTGACTGTAAGTATAAATTAAATGTTTGTCTAAAAGAAGAGCTATTAAAATGTAATCCTGGGCAGGATGTGCCTGTCAGCAGGAAGCTTCCTAAAATACCCTGTGTTTTAAGGGTGGAATTTTAGAGTAGGAGGGAAGTGTAGAATTGCTATTTACCTGTCTAATGCTGCTTTTGACACACATGATGAGCCAGCTTCATTTGACTGTCACCTCTTTAGGAGGCAGAATTCCTCGGCCCACACTTTGCTTAGCATTGACTACTTCTTTATTTACTCTTTGTGTCTTTGCATTTTATCTGGACTGTGCATTTTCAGTGAAGCTCCAGTTAAAGACAGGCTTCTCAGTCATGGCATTGTAGGAGGGCCCACAGAGCCTCCCACACAGTGCCTTCCTCAAAGAGAGATAGGGATGTCTGTTTCTTTGAAGAAGCACTTTTGAAACAAAAGGGATTCCCCTATGCTTTTGACAATTTTTTTCCCACCACACACGTACAGAGCCATCAAGCTGATGGGCCTCCTTCCATTTGTCAGATTTTTCAGAGTAACCAGATTTTAGGAGTTCCCTCTGGATGTGCTGTGTCTCTTTGGGTTGCCTCTGGAGAATGCCTGAGAGGAGCTGTGGGTGAAGGAGGGCTTTGACACCCGGGGCTGAAGGAACCTCATTCAGAGGACCGCGAGGGTCAGGACAGTGAAATCTCGGAGAAGGTATAAACTAAATCAAAACCTTTTCCAGTCACCTTTACCCCTTTTTGGGGTCTATTTGGATTTTGCCTCCTCAAGGTCCTCAGTGACCTTTTCCTTTATAATTGCATGCGGTCAGCGATAAGAACTAAAAGAGCAAGTCATTAAAATGGGCCAAAAACTTGCAATTACAATGCCTTGGCATGAGAATTTTGTCTCTGAAAGAACTCGAGCACAGCTTGGAAATCAGCAACCACAGTTTGGAGCTTTTCTTAGCTGCCAGAGCAACTGACAGAATTTGAAATCAGTCAGATTTGCAGGGAGGAAAAAACTGGTGAGTTAAAAAACAAGAACACAGCAAGACCATGTCTGAATAAATTTCCAGTCGTCTGTACATAGACCATTTATTGAGAAAGATAAGAAAAAACAAATTTTCATAATCCTGATTACATGCAGAGGATTGACCCAGATGCATGATTTTAGCTGTATTTATTATATTTAAACACAATGAATGCCTTCACATGTGTTTACTGAAATGAGGATCCACAACCACTTAAATGCTTCTTAAATATTCCTCTTTAAAAAAGAAACTATTGGATTCATGCATACTAAGAAGTAATGTATATGGCTGTGGTGCTCTAGAGTTAATTAGGTCTCTTATTTTAGTTTTAGAATCAAGAAGATATTTTCTCATTGCTTGCAGAATAAAATAGTTAAATCCTCTGCTTAGATCTGAAAGTAGTTTTGCCCACAGCAATCAAACTAATATTTTCTTTATAGCTCATTCTCTCTGTAAGCCTTATGCTGATTTCATTAGGCTTTAGATCAGGTTCCAAGTAACTAATTATATTTATAGTGTGATTTCTTTGCTCAGAACAACTAATTTAGTTAAAGGAGTTGGTGGGAATGGTGAAAGGTTAAGTAGTATTCCTTTGCATTACTTTGTCCAGGTGCAAGATACCAGGAAAACTGTTGGTTTTTGTGTTCATAAGCCTTCAGTATTAAGCTGAGCAGCAACCTTCTTGTTTTCAGTATTTTGTGAGAGCATAGTGGTGAACAGCTGATATACTGATTTTTCTTTTAGATTGAGTAGGGCTGATATATTTTTGGCACCAAAAATGGGGTCAAAAAGAACTGGCCATCTGAAAGCAATGAGAAGTCAAAATGTGAGGATTTCCGTGTTTTTCATGTATGCTTTATTGCCCCAAGTCTCTTCCTAACATTTCTTAATACATTTTCTTCCATACAGCTCTGTTGTAAAGCCACCACCCTCCCTTTGATCCCTTTCCCACCCTTACCACACATCCCCTCTCACCTATAACCCACAGGCCTGCCCCTATTTCCTCAACTCAGGCCTTCTGCCCCACTCATGCTCATCTTTGAAAGGCCCTGCACTGCATCCCTGCTTCTGTTGCTGCTTTCCTAAATGCTGCCACAGGCAGATGAATAGTGCTTCTGCTGGCCCTGTCCACAAACGTGAAAGACCCTCTCAGCTTTGGTTTCTGGGATTTGAAAAGCTTGGACAAAAGCAGGTGTGTTTAGCAGCTTTACTTTGCTAAAGGATGTGAAGGTTCTATGCTTGCATCACTAGCACTGACTCTGTTTCTCTTTCTCTAAACTGGCTCTCTTACCCTGACTCCACAGCTGTGTTTCTCTGGACAGTACATTAGAAATCGACACATTTTCAACATACATGGCACATCACATATGCAGAGTGCTCAGTCAAAAATTTTCTGGATTTTTTTGTTTTTTCTCTCTGAGACTGTAATGCAAAGAAATATTTCAAGTTGACTTCCTGACAAAAGGTCTGGTATTTGACACAGCCCTGTAGACTACAAAGCTATGTTGGGTCATTAAATGCTGGTTTTTGTTAGCATTCTAGGGGAAGCCTGCAGAATTTTGAAGGCCTGAGCCATAACATCATGCTCTGATCTAAAGTTTACTGAGAACCTTAAGTTTCCTTTTTTTTTTTCTCTCTTTTTTTTTTTTTTTTTCTGGTAGGTTTCCATTACTGAGAAAAGCAAGAACTGCAAGACTGACTTATATATACTCATTCAATTAATCAAGTGAGAGTGAATCAAACCTTTCCAGGCAATTTTGTTTGAAGTGTCTGCACTCTTCTCTGTATTGCATGAGGTGCCAACACCAGTGGGAGTTTGCCTGAGGTAAGAGCTGTGGGTTTGGATGTATTCTTCCATTTTTATTAGGCCTTACACTCACAGGAATTTTCTGCTTTTTAATCTTGTAACTCTACAAAACTTATCTGGGTATGGAAGAAGATAACTTAGTGAATTGCTTTAATTATTCTCATAACTGTTCACATTAGGTTTTATAAGCTAGTCACACTTAAAAAATTCCAAACCCAGTTTTATAGCAAGAAGGTGTTTAACTGAAATCCTTGTGCCATACATCTAACCAGTAATAAACAAGTAGCTCAGCTGAGCTACCAAGATCCATCAGTACTACGTCCTTCTTCTCAGTTGGTCCTTAATTTCATTGTATCAATTTAAGTATTTTAATTTCCTTTTCTGCCTTTATTATCTGTATACTTTTCTTTGAAATCCTTTATATGGAATGACTTCTAGCAAAAAGCAAGTTGTCAAAAAAAAAAAATCCAACTAAGCACGTTAAATATTTATTGCTCTTAATATTCAGAGTATAGCTGCAGAATTGAGTAGTATTTATTTGCAGTGCAGTAGCACTGAGATTTCCCATGCTGGTAAGCATAATACAAGGCAGTCTTACACCCCTCGTAATCTTTCAAAACAAGAAAAGGGATTGAAAGTGAGACCAAGACATGAAGAAGCAAACAGCATTTTGGAAAGGTGTTTTGGCAAGTACTATGCAATGCATTCATTTGTGAATATAATTAATTATGCAGTTAGGCAGGACTTGCATACTACTTCACATGATCAAAATTAGATCCAGTAACATCTGATATCTTGGCATAAGAGTCTACCAAAAACATGGTAATATGATGACTGTCTCCCTTTTATTTTTATATATAAGATACAAACAAAAGAAAGAAGAGACCTGTTTAGTCTGTTTAGACCATGGGACTGAAATTCTACAAGAATAGTCATAGATTATTACATTGAAAGTTTTGAATTTGCACCTCAGACTATCTGTTTCTAGGAGCTCTAAATTTTTTGGAATAAGCTTTTTCAGAACAGGTTAATACTTGAAATATTTCATTGCAGTCTTTTCGCTAGTACTCCCTCTAGTACTGGTTTTTAGCATTCATCATTTAGCTTCTAAAGGGTCATCTAACTCTCATGAGATGGAGTTTACCCTGGGTAAATAACTTGTTTGTTTTAAAGAGTAATGCTCAAAATCATAAGCTGAATCTTTCAGTTATGGGAGTGGGGAGATGGATGTTCAAGGCAGACATAGGACAACATAAGCAGATCCCATCTGAAATTTTACTAGAATGGGAAGTGTAAGTAGATGAATACAATTAGGTCTCTCTCAGCTTCAAACACAGCAGTGAAGAGACAGTTCAGTGTTTTATTTCCTGTTTGTCAGTTAAAATTGCAATATAGAATTATGGTCAAATATGAGTACCAAATTTTCATATGAACATGTTTACTACTGGTTTAAAGCTGGAAAGAAAGCTGCTGTCTGCATCAGTAGAGGCATATTCTCTGGTGTTCCAGAGTGAAACCATCTTACATTTGTAGATTTAGGCTGTGAACATGAACCCACATCTGTCTCTCTGCACACCTCCTGCAAAGACACAAAAGTGTAATTTAGGTAAAAATGAACAGACCAAGTGCATTCCATGTACCTGACACCCTGCTGCTCAAGTCAGAGCAAGGTTTTAAATAAACTGGGCTACTTTTTCCCAACTGCACTGGGGAATAATGTTTCTTTTCCCTTCACAGGCCATCATCTTTTGGTAAAGGCCCTTGTGCAGAGTATATGTTAATGCTTTTTAAAGAATGAGATGACTTGCACTATAAAAACCTAAAGCATTCATATCAGTTACAGACACTGGAATACTTTTGATGGATCTAATATTCAGCCTTTGGCTCGAAGGCAATTTTAAAAGAACCAACTAGTTAAACTTGAGATACTTCTATTTCCTCATAAGATTTACTTCTCCTCCTTAATCTGTAACTCCATAGTGAGTTTCTCTAACCATCAATACGACAGAACAGCAATATTGCCTCATCAGTCATGATTTACTTAATGTTTTCTGAATTTAGTAATATTTGATTAAAATTTAATGTGAACATATCATATCATGCCACATATATTATTGCATCCATTAATCAGGTAACCATAATAATGAAATGTCGGAAGATTGGATGAAAAAGGAGCTGAAATCTTTGATATATGTTTGGCATGGGTTTGTGAGTGATTAACGAAAACATATCCAGTCAATTGTGTAAAGCTTCATTAATATACATTTACAATCATCTGTGTACTGTATCATCAGATATTTTTAACCTTAGATAAACTTGATTTTTTAATTTACAGAATGACACTAAATATTAATAATCCTGAAAAATATATAGTATTCTATTAACTCTCATAATGCCAGAATGATTCATAATGTGTCCTAATGTTTTTGTAGCAAACTGTGTACTAAAAATATGGTCAGAGTTAATGGATCAGTTTTGTTAAAGGTGGAATAACAAATGCTTTATGCATGGCTCTATAAACCTCAAATTAAACAATCGTATTAAAATAAATGTAAGTTGTTTTAATACACAAAGTAATGTATGGTCTAATCTAGCAAAGCATCTACTCCAGTTTGGTAGAGGAGATATTGATAACAGTAACACCTGAGTTCATACTCGGGTGTTTTGTTCAACATATGTTGAACATAAGTGTTTTGTTCAACATATGAAGACTTTCTAGATTAAAAAAATCAAAATCCAAACCGAAGTTGAAATCCTTAGGCTTCAGCTCACAAAGCAGGATTAGGACATGTTCTCCAGGTGAACTTTGAGAAATGTGTCGTTATTTTCTTGGTATTTGTGAAAAGAAGCAGCTAAAGCAGTGGTCCTACAGCCTGGGTCCGTGTAGGAAGCTGTTCATGGTGCAATGGATCTCGCTGGGGCTGTTTGTGATGGCAGGAGTGCGCGTATGGCTCTGGAGCTGTGTGTGTTCCTGCACTCAGGGCTGGACACAGAACAGATCAGAGCACACGAGCTTCCTTGGTAACAATGCTGAATGTTCCCAGCGACCTGCAGCGTGCCTGTCCCTCACTGTGTACCGCATGGAGCACTTGCTGTGTGTCCTGGAGATACCTGCTGAAAAGCTGCAGCTATTATGCATCTGATACTTGTCTCATATCTTCTCTCACTTTTGCTGAGAATTCAATTTATTTAGTTTTCATATATTGATTACTGTGAATCATAGAGAACACACTCATTTTTTTCACTGCAGCTGCAGGTAGCTAAATACCTGTTTACACTACAACTTCAGAAAACAGATCTGTTCAGAATAGTTTCAGAACAGTGTTGCCATTTGTCTTTTACCATGGCCTGTGATTTTGAAGTATGTTTGGTCAGAAGCTGGGTGCTCATCTCTAAACTGAAATATTACCTCTTTTGAAGGCTGCTTGGAGATCACGCTTGTGTGGTGTTGATCTGTATAAGCTCCGTGCAGTATACTGGCATCCAGTTTATATTTTTATCCCACATCTTGTCTTCAGCTCATTTGAGAATGCTTTCTTCAGTAGTGTCTAGTGGGACGGCTGATAGCAGTGTTTGGGTACTTGGGTAACAGTTTAGTTCTGTGCAAGGTGGATCAGCATGCCCATCAATCTACTGGTAAAGGGCATTAAAAACAGTCAGGCCAGGATCTATTGTTCTTCTAAACTAAATTCAGCCAAAATAAGCCTATGTTGCTGCACCTGGTACCTGTTCTGCTAAGACGTGTGAAACTGTGAATGAAGGAAAAATTGAGGCTGGTTACTACCATTTTAGTATTTGGAAATAGTTTCACTGAATGCTATACAGAGCCTGCTTACTTGGAGATTCACAGAGACATAAATAAAATAATTATTATTCCACCTAAATATAAAATGATCCACCTCTGCTGGCAATATTTGCTTTATTAAAAAAAAAATAGGTGAGTGCACAAGCTCTGTATTGTGTTGCTTTACTTATTTTACACCACCTAGTTCAATACTGCCTTTGGCACCAGTAGGGCTCAGCATGTATCTTGAATGTGCAGACTGGTGATGAAGAAAAACACATTGTGTGCTTTTTTTCTGCACTTGTGAAGAAGAATTAAGAAGACACAGGGTGCAGAATTCTTTCTTGGGCTTAGGTGGACTTTTGAAAATGAATTTGCTTCCGAGCTCCTGTCAGCAAGAGTAATCATAACTCATTTTCTGTGGCTGTTAATCCTGCCTGTGAGGGGGTAGGGATAGTCATTTTCTTTGTAGTTGAAGACAGGAACAGCATCATAACAAATAATGACTTTAGGATAAGCCTAAATGGATGAAGTGCAATTGCAGTTGTCCTTCAAAATTAAGAACGGTAGGACAAAAAATGCAGAAAATATGATCTAAACTAATATTACTTACAGCTTTTGTTGAGTGCTCTCTAGCCTAGGACCTGCCAAGGTTTGCAAATGCTAAGGCAATGGATATTGAAACATCTATGTTAAGCAGTTATTTGTTCACTTTTTACAGGTGGGGAAATCAGAAATATAGGATACAAGTGTCCCTTGTAGAGGTAGCAGTAATAGAACAGGGGGTTGTACCCCAGAGACCTATGGTTGACTTTTAGACACTGCAGCTCATACTGAAACAGCACATTGAATATCACATACATTCCCAATCTTTTCAGTGAAACAGGCTCTTTTCTACACATTCACAGATTTCATATAGGAGAGTTGGTGATTTTAAACAGTGTTTCCTCTTTTCATCTTTAATTATAGCTGGGCAAATGGTGTCAAGGTAGGTATCAAAAGCCATGGATGGGAACTCCTAAGAGTCTGTAGAAAGATTCTATTTTGGTAATTCTTTTTGATGAAAGACATGAGAAGAAGTTGTCTTTGGGAATGTGACAATTGCTGCAGAGCACAAAGTTATTTCCTCCTAGTGGCATCTGTTTTTTCAGGAGAGAAAATTGCTGAGATTATGCTACAGCCTGAAGCTCTAGCATGTTGATGAGCTAGAAGGAGTCCAAATAAATTAACTGTTGTCAGACTCTGATTCCAGTGACTTGGGTTTTATGTGGTTGGGGAAAAAAATGGTCTTACATATTTGGAAAATTGTAGTCTGCTTTGGCAAGAAGGAAAGTGAGCAGATCAGAGCCTGTTTCTCATGTCATTGAAGTGTTTGAGGACTTGCCTTCTGCTGAGATGGGAGAGAACTTTCTGCAAAATTAAAAGTGTTTGTTACATCTATCTAAAATGTGTAGCCCTGTTCTTGATGTAAGAAGATTTGCATGGCTTCAATCTGCTCTTCTGGCCTAGGGAGGTCTGCCTCTAGCAGTTAAAGGAGGTTTTTTTCAGGAATGAACTCTGACAGTTCCTTGTGTTTATGTTGCTGAATTATGTAAATATAGATGTGGGACTTGAGGAAAAAGAGCAATGTGAGTTTGCCAGTGCTAATGTCCTTGCCCCGTCTTTCTGCAGCTGTCTCTGATATGATGACTGAAGTATTGCAAATACTTTTAGTTACTCCTTAATATTATGGGTGCAAGAAAGGGAGGGGGGATTGTTTGCAGCTGACTGCATCTTGGAAGTTGAGAATTATTTGCTCTTATTCATGCTTCTGTGTTTTTATATTCGTATCCAGTGTCTCTCTGATGGGCTTACAACAATGATGGGAAATGCCTCTTACACTAAGATTTGGATATGAAGATGAACTTTGAGTTTGGAATTTTCATTTTTATGGACTTGCGCCTTTTCAGCATGGTATTGGAGAGCCCTAGTGGTGCTTTAAGCACAGGTTCCTCTCATCCTTGAAACTAACTGGAAGAGGAACTGCATGCACCACAGGTCCTTGTGCACAGCATAGGTAGAGCTTTAGGTAGGTGCTGTAGAGCTTTAGTTTGTTTATGTGGAAATGAGGTTGCTGCCCTGTGTAAATCAGGGAGACCAAGGTGATGGAAGGTTTCTTAGCAGAGAGTGATTTAGTTGGCAAAACTGGTAGATAACAATTCATGCTGCATACTGAGAGCCAGTCATTGAGAAATTTCTCTCTTCTGTAGAAACACACAGCCACTCAGTAGAGATTCGTTTGTGCAGCACTGAGCTGAGTTACAGTACCTGAGATTTCAAATGACAAAAGAATCTTGCTGTCAGACTCTTTCCACTGAGCTGCTGATACAAAGGGCTGTGGGAGGCGAGTAGGAGCACCAAAGCATCTCCAATTGTTCTCAGATAGCTCTTCACAGAACGGTCTTCCCAGAGTTTGCTGCATAGAAAGCTCAACCCACACATCATTGTTACTCATTCGTTCAGTTTTAAGAGGCTTGTTTTTCACAGATGTGCTCTTCCTGTTTGGCATTTGTAACTGAGGATTGCTGTTAGTTGTAGAAAAGTGTCATCCAACTACAAACAGATTTTTCAGCTGATTCATGAACACCTTTGTTAACTACAGCATAAAAAGGAATATGGTTGAGTGTGGAATGTAGGTTAAGCTGTATTTCTACGCCAGTATATTATACTGCTCGGGAAGAGGGAAAAAGAAGTCTTAACTAACAGCTATGCAAAAATTCCCTCCTCATTTTATATCAAATAAACTTAGTAAAGCAAGATAGAGTTAATATGCTAGTCTGTATTATTCATTTGGAGCCTATATATAGAGATGTACATACATGGATTTTAAAATAATTAACCCAAATTGCTGTACATAGTAAGTAAAGTAAACAATCAGCATGTTTGAGTAAGGCTTTCATGTCAGAAAATTGGCCAGACATGCTAAGAAAGGGCAGTAAAACTTGGAAGAGGAGAAAATTAATTATCTCAGAATAATGGGACCAGGACCATTCATGTCTGTATAACAGATAACTTGTGAAGCTTATTGTAATGTGATCTTGAAAGTTTTTATTTCTACATTAATGTTACAGCCAAGTAGGATAATCACAGATAAGCAGCTGTTTACTGTTGTTCCAGGGAATAATGATCAGATGTTTGTTACTTCTGCCCAAGTTTTCAGTATATACTTATCATCTCATGTCTAGCTTTAGAAAAAACATCTAGATAAAAAAATAGTAAAAATGCCTTTTGAAAGTGACTTAAAAGTAGTTCTTCATACTGGACTGTAACTGTTAAAATGCTTCTGAATTGAAAACGCAGCTTCCTTTTGGCATATGGATTAAATGTTCTCTCTTATGGTCCTAGTCACATCTGGCTCTGGCTGAATTTACTCTCTTCGAAAACATTAGGCATGAATCTGGCTGCTTGTCAGAAAACTCTCTTTGCTTAGACTTCCATAGATCACAGTGAGTTTTTCAAAAGTGAGGATATTTTTTTAATGCATAAGTGTTCTCCTAAAAATTGATAAGCACATAGAAAATGTTAACTATTAAAACAAAAAGGCAAAATAACAGCATTTGCCAGTGTGTTTGCAGCAGAGTGAGAACCCAACACATACCCCTTGAAAGCTGGTTTACTAAATTAAGTGTAAAATAACTATTCTGAATTATCTAGTTGTCTTTTCATTCTCAAGGCTTTATTTTATTGTTGCAAGATTATTTTTAAACTTACAATCAAAGATTTAATTTCTAGTATCTGAGCATTGGCGACACATTGGAGAGCGCCATCCAAAGGGGAATCAAATGTATTCCCTCTGTAAATTACAGCTGTATTTAACATTGAGTGTTCTGGTATTCTTGGAAGTCTTCCTTTTCAGTGAAGTTAGGACTAAAATGCCAGCAAATGAGTTTTAGTGGTATTGATATGATATGTGTTCAGTTGGCAAGAATGAGCAGAAGAGGGAAGAGACATCTGGATGGTGTTACTTCTTCAAAGAAAATATGTACCCTCCATCATAAGGCAGAATGAAGCAGCAGAGTGGACTTTTCTAATGCTATGCAAGTTGTGGTTGTCCTCAGCATATTCAATTTCTGTTCTGAGATATGATTTTTAAGATCTTTTCACTACTAGATCCAGACATTCCACACAAGGTTGCTGTCCTTCAAGATCCTGAAGAGTGAATTTGGCTTTGGCTGAGATTTACAAGAGTGTGGGCTGTAGTCTTCCTGGGAGCTGCCCCCAGCTAGTGACCTCCTGTCTGTCCTGGGGGAGAAGGGCGCTAGCCGTGTGCCTTTCCAGCCAGCCCTCCCATTACCCAGAGTGAGGTAGAGTTGTTGTGCTTCCTTCCCAAATGCCCACAGTGTGTGTCTGGGTCTCCTACCAGTGTAGTATAAGGAAATAATCCAGGTGTTCTCTCATGCCTTCAGCCCACAAACAGGATGGCCGTGGGACTCCTTACCCTCAGATCAAACCATGAGAACTCTCTTTGCATTGGCTTTTCTCACAACAACTTTCTCAAATGTGCAGAGCAAGAGCTAGCCCTGAAGCAGCCTGTCTCCTCATCCCTTTCCAAAGCCACCTCCTTAAACGATCACCTCATAATGGGGACTGATTGCCTGTTTGATCTTGGTGAGCCTCAGTTTCACACTAAACCAGGCAGATGCCTCAGGGGCCACCTCAGAAGCACTAGTGACAAGGGGATATTAGTGCATACCTGGGTTCCTGCACAGCATCTGCTCTGTAGTTAAATACCTTAAATAACCCTTGGAGATTATTCTGGCTGAATTAAAAAGTGGTAGCTTAGCAACTGTGTTTGGGTTTTTTGTGTGTATGTGTGGTTTTTGGTTTTTTTTTTGTTTTGTGGTTTGTTGGTTTGGTTTTTTTTAACCAAACAGTAAAAGAAGTGAGTTCTAATCCTCTTGAGGGTGCTGTTTATTAAAATTTCCACCATGGAAATTAGACAGTATCTTCCTCTTTCCCAAAACAATTCTGAACTAATTGCAACAGAAACGTTTCTTTTAGCTGAGGTGACAGAAATAGATCTTAGAGACAGTAAACAAAGTGGATTTTTTCCAGACAAATGGAAAATATGAGGTTTGTTAGTGCATCTGTTAAATAATGGCTTTATGAGGTTAGATAGGAGAGGATATAGGCTGTTTAAGTACTCTATATAATGGGTAAGGAACTCATGATGAGAATTAGGGTGCCTTGTAAATGTGTGGCAGTTACAGCATCAAGATTAAATGGAATTTCCCAATCAGCAGTGTGGTAACAGGGCACTGATGTTCTTAAACCCATTCTGGACTTTGCTTTCCTGTGGTTGGTAAGGGTTGAATTCTATGGGAATCTGCTTGTAGGCCATGTTACTGCACTAGGGGAACTAGATGAACATCTATTGGCATTTTGGATTTGATAATCTTAGAAAAGGAAAGTGATACATTTTGTTGGGGTTTTTTTCCTCTTGATGAATATGTATGATCTCTTACTCTTCTTAATATTTCATGTCTTAATATAAAGCACGTCTGCACAGTGTAGGCATCTAAGTGTCAATCCATTGAAGAATTTCATCCCGTCATAGTATCCTTGACTTCAAAAATGCTTCTGGCTTTGGGGCAAGGATGCAAAAAAATAAAAATGAAAGCTGAGTCTGTGCTTTGCTGTGGTGCACCCTGAGATGTTTCCTGTGCAGACAAATTTGTAGTTTGGCTATGTATCTTGAAATTTGTAATTTTACACCTGAATTGATGATATTGAGTCATATTCACTATATGTGCAAGATATTTAGAAATGTATTCTGTTTATGATTCCTTTCATATTTGCGACATTGAAGCCATGTAGAAGTCTTTCTGTGTTTTTTGTATGTTTGAGACATCACTGATCCTGGAATGGCACAATTTGGTCAGTTAATCACTTTTTTTATATCCTCCTCCTTTTTTTTAGTGTTTTATTGATGTTCTGTGAGGAGAGATAGGCTAGAAGTGAGTTGCAGGCTGTGGGATGCACCTGCAGAACGCCGTGGCAGCACGGAGGGGCACATGGCAGCACAGGGGAGTTTGTCCCCACCTGACTTTGTGGGGAGCAGGTGCCACACGGCAGCCTCCTGTGGAGAGGAGCCTGTGGAAGCTGACAGACCCCTGAACAGGGGGTGATCACCCCATAGAGGGACATCAGGAAAGCCTGTTGTGGACATGGCAATGTGTGATAGGTCACTTAGTGAGAATGGCCATATAGGGAAATTCTGTGTCTTGAAGTGTGTAAAACCAGCTTGTTTCTTTGAGTAAATGATTCAGGTTCCCTGCCCATCTGAGCCAGAGTCTCAGTTGTCACAGTGTTACCTGTTGCAGACATTATCCATTAAAAATCAGATTACTATTGTTGCTTCCTCGCACTTGTTTTGCACCCATTGGCATTAGGTTATTTGGAGAATGCTTTAGGGAAGGAAATGCCAGAGTAAAAGAAGGGGGAGAAAGATCAATGCTCAGTGGTCCCTCTTGACCACTTTAGAGATAATTACAATAATCATATCTGTAGTAAATATGCTAAATATCAGTAGTAGGTTAAAATTATAAAATTGCTTTAACTATCTATTGATAGCTGAGCCAAATGTATAGTAATAACCTCGTTACTCTGAAAGTTTCTCATGTACCTAGGGTGCCCCTTTTCCCTCCACAACATTAATAATGTGCATCCAAAGTCAATCCAGACACGTTTTTGGACAAAAGGTAAAATAAGGGTAGCTGTGGTATTGAAATATATGTGCAGGTGCACACAGATATGCAGCTGTAACACAAGACATGGTAGCACACTCAGCCAGCTAACCATTGCTCCTTGGACAGCGGCAGACCGTACCCAGCTCCAGATACTCACACCTGTACCAGGCCAAGGCACAAAAGCTGTGTTTCATTGGGCAGACTTGACATTCTCTGGGCTGGGAGGTGAGGAGGGGCACCAGAGTTTCTTGGTGTTTCTTGGAGAGTTTCTCCCAGCTCTTGCCAAATTGTTGACTTGTGGTGCCACACTCACATGTGTGTGCCATAAACATATAGGGCATGAAGCATTCAAGGCTCTGGCAAAATACCTGTGCTGGTCTTGCTGAATGTCATGCTCCGAGGCCAAGACCTCACAGGGACTCCTGTCTCCTGAAGGGCTGTAGTTCATAGTGCATAAATTCCTGGAGTGTTTCCACCCTGCAGGTAGAGCAGGAGACAGCATGGCATGGTGCTATGGCAGGGTGTAGGACCAGAGGAACTGTGTGAGGGCATATGCTTCCCAGCTCCTGCAGAACAGAGCAGTCCCTTTTATTGTGTGAGCTGGCAAATGATTCACTGCAGGTCAAAAAAGAGCCTCTGCATTTGTGGGTGCTTGACTTTAAGTGCTTATAGAGATACTAATGTTGCTATGAATACTCCAAAATAGCATCAAAACTCCTTCGTGTTCCAAGCCCACATTGCTTAACTAACCCCTTGCAAACCCATGCCTAGGGAAAAATTATTTTAAATCTCCCATGTCCAAATTCCAGATTTGAGTGGAAAGAATCACAGAATTGCATGCAAATGTTTTGGATTAAAATGGATTTTTACAGTAAAGCCTTACAATTATTATAAAGTAACTACTATAAACTAATACATTATTTTAAACTAGTTTGCAAACAGAAATAATGCATTGGCTCTTGCTTCAGAATCAGAAAATGAATCAGAGATCGTGGTTTCTGAAGGGCTCTGCTGTTAAAGCTCAAGGACCATGTTCCATTTGAATTGGGAAGAAGTTGGTATCAGGTACCCTCACTTGAAAAGACAGTCATTGAACCACCCACCGCTCAGCAGGACAAGGATGCCTGGCTGTGTACTGCCAAGATGGAAGAAATCTCTTCTCTCTCCCTCGGCAATGGTTTATGGTGCTTACCTGGAACAGGCTCTTCCATTTGAACATCTCCACAGCCACATGCTAGATGAGAGCACAAGATTAAAGCAGAAATCTTGTTCTTCCATCTCAAGAGACAATCTGTCATCTGCACAGCTTGTTTTCATAATACAAGCATAAGTGAAATTTTGTAAATGCTTTTCATTTCAATAATTAAAAGTTTATGTAGGTGAAGGAAGACATTTTTTAATAATTTTACTTTTTAAGGCTGGGAAGGGGAAGAGTGGAATATGCCAGAGGCCAAATGGGTGGAATTTTTGTGTGAGTAAAAGAGACATGAAGGATTTGATGGTTCAGCCTTATCGATGTTACAAAACATGGGGCAGGTGCTCGTAGTGGATGCATTACAAACAACATTAAAGATCAAGTAATTTTTTAAGGGGACGTGAAGTAGTGTAAATCTGACAGAGAACCACATACTCCTCTCAAACACTTGAACTTCAGGAGATTGCATGAAACGATATTACACACAGTTACAGGGCAAAGTGAACTTCATTACTGAAAAGTATCTTGGCTGTGTGTCTCAGTAATGATGTAAGTCAGCCTTGGATTTATCATATACATACTGCTTAAGAAAACCACGTGCTTTCTTGAAAAAACGTTTATCTATCTAAAACCACACACTGAATTAAAAAAAGAAAAGGTTTGTGTCCTTGAAGAGGCTGTGAAGAACAGGAAACTTCACAAATTCTTGTGTTTAACATTACTTTTTAATATCCTTGCATTAAAAATGAATGATTACTTTTTAATATTACTTGTAGCCAACTATCCCCTACCGTATAGATAAATTTCTTGTATGATTTTATTATATGCTCAATAATAGTACCTATAAGCTCAGATTTCTTTTGAATATAAATGATTGGAAACAATATCTACCCTAAAGCATCTTTAATGTCATTATAGATGGGTAGGAGTAAATTAAGCGGTATTTAGCCACCAAAGTCTTTAATTTCATTGCATTTGAGTAGGAGTTAGACATTATGAGGTCCAATTAAAAAAGTCACTAATGTTTTTACATCTGAGTAGGAGTAAATTAAACAAAATCACTCCTGAGCTGCTAATATCATTTTAATTGAATGTCATTCAGTTTCTAACTGCTGTTACAACACAGTAGATAATGAGTCAAGCTCAACAAATCATCTGAGCTCCAGGTACCATGGCTACTAGGGGTGAGGGCAGAGTTTAGGGATGGAAAGGGAAACTGGTGGAAGTTAGGAAGCTGACAGGAATGATAGCAGGCCTGACATCTCTTGGTTGATGAGACCTATGTTCATCTAAAAATATCACCCTAACAAGAGCTAATCTAGCAAGGCTGCAAGCCAGGTCATTATTTCTAGTGTTCAGACATAAAAAAAAGGCAAAAAAAGGGCATTTATCCAGAAGATGTGATTTACAGAGTGAATGCTAGAAAGGCTAATTCCATTTATTCACACCTCATGAATAATTCATTGTTTGATTTAATGTTAATCTTGATGATGAGACAATGGTGAAACAATACTAGACAATATAGATTTACGTACAGGAAAAGAAAAAATCATATCCTATCACAAGCATTATTTTTTGATCTATAACAGATAATATTGCATTTTCCTCATACGTGGAGATCTTTTTGCTTCGGGAAATAGCAGGTTTAAGACAAGCTGTGGCACTTTGTATAGCGACAGTTAAAGAGACTAGAGTGAAAAATACCCTTCATTGTAACTTAAATTACTATAAAACAGTAGATATTTTGCCCTAAAACCAGTTCAAACCATTACACAATGCTAGGCTTCCATCTGGGAAAAACTGCAGAGTTTTCAGCTTCCTATTCGTTTGTGAGCATCAGATCTGTTCTGGTGTTGCTGTATTTTTCCTTTTTGACTGCTGAGGGCAAATACTCCTTTCAAGTGTGCATGTAAGACCAAGAGACCAGGGTTTCCTGACTGAAGCTCAGTCTTTGTTCCAAGCTCAAGCTTGGTGTTGGCTTCAGGTACAATCACACGTTTGTGTATGGTCACGCACTTCCATTTGGCCTATGTGATATATGTGGCTCTGGTCTGCCACAGGAAACAGTGAGGTCAGAGGGCCACTGTGGTCTGTGTGTTTACATGTATCTGGTACTACTTCTTGCTCATGCTCAGAAAGTCCCATCAACTGTCTCTTGGCTATGTACTCAAAATCATAGAGAAGGGAAACTTGCAGTTCTGACTGTTTCTTTCTTTTGTATGAGAAAACTGGAGGAAGATAACAGATACCATAGACCTGCCTTTTCTCTTACCTCTCTGCAAGTCTGAACCCCCTTCAAAAGCTTTGATCCATACACCTTGTTCTTCCTCCAAGGGTAGGGAGAAAGGAGAAAGTCAGTGCTGCTGGACAGGGAAAGCAACTACAAAATATCTTTCCTCAGGGCTCTCAGGATACCCTGTTATAAAAGAACAGGTTGCAGGTAGCCACAGCAGCGCCCTTTTCCTCAGGGCTTCTGCAACTCCTGTCTCCAGATAACAGAATGTACCAAGGCAGCACTGAGTTGCCACAGGAGAGATATCTTGTGCCTTTCCAGGATGGACTTCTCTACATTCTCCATCCTAAAGGTTAGTTACTTAGCCCAGGCACTGCTAGGTAGTTTTGAGGTATATTCCAACAGTGTCCTTTCAACCATATATATCATTCCCCAATTTTTGGAGAGAGCAGCATGGGTCTGAGGAGATAACTGTAGAACTTTAGTGGTAGGATAGGAATGTTACAATTCCTTCTTGGCTGGAAGGACAGACTTCCCTTTGCCAAGGACACTCTTTTCAAATATGCTGCTTTGACAAAAATGACAATTGTCAAATTCTGCTTCTTCCTAGGTATTTCTTGTATTTAATTCTGAGATTTCCCATATACTTTCCCAACTACAGCATGCTCTGTGTCACTGTGTAGTTCTACTTTTACTTTTGTTGCAATAAATGGAAATCTGATAAGACCTTGTGGACAACTCGAAATAAGTGAGTGAAATAAAAGAAACTCTCAGTGGATGTAACGAGGGAGGCAATCCACTAGACTCTGGTGAACTTCTCAAATAAAAGGCTGGAGTTTGGGTCAGATAGAGAAAGAGGATGAGAGGTAAAATTGTTCATTAAGGAGGTTTCGCTTTTAGAGCTGATTTTCAAATGAGCAAATATGAGCAGAAATTCCTGCTTGGGATTCAAGTCTGGCTACTTTTTGCATTCACCTTCCATGATGTGGAACACCAAAGAGCCCCAGTGCTGAATTTTGGTTCAGTATTCCCAGCAGGCAAGAGAGTGAGCTCTGTGAATTAAGACTTCAAACTTTCATGCAGGGTGTGTGAAGAAAAGTTTGAGATTGAGCGTGGGCTAAACTCTCTGTGTAGATGTATTGTTGCAAACATGCTCTGGGACATATGGAATTATATTGTTACTTGGGGGAACAATGATGAAATGTTTTGACATAGCCTTTTGTCTTGTCTGTGTAGATTGCACTGGAACATGTTACAGCTTGTTTTAACTAATGTGCCACATAGGTTGGTTGTGTCTTGTGTCTGTGAAATTCCAATGGTAGCACTGCAAAAATAATTACTAACAAAACTCTTGCAGCATTTACTTGGGAAACTCCTAAGAAACTTAATGACTTCCGTCATGTGAAGATACTTGAATAGGTAGGATTTTAGTTATTGAAAGGCAAGGATATAGACTTCACTTTGGAATACCTGCTTAATGCCCTGCCTGTGCCTAAGTGGCAATTTGTGAAACATTTTGCATCTGCACATGAAGTTGTTCCACTTGATCTCTGTCTGTCAATCACAGAACAACAAAACTTCTTCAAGAGGTCAAAAGACTACTAATTCAGTGTTAAAATATTAGACCTGGATCTTATTTCCTAAAAAAAAAAAAAATCTCATTGCAGTCTTACATTGCCGTTTTTCTCATTCTTCCACTGCGCTTTCAACCTCCCACAGTCCAAGGGGTTTGTGAATTGCACTTAGAAGCACTATGGAACTAGGATGCATTCCTGAGTAAGCAACAAAGATCTATCACCCATGGAAGTATTGCTAGGCTAGAAGACTGCATGGCTGATACTTCTGCTTGCAAAGAGAACAGTTTGCTTCAGTAAAAAAAGTTGTCACGGTGTAGTAGAAGATAAAGTAATAAATGTTTTCAGTTTGTTTTTTTTTTTTTCCTCCTGACAATCCTAATTTGAGCACCTGCTTCATTGAATTGCTTTTGTTGATCAGGCAAAGTTCCTTTAGATGCTCAAGTCTCTACTCCCTCTGGTTTAGCAGTCATGTTGGAGGTTTTTATCTTATGCTTAAAGAGGTTGGTCAAAACCATCTTTCTTTTCAAATGGGCCAATTTAAATCAAAATGGTTACGTTTTTCAAAATTTTCTAGTTGTAGATGAGGTTAGGCATGTCTAATGTGAATTTAGATTACAAATGAGTCTGCCTTTGCCTCACATTGCTCTTGTAGTCAAGCATTTAGTTTCCTATCTCAGAAATACTTATGTCCTTCCTTGCTGAGAAGTCAAGTTTTCTTGGTGTCCATTAGTTCAGAGCCCAGTTAGTCTTTCCCCTGTGACTGGAACATGTAAGCTATTCTCCACACGTAACACGCAAATACCTCTGAAGTCTGTGGACACAAAATCAGGTAGAAGAGCCCATGGAAATGCATCTGGTTTCAACCAAGGAACTGCATTTCTTTTTTCTGTAACCATAAGTTATGGAATTAGTTTGATGGTAAGAGTTATGTTTACAGTGTGTCCTTAGTTCTTGCTTTGAAATATGTTAGTAAATATAAAAATCAAGCTACTAATTGTATTAATCACGGGTGAATCTAGTTTGATCTTTTGCAAATGGCAATACATTGAGTAATAGCTGAAGATAAGAATGGTGATCTTGAGAGATCTATTTGTTCACAAAAATTGTAGAACTGGCTCTTTATGCCCTCTGCCCAGCCGTGGCCTACAGAAAGCTGAAACAGTGAGATACTGGGGGCTCTGTTCTTGAACCATCTCCCCTGTAAGCTAATGTGCTGGAGTTTATGAAGTTATAATCTACAGGTTTTGCACAGTTCTGACAGGTGAAAAATTCATTGCAGGTTGTGATCCATGTAATCTGCTGCGGGTATTCACTTCATATGTCTTTCATATGAAAGTGTCTTTCAGAGCACTCAACAGCTGGAGCCACATGAGGCCAGCCTGGGTTTCATCTGGGCAGTCTGGGTGTCTGTGTGCTTTTGGAGTACTTGGGTTAGAGAGAAGCCTGGACTATTAAAGGTGTCTATATAAAAGACTCAGAGCTGGTCCTTTTAAGGAGGAAGAAGGACTGCTAACCCCTTCCCCCATGCTTGGGCATGACAGTACTGCCTGTGACCCATTGTCCTAGCTGAGTCTCAAGGAAGAAGAGATGTGACTTTGCCTATTCAAGCTGCTAAGAGTCGTAGGTGGGACCTTGTCTTTTTTTAGGGGTACTTGGGAAAACATGCACACACCACTTATATCCTAGATTTGAGCCCAGACAGGCAAATTCTCTGCATATGCAACTGGAGAAAGATGCCCTCAGAGTACGATTTATGATTTAAGTCAGTTGCTTAAAATTAGACAGTCTGTATGCATCTTCTGTCTGTATTTTGTATACTAATCTGAAAACCTGGATGATAGGAATCTAATGCTTCCTAAGCCTGTGGGCAAGACTGCCTAGGTGATCCACTGCGTGGATACTCACACACAAGTACACTGTGTTGTCTTTCATCAGCTCTGCCAGGGAACAACAGGACTGAGACTTGTGAGGTTTGCTGTCCCTACATCTCTGTCTTTCCCAGGTATGCAGTCACCAGAACTGCTGCCCAGACAGGACTGTTTTGCTTACCATTGTACAGGATGCAGAAAAGCAAAATTTTGCTTGTAATTAGTTAGAGTGTTTTCCTTAGCAGTTAGGAGTTTTTGATCAGCTTAGAGAGTTTGGTATGACTCAGTGCTGACTTTGGTTTGAGTATCTAATTCTGTATTAAAGAAACAGAAGTGTTTTCTGCTTTTGCTGCATTTTAAAATGTTGCTTCTTTGTACCCCATGAGATAAAACTGCAAAATGACCTTTTAAACTTGCGCAAAGCAGAGTAAGATATGGAGTAGTGCACTCTGAGTACAAGTTAGACTAAAATTCTTTGATCAAAGTCCACAGTGTATCACAGACTTAAATAGCGCTCTTTGGAAAACAAGTCATGAGCTAGACTTTTAGATTATTTTAATGACTTGCATAGGAAAGTACATACCTATACTTGTAGTTATTTTCTCTGATAGCATCTCAACTTTCACAGTCTGTGTACCTGTGTAATAAACATGAATAAATGCTGGCAAAGGGACATCACAGCACAAATATGCTTTTCCTTTTTATGCAGTTTAGATGGACTCGTTCTTGTCCAAACCACTGTAAGCTGAGTTCAGGCAGTCAACTTAAAAGAAATGTAACTGTCAGGACAGGTTTCAAAATATAGCCTTCCCATGTACAACACACGAGACTTTACTGTTCTGTCATCCAGGTGGAATGTGTCTGTGGTTCCCTGGTAGAAACCAACTACAATGCATTGCTTTTAGCATCTTGTTCTGACTATCCTGGATATGTTTAGAAAATGTTGATGCCAGCTGGCAGCTTGCTGGTGAGGCTGAACACACGAGGCTTCTGCTCTTGCAGTGTCATATTAGCTCCACAATTCCTTCACCCATTTTCTAGTTTCTGTAATTCAAGAGAGTTGCTTTGCATGCACCTTTACTTGAGTTTGCCAGGAGTGCTTTTCTTTCAGACCTTGCCTCTGCTGCAAATTTTTATGGCAGGATTTTTTAAAATTTCATTAAATCAAATTCATGCAACTAGTTTCTTTCTTTTTTCTTCCTCACTAATTGCTTTTACGTTAGTCTCACTAATCCATAAGTGCCAGTAGTCTCTGAGATACTGGATCTCATTTAATTTCCAAAGAAGCAGAAGAGAGCTAAAACAAGAAAATGTCACAGCATAAACAGACAACAGAAGGGAAGAAAAAACTAGATAAAACAGTTTCTTATCCTCCTACTTTCCATTCATTCACTCAGCCATATCACATGTAATATCAGAGCATTCTCATCTTTTGAAACTCACTTATCACTCAAGAAGAGTGACAAGTTGATTTCTCTTCATGTACATAATTGTGCAAACGTCACAGAGCCTGAGGAGAGAGGATTGCCATCCTGCCCAGTCACCATTACAGGTATAAAGGTTAGTAAAGGCAGTCAACATTATTTCAACATTTTTCCCCAAAAATGAGAGTATAAATCAAAGATGGTTTGTTTAGTTTTTGGTTTTGAGTTTGTTTTTGTTTTAAGGATGACTTTTTAGCACAGTGTTTGTTTTAAAAAAACACAGAATAAAAACCTTGGAACTATGGAAATATTAATTTGGATTTTAAGTTACATTTTTAGTCCAAGTGACTTTTCATTTAGGAATTGAAATTGATTTTTAAAAAAGCGAAGTGAAATGTTTAAAAAATCTTGAAGGATTTTGATTGACTTAATCACTGTTGTATCTGATCTCCATTTGTGGAAAGTTTCATCTTTTTATTCTGATTCCATTATTTTCTAAAAATAGAGGGCATATTGAAGAAACTTGAGTATTTTAATTTGAGCCATTGAGAGGAAGAGTTAATACTCTGACTTGAAATTATATTATCCTCTTTATTTGAACAGGTATCAAAAAAATTAAGATTTTGCACAAGTTGTATCTAGTTCATAGGAAGACTTGGTTAAAAACATCTCTCGGTTTTATATATATATAGGGAATTTCACTGAGAATAGAAATCAAAAAATCAGAAGGTAATTTCCTTGTTTAGTCACAATCCCCTTTCAGCCAGTGCTACCTCAAAAATTTTATCTTTTTGAAAGGTTCTTCCATTAGCTTCCCAGGTTAGCAGATTTGGATTTGCTTTTAAGAAGTGGGGTAAGCTTTTTTGTTTCCTACTGGCTCAGTTAAACACTGATCTATTTTATCCATCCCAATCATATTTAGCCTAACCCCAAAGTTATGTGATTTCCTAGGTTAAAAAAAGGTAGCTAAGGATTGCCATTTTGAAGTATAATGTATTTATATTAAATATAAAAAATATAAATATAAAATTAAATAAATACAATATATTTATTTAACTTTGACAAACACACTAGAACTTCCAATTTCAATCCTTGCCTTTTATAAATCAATATTAGTAGCAATCTTTTTACCATTGAAAGACTGTGCTGTTCAAAACAAAAAGATTCTATTCAAAACCAAATGTGAAGTAAAAATGTAAGATGTCTATTTTAGAAATTAAGTGTTGCAAATTTCATGATAGAAAATTTTTGTTGTTTTCATTCAAAAAATATATCGATATTTTTGCATTTTGCTTACATCTGAGACAGAAACTGTTTTAAAATCTTATATTCTCACAAAATGGAGAGAACATTTTATTCTGGGTAGAAATTATAAAGGTAGTGAGGGTAGCTCTGTGATTTATCCTTCCCAGAGGCATTGACTTAGTGGATGAGTCTAAGAGTGAAAATGTAAGAAATATTAGAGAGAACAAACGTAAAGACAATTCTTTATCTGGGCATTCATCTCTGAACAATTGTGTAGTGGAGAAGCTGTTTGGCTCACACCTGCTTGAGGCTTACCATATCCATTGTCGCTCTTCATGTTTTCTAAGCTATTTTTCCAAATAATCCTTGCATAGAGAAATATTCTGTTGCCTGAAATGATCATATGAGCCTGAGAGAAATGGCAAAATCAGCTGCTGAGCAAAATTTCAGAAGTGAAAACTGAGCACAGTTGCTGATAAAGCCAAAGGTAAATACCAGAGTATGAGAAGAAGTGTAACTCATAGTATAATTTTGCAGGTAGTTGTCTGGGCAGATCTATAGGTTGAGGAGTTTTTGCCTCCTGTGGATATACATTCAGTGTAGCAGAAAATTATTTTGTAGTCAAACTGTTAGCACAATACAAAACTGCTTGAAGAATCATAACTCTGAGGAGAATTGCTAAGCACATGCAAAAGGGAAGATACTTATGTTCACAAGCCTTTGTTCTCATGGAGAGAAGCCAGCTGTAGTGTAGTGCTAATGATTATTATGGAATGGCTTACTTTTTTCATATCAATATAAATAATACCCATGAGAAGTACTCTGCCTTTTAATTTCTTTTGATGATTGCCTGCATGGTGGGTAGCAATGCCAACCCCCTTTCCTCCAACCCCCAAATGGATGGTCCCCACGCAGCTCTGTTTTATATAACAGTCTGTCATGGACAGGATTAGGCCATCTCAGCAAAGCAGAGACTTTTGTTTATCTTCACCAGCAAAAAGATGTTCAAAAGCCCCTCAGCCCACAGGCTGTCATACTGATAGTCAACCTCACCCCCATCTTGCTACTATGGCTGGAGGGTTGGACCTGTGGTCATCCTACAGCAGCTGTAAAACAGCAGATGAACATGGGATGGACATCTTTATTGTAGAGGAAAAAAGACTGCTCCTCCAAAAAGCTGAATATTTCCTTTATACCTGGGAGCTGTTCGGGCTATTTAGCACCTCACAGGAGCATTGCAAATCCAGCCAGCTAGTTAAATATTGCTAATATTTTTGAGCAGGTCTGCTGAAAATGGTGATTATTTGTACAGTAAATGAATAACTGAGAGGCTTGCTGTTTTAAGTTTAGACCATATTTTATGGTGTAATGGTTTCTGACAAGCAATGTGAAAAAATGCTAAATTGAAAAAGGCAATAATATATGGAAGCTCACAAATGTGAGTGTCAGTGGCAGCAATTTGTTCTTTCTTGTTTGCTACCCAGCCACCTCTCATTATGTTATTCTTCATGTCTTAAAGTCGACCAATTCCTGGAACAAATCAATACCAGGGAAATCCTTTTGTCTTCTAAGGCATAACATGTAAAGAAAGCTCAGTCAATATGTCTTTTAATAACATCTGATGGAAATGCTTGGGTTTCCCTTCATGTTCTATAATTAATTGAGCTCCTTGCCACCCACAATGTATAGTTGCTCCCCTCTATATTCTCTTTTGGCCTAATTGTCATTTGTTTTTCTGTTCAATTTGTCTTTAGCTTTTTTTTTTCCTTTTTTTTTTTTTGAATGGTGTTGGATGTGCTTTGTACTTAGTTTTATCTTCCTGTGCTTTTGCTTCTAAATGTCAGCATAATTTTTCTGCCTTATAATATCGGAGAAGTTATAACCATCAATCAGTCCAATAGAAGAGCAGAAAAGATTAGATACCATTTATCTGTATTGGTTGCCCATTGTAATGACCCAGTGGACAACATGAACAGATAATCTGTTGCTTTGATGGAAACTAATTATTCTTAAGAGTGACAGCGTCGAAATAGCTTTTGTGACATTGTTTTTAAAAATGATGACTACCTAGTCATTGCTAGTGTAAGACTGCAATTTCTGTGCTGTTTTCCCTATATGTGCAGCAGGAAACTTAGATTTTTTTTTTCTTTCTTTCTTTCTTTTTTTTTTTTAAAGGAAAGAACCCTATTTGCAGAGACAAAAATATCTGACATCCCATGTAAAATTCCTATTAAATTTAATACGGAAAACACTGCTCTAGCTGCTGAAAAGTAAAAATGCACTGCCATCTTATTTCTGTCGCATGTAGTTGATCTTGTTGTTCTGTGAATATGAAGCCTTTTTTATTTTGACAGCTAATGGTTCTGCTAGTGTACTGTGCTGGCATTTCACCTCTTGAAAAGAAAGTTTCCTGAAGCTAAAAATATATGTCTAATTGAATGATGGAATTAAAAGCAAGCGATACAGTTAAAAATAGCTACTTCTATCCTTTCCAGGCACATGTAAATCACACAACTCTTACTCTGTGTCAGTTAAAGGACTGGGGTGCAAAAAGGCAAAAAAGCAAAAACTTTCAAGAACTTCCTTAAAACTTGCCTGCATGAGGTCTTGGTAAATGGCAGGATTCTTCAGTGTGTCCTGGAATTCAGTACATTGTTGACTAGGGAAGCATGAGGAAAGAGGATGGGGCATGGGGTCTCCTCACTCGTACAGAGAGTCTGTGACCTCAGACCCTTGTGCAGGTACAGGGCAGCGTGTGCCACACGTCGGGTGGGCAGTGCTTGCATGGCAGGTGCCGCGTGCCTTGGCCAGACAGGAGCTTCTGGAGTCTCCTGCAGCTGCTGCTAAGCTGGTGAAACTGCTGGTCTTTGGGGCAAAGGGAGCAGGTGAGGTGCTCCTTGGTAGGTTTTCTCTCAGTGGCACTTTGGGTGTGAGCTGGGCAGCCACAGGGCTGGTGCTCTGGCCACTCTCAGAGGTGTGCGATGGGAAGCTGGAGATGGTTTTTATCTCTGCTTCTGGCAAATTATTGACATGTCTGGGAGGAAGCAGAGCAATATCCCTGTCTTCCTAAAGAAATGGAGGGGTACACTAAGTCAAGAAAGTTCAGTAAACTCCCCCTAGATAGATGAGTGCTTTTTCAATGCTGTCATTTTATTTCTCTGCTCTGTGGGATGTCTGGACATACTACCTGGCCTGGTCAAAATGTCACCTTGGCCACTTGATCAGCTCTTATGTGACTTAATCTCACTTGGGCTGTTGTAAATCAAGATGTCAGTTCCACCATCCTGCAAACCCATGCAACTGGGATCATGGAGCTTGGACCTCTGCCCAGCACTAAGTGCAGATCTCCACCAAAGGTCTGTGCTCTTCTGTGCTCTCGGGTGGTCCAACCACAGTTTAAAATGCCTGAAGAAATTTGAAGGCTTTGAGGCAATATCAAGCCTTGATTGCTGTGCCCTTCTCTGCACCGCTTTCTTGGAGGCATGGGAAAAGAAGCTTAGAGGTCAGAACTGGCTGACTAATTTGAACAATTAAAACTGATGCATACTGTGAATACTGTAATAGCCAGCACTAGACTAGATTTGTTTTCACGGACACTAATGAATATTTCTTACTTATAGAGTTGTTTGGAGTTGAGAGCAAGTAGTAAGTATAAAGATCTAGACTGCTAACAAACTAATAACCTAAAATAACTTAAATGCATAAAATATTCCATAGCAGGGCACCTACAAATCCTTCTGAAGCATCTGAGAATTAAATTCTGATGGTATTTCAGGATGGAAAGAGCCAATGGTAAAGAAGATTTCAAGTGGTTCTGCAGTGGACACATCACATTGAAAACACATATTTTAAGCAGCACACTTAGATCAGTGAGGCTTCTGCAGACAGTTCTCTGCTATTCAGTCCAGTCCACCTCTACCTTTTCTTCCACTAGTGTCTCTTCTTCTGTCTGCAAAGGCAACATAAACATATGGACTGAAGAATTTTGCTTATTGCTAGAAACTGGTTTTGCATGAATTCTTATCAAAATTTGCTTTAATCCTGTGTATGTATTTTATTAGAAATACACTCAGTAGAGACATCTCTACACACATCTCAAGTGTGCTTGTGTGTGTGTGTATTCATTTTAAAAAAATTCTCATAGAAATTCCACCGTCTCTTCCTGTGCTTTTCTTATTCTTAAATTGCTCTGGTGGTAGAGCCTGTGTAATCAGCCCTTTTTAAAATACACAAAGCAATCTGTCATCTTCTACACGGCATTTCAGATCTTTCCAAAGTGTCTATCTTAGCATCACTGAAAGAAAAAAACCCCTGATGTTAAGAACTGCAAAGTTAATGGTTAATCAGTGGTGTCTGGTCCCCATCCATGGGACACCTTGTAGAACAATCAAGCCTTGCTCCGTCATAGTCCCAAGCAGTGATTGCTTCTGCATCCTGTGAGACATGAGGCACTAGGGATGAAGATGGAACACCTCAGTAGCTAATTAAACAAGGCAACTTACAACTAAAGTACATGCCTGCCTAAATAGGCTGGAGTACAGAATCTGTCAAGCTGATCTCTCTTTAAGTGCTTTCCACCCTTCACTGTACCTGGTTGAACATTAACATCCCAAATTTGCTGATTTTCACCAATATCCTGCCACATGCAGAGAACTTGCTGAAAGGAAGCTGGTATTTTTTGTCAAGTAGCTCCTTGAAGCATTATCCTAAAAAAGACATCAATCTTCACTGTTGCAAAGAAAGAGCACAAGATGTTTTGAACATTTTGAAGGCAAAATGCACTGTCTGTACTTTCTTATTTCTCTTCTACTATTTCCTTGCTCACTGGGATGTATGTTTTTATAAGAATTCAGAAAAGGGGTATCATAAAGAAAATGAAGGAACAATAACAAAGCGAGTTCTCTGCTCTTCCATGCCTGTTCACAGATTTTCTAACCTTGTCTATGGCTGAGCCTTCTAAAATGATCTTATCCGTGCCTTTCAAGGGTCACCAGGACTTCTGTCCAAAGAGTCCATGAAGAGAGTCATGCAAAATAAAAGCAGGAATAAATACAGGAGAAAAGCTTTTCCTCAAAGCATTTTGTCTTCTTCTCCTGATCCTATCTGAATCAAAAGAAACACATATACAAAATCTCAAGCGAGAAAGCAAAATATTTGTTGGAAATAGAGATTAAAAAAGAGTGGGGAGAGTTGATAAACAATACAGATGTAGAAGCAGGAACGTGAGGAAAAACAGCACCAAGAAGCTACTGCTACTGAGGTTGTGAATAACAATCTTCTCTGAGTGAGGACAGCAGAGATCACAGAGTGGTATTCCAAAAATCTGTGGAGAAGTCTGTGCTGTAACAGAAAGATGTCAGTGTAGAGAAAAAATATTTAGCAAATTTGGCAATGGTTACTGAAATAGAGCTGCAAATGAAATTTTCCTTTCTCTAGAAAAGGTTGCACCTTTAGAATAAATTATCTCCTTAAATGTATGTGTTGATCCTGGACAAAGAACAGTGCAAAGCAATTAGAATATACAATACTGGGGCTCAAGACTCTTAGATGATTTTGATAGGAAGCTCGATTCTTGTTAAGAATTAGGAGCCCTCGGAATAACTGGAGATTTTGGAAGTTTTGGGATGAGCACCCAATTGGCATGGGTAAACTTTGTTGAGAATTAGTATTGACTGTACCAGTGAAAGAGTAGGAATGGTTTTGAGTGGAAGATTTTGACCATCTATTGTGAGGGATGTGAATTTTAAGGGATAAAAACAGTTAGCATGGAACTTGTGCAGATTGCTGGTGATAGCGTACAGGTAGCTGTCACGAGGAACTCTTTGATGTGGGGGAGAAATGGAACAAATATGGCAGGATAGAAGCATAAAAATTGTAACTGTGCACACTTTTGTACCAGTGTTCCTCGGAAATAGTGGCAGTCCAGGCAGATAACAGTTCTGAAAATTTGTGAGTGAGACTGGGAACCAAATCCTCTCTTCAAAAAGGGTTTGGGCCACAGAAGGATCTGCATTGTCTGAGCTGAAATCAGGATGTTACATATAGAGTGCACAGCTAGTCCTTGAGCAGGGGCTGGGCTCCAAACCTTGCTGTAAGTGTTGTACTGTAGCTCAGATGTGCACTTTTCTCTGGTCCCTTTTGTAAAGCAGCTTAAATAGGAAAGCTGGAAATTGCCTTTACTGCTGGGGAGATGGGGTGATAAAAGGCCTCTCAGATGCAGCCGGACACATTTCCAAGCATTTGGCAATTGCAGTCATAGACATGCACATTTTTACACCAAAATCACCACATCCACCCGAGGCGCTGAGAAGGAGCGTACAGAAGGAAGAGTCTCTGCATCATTGCTGAAAGACACTCTGAGCAAGTCATTCTCTGGGCACTTTGCCAAGGTCTCGGTTCTGTAATGACAGAAGTTCCTGGATGTTTCTGCCCCCAAGAAATTACTTTGGATTTGTTTAAATGTTTTAGTTCTCAAATGTCTATTTCTATTTTTTTTTTCAAAGCTAAGATATTTCTAAAGTTAATTTGAGACCTTTTATAGAAAATGGTAGGAAAATGGAAAGCTAAATTTTACTAAACCATAGGCCAAGGAAGTACACTATAAAATTACTGACATAGGCTGAAGTCTGGAAGTGCAGATGCATCCTTGCAATAAGTTTCATCTTAATTGTCTGTTTTCTGTTAAATCAGAGAGAAAATGCAAATTGCCATGAGATCGGACTTAATTTATATTCTGTGTAGCTGAAGTGTTGTATGAATGTTTTCCCCTACAAAAAAATGCCTTTTGAGATATAGAAAATATTCACAGCCGTTTTCAGATACATGGAGATATTCCTGCTTTCAGTACAGTAATTCAGAATGGAAAATGTTCTAAATGAATCTGAAGCTAAAATAAAAGCATCTGGGATTTGATTTACCCCAGTAATTTCCCTTCTCTCTTTTTACTAATGGCAAGAGGGGGGATGGGAATCCCAAAAGCAGAAAACCAAACCATTAAAACTTGTTTTTAAATTCAGCTTGTTTCAAATCGTCTTTCGTACCTGTGCTAGACTCCTAAAATTAAAAATACTCACAAAGTAAGTGGAAAAGGTTTTATGCCTACTGACATTTGAACTTTGCTACTTTTTTTCTTCCAAAACAAAACTGGCAGAAGACTGAGCCAGACCATCTCTGTTCAGGAAAAAGCACCTTTCAAATCAGGTGACAAATCAGCCGTGGTTTCAAAAGCAGTAAAGTGCTTAATGCCCCTCTATCTGCTGGCAGGTGTGAAGATTTACCTAATCATTCTGCATTACTGTAAATAACTGCCCAAACCATGATTAATAGAGAATTTGTCCGGAAGGCTTAATCTTAAAGCACTTGCAATACAAGTGCTATAAGAAAAAGCAATGTCCCAGTTGTACACTGGAGCTCAGTTTTGGTCTGAATACTGAATGCTCAGAGTTTGGCTAATAGCAGTCAAAGTTTTCTCGTTATGTGGATGCTCAGTGAAACACCTAAAGTAACCCTGGACTGATAAAATTAGAAGAGGAATCAGCAGAATGCTGCAAGACAATATTTCATTTCCTGAAAATGTTTTTCCAGCTAATAAACATCTGCCAGAAAGGACTCCATAGGGGCAAGAGCATCTAAAAATACGGAAAATTTACAGAAGTATTCTTCCATGTTGCTAATGACTTGGTCAACTGAGAGTGTGAAACACAGCTCATTTTTGTTTGTTGTTAGGCAAAACATGCTTGATTCCTAAGTACAGAAAATATGAGCTTTTGATATCACTAGTTAGTCTAATTGACTCATCTGAGTCCTGTTTGAGCCATATGATTCATCATTTTTCAAATTAGTAGGGACATAGGTAGGATAATATGTGGGTATAATCAGTAAAACATTTACAATGCTTTCCACTGTAATGGATTATCCTGTCATTTACACTATCTCTTATTTCTGCTATTATCAGGGCTTCATATCCCAATTAAAAGCTTCATTAGTTCGTTCTTGAGGAAGCTGCCCCTCTGCATTGCTGCTGACAGCTGAAGGAAGTGTGTCAGCTTGTTGTGCAGAGCATTATTTGCTCGAAGATGGCAGCTCGCTTTAGCATAGACGTCCTCCTGCTACACAGGAGATACTTAAGTGTCAAACGTTTTCAGGCCATCCATCTTCTTTGGCCATTCCACCCACCCATGCTCGAGCCACATCCACCAGTGCTGCTGCCCCTCTCTGCCTTCCCTTTGTCATCGTGTCATTGTCAGTTGTTCAGTTTATTCAGTGATTAATCATCATTTGGAAGGTTCTGCTGGGAGTAAACAGAAAAGGGGGTATTCCTGCAGGTGGTTTCTCTCTGATTAGTTAAAGCTACAATGGCTGGCTGCTGAGCCTTTGTTTCGGCTTCTTCTGAAGATTGCATGGGCTTTTTCCTTACCCAAGTCTAACTGGGCTGGTAACTGTGGCCTGGCTGGAGTGTCCTACTGGTGAATGCTGAGAAATAGGCCTGTTAGGCTCAGTGGATTTGTGTCACTCCAAAGAGAAATCAGCTCTTTTGCAGAGATTGCTGGAGGGTTTTTGTAAGGAGTCCCTTGCTATATGTCCAGGCTAACCCTGTTACAGGTTTAGCAGCGCAGCTTTTCACTATTCACTCAGAAACACCTGTCTGGCTGCTTTGTGCATAAAGGATAAAATGTTGCCTGAAAGATAAGGGCAATTCAGCTTGTCATGCTTCCTTTGTATTTGCACCAACTATTTGATGAAATCAAGTAATAACAATTTTCAGTAACCTTTGAGAAGTGAGAATGACAATATTCAATACTGTGGAAAACAAGGGAGCTCTTTTAAACTTTGCTTATGTCTTCTGCACAATGGCCTAAATGCAATTCCTTCCCCTCTAATACAGCATGGCTAATTTTGCACCTCTTTGGGTCACATGAAAAAATCATATAAATTCCATGTATTCTCTCTACTTCTGTATTCCTTGACAATCATAACTTAGTGAAACTTATGCTCAGTTAGAATGGTTGATGACAGTAACAGCCACGCCATGGTTCCAGATCTGTTAGCTTGCCTGAGTATTAAATTGCTCTTCATATTTCTCTTACAGATTAATATTTCTTTTTATGCTGCAGCAGCTTTTAATGTCATCAAAAGGAGACCAGATGAATAAGATATGTGTGGGAGGATGAAGCAGTGGTCACTCAAAGTATCCTGCTGTTTACTCTGGCTGCAGAGTTTATAGTCCCTCCCACAAGGCAGCTGGCACTGGGCTATGATTTTAGTACTTGCATTATTTGTAATTCACAGCCTCCAGTTATGAAATGACAAACTCTGAGCATTCAGGTAAATGCAGCAGCTGTATTCTGACAGGGAGGCTCGTGAATGTGATGGGGTAGCTCTGAGTGACATGGTGAAAGGATTCTGGGTTTGCATGTTTACTGTTTGTTTTATTATATGCATAGGAAGGGGTGGATGTGTGGGTAGCTGTGGGTGGAAAAGGCTTGAAGAGCTGTGCAGCTAGGCTTACTGAAACCTAAAGAAGATGCAGTCGGTAGCTTAGGTGGTTGTATGTTTAACTAAAGGCATTCTCAATTTTTGTGCAAAGAAAAGGCCTTCTTTTGGTGTATTTGACCAAATCACTACGTGTTTTGCAAGGGCTCTGCTCCACCCCTTCTCCATATGTAGGAAGTGAGAGGCAAGAAATCCAAGGCAAGCAAATAGCAATGGTGAATGGGATAGCTTTGAGAAGAGTTTTGTCATGCAGACCTGCTATTCTAGCTCTACTGGGTACGGCCATAGTGAGCATTCCTCCGCTTGGGAATGATTCTCCGGGGGTGTTTCAAAGAGCAAAAAAGGAGCCTGCATGCCCTTTATTGTCCCAAGGCCTAAGCTAGGACATTTCGGGGGAGGGAGGAGGGATAAGACAGGACAGCAGTCGCATGTGTAAGACTGTCCATGGTCCCGTGTCCGCACCAAGTATGCGGGCATGGGTGGTAGGTAATGTGCCAACAACTGCTGCTCTAAGCTGCGCCAGCAGCTCTTCAGTTCTCCTGAAAGAGTGAGTCAAATGAAGGGGAAAAAAAAGAAAAAGCAATCTTAAAAATCATTGAGATGTTGAAAACAAGTTGTTTGAGAGTTTTTTTGCCCATACTTCTGAGAAGTGTCTAGTATTTCTCACCAAGGCTTAATTTGCTACCTAGCAGCATGAAAAAAAATGGAAATGGACTTTTCCAGAACCAAATGCCTCTAAGAGGGAGCAGCACCTTGTGGTAAAGGACCAAAATCTGCATGGCTTTTAATATCAATACAAGACCTGATAATACCATTAGCTATTGCTATGAGAGGGCTCACCTACCTGGCTGCATACGCAGAGCCCTCTTAGAGTTTGTGTCTGTGAAGCACAGACAGATGGGGATTGTGCATATGCTCATGGGAACCCTTTGACTTTTGCAAACTCACGTAATTGTTCAGCCCAAAACAGGAGCCTTGGACAAAAGTCAAGCAGGAGGAAGTCCTGAGAGTCAGGTCTTGACAATCAGTAAGACTTTCCTTCCAAGAGTTGCCTGAGTCACATGCAGAAGGAGCCTTCTTTGGCAGTTCTAGTCTTGGCCCTTCTTTGCATTTTGCATTATCAGAAAAACCTGTCTGTAAAACACTTGTCACTCATAGTATTCATGTTTTGCCAGTTAATAATTGACTTGTGCTGTATCCCAGTATTAGAGTCTTTTGCAACTGCTGTTTATTGTAGCACACAAATTAATAAAAAATCATTTAAGAGGCCTGGATAGTAACAAAACTTCATAGAGACTTACTCAGAACAAAGTGCTGTAGGAAAGACTTGAATTGTGCTTTTAGAGCTCATGTGGGTCCTTCAGATAAAGTTCACAAAGTTTGTTTTTCATGAAACATAAGGAAACAACAAAGATTGGCATGGGGTAGCTATCCCAGGACCCTTTGCCCTTCTGGTGCTTCCCCTCCCTTGTCATCCCAGGGCCAGCATGGAGAAGGTCAGCAAAAGGCAGGAGCCAGGGACTGGGGATACGAGGGACCTTTCCTCTTTGGAGCAGCAGGCATCTTCTCTTACTCTCCCAAGGCAAGAGCCTCCAGGAGGTGTAGCCAAAAGTCAGCCTGGCTGTTGGGGGTCACCATCAGCCTGTCAGCACGGGGTGCATTCACTTGTACTGCAGCCAGTTCTGTGCTTGGTGGGGAGTGGGGACTCCCTAGGGCTGGCAGCAGTGCCTCCACCCCGGGCCCAGACGGTCCCTGCAGCCTCAGGGGCTGACACAAAAACAATGGCCGATTAATGTTTTTGTGCTGGAGACTTTATAACATTAGCATTTTCCTTTTATGATTATTTTTGTTTACTCAGATTCTACTTAGTGCGTCATAAAACTGTGTGAATATGCCTTCACCCTGTTGTAATGATTATTGTCTTTTAACCAAGCTACACAATCAGGTGGACTTTGCATGCAAGCAGAGGTTTTACATTTTCCAGTGAAAGGTTAATTTTAAAAACATTTAAAAGAGCCACTGAACTTGGTGTGTTGTCCATAAAGGGTATCTAATTTACCAAGGTTTTATTTGAAAAATAACATTATGTTTCTGATTGAATATGATACTGTGGAATTTTTTTAAGGTCTGATTTAAAAGAAAACTACTTAAAAACATAGAAATAAGGTACCAAGGAAAGAGAGATCAACAAAGCAAGCTGACTACAGGCAGCAGATAGAAACTTAAAAACCAGAAAATTATCATTACATTAAATGCACAAAATAAAGTACTTTTACTCTGGCTTATGTCAGAGAACCTGTACATACTGAGGGATTTCAAAAGTTTCTGGTTTTGTTTTTGATGTTTTTGTTAATTGATTAATGCTGTTAATATGCCTAGTATTGTACAGTGAGCTCTACCCTGTTGATAATAGCACCACCCCTCAATGTAAGGACTATACTAAATTAAAATATAGCTGAAGGTGACATGACATCCTATTTTTACAGAAATCAAATATGCACTCTGATCCATCTATTAGATGCTTTTCCTCAGACCTCCTGTGACTGAAGCCATTTGGGGAAGAGGGTTTGATGCTGTGATTAATTCTAGTTCAAGCATCTATTTTTGGTGTTTGGATATTTCCTATAATACAGAGCCCAAGACTTCACTCAGATGAAATCCGAACTGCTCTGGTCACATGTCATCTGTATCTGAAGGATACTGGAATAGTAAAGGAGTGTCATGCTTCAAAATGAAAGAAAAGCCATGGATCTTAGTCCCCTCAATTTTTATACATGATTAAACCAAATTATTTTACACACACACGTGCATCTATAACATATAGAAGGACTTTTAAATGTGTTTTTGTCAGGCTAGTGGATGTTTTTTAGATATTGAGAGCCAAATAGTAGCATCCAAAATATATCCTATCCTTCCTATAGTGGTGTGCTTTTTGAAAATAAGATCTTTTAGGAAAGAGGGTTTAACTGGCTTTGTCCAGAAAGACCTCATGAGCTGACTTTTTGTGGCAGTGGTTCAAGAGTGCAGCTACATTATGGAAGAGCTGAGGGTACTTAATCCTCTCACCTCTTACTCTCAACCAAATTATACATTGTAAATGGCACTGAGTTTGTCACAAATGGGAACATCTCAATCAATATACAGAAAAAAAAATTCATTTATTAATATTTTACTTCAACGACAATTTTCCCCCCAGTTATTTTCATTGTTTGATCATAAACCCCCAAGAAAGCTCATTAATGTGTATTGTGTGCATCAGAATATAAATAGCTTCAACTGTGTAGTACTCAGACCATGTTTGTGGGCTGGAGAAGGCAAATAATGTCTTTATTCATTCTCACACTCTCACTGCTCTCAAAGTTTATACTTATGTGTTCTCCCTGTTGAGGCAATTTTGACTCTGGTGACGGTGGAAGGTACAACTTTTGGTTTCTCAAATAAAATAATGACGGAAAACCACTGGTTCTCTAAGTACTGTTAACTATATGATACTGGAACTTTTAATGGAAGTATGATATGGGTAAAAGTGCAAGGCTTGTTAATTCAGGGCAGTAATTTTCTGGGACAAGGGAACAATGCAACATAAATGTATATACAAATGTGTCCCAGAAAAGATTTGCAAAAGTGCTTATTTGTGAAGGAAAGGAAGTGTATTTAGCTGAGCCCGTGGAAGACTTTGAACTGCATGAGGACTATTTCTGTATAACAGAAATACTTCTATTATATATAAGTAGTCCTCATGCAGTCCAATAAATTCTTCTTCCTATAATGATGAAAATGGAAGCACACACAGAGACTGACATCTCCTTTCTGGCCCAGTAAAAACTGATGAAAGTTTTTCAGTCAAAACGACATCCAAATGGAAAATAGAATTTTGTTCAAAATTTTATTTTCCTTGTGTAAAGGATGCAGATTTTGGTGGAAAATTTTAATTAAATGTAAGAATTTCAGTGCCATGGGTATGTGGTTTTGTTGTTTGTTTTGGGTTTTTTTTAATCAGAAACCCTAATTAAACATCTAAGTCTTAATTTCACTATTTTTTTTTCCCTCCCTTCTGTAATGACTTTTCAATGTACCTGTCTCCTCAGACTTGAGGAAAAAAAGCAGAGAAAATGAAATTGTTTCTCATTCTGCAAATCTTATAGGTTGATGGCAGTAAAAAAGGTATTTTTGCTTCTCTAGGCTCAATGTCCAGCTTCTAGGCAAGATCCCTACCCAAACTGGACTGGCCTGCAATGGTTAAGAATCTAGAATAAATAAAATCTAATAAAATTGAGAGAATTACCTAGTTGACTAAGAATTATTCATACGAATATATATTGCAGCTTGAAATACTGTCCCTCAGCTGATAAAATATTTTATAGCAATGATCATAAAACCACATGTCATTTCCTTTTTTTATATTCTTTTTGAGCTTTATGTATACACTCCAGAGATCTTGAATTGTGTCTCCTGAAATGACAAACCTACACAATTCAAGTGTTGTCATACGATAGGTGCATGGAAGAGCGGAAATCTCCCAGATCTCGCTGGCGGCACCGGTGCCAACGGCGTTGGCCGAGGTGCGAATGCTCCTGCTGGAGCCGTGGCGCTGGAAATGTGCACCACATGAACAGCTGCCCTCCTGGCTGCACAGCACACTCGGCCTGCTGAAATAGCTGCCACACAAAGCTCGGAGAGAAAAGAGCACATAAGAGCTATTTCAGCTGCAAAGAACAGGAAGATGTGTTTCCCCTTGTAACTATAAAAAGTATTTGAATATTTATGTGGGATTTATGCTCGTCTCTATGAGTGGGGGATTTATATAGGTTATTTACTGTACATAAAGATATGAAAATACCCCAAATATTCCATTGTGTTAGTTATTCCTCCACAAGCATCCATTACATGGTTCATTTCCCAATTAATCTTTACTATCAAACAAATGTTATTCTCCTTCTCCATTCGCAGTAGTAACTTCCATCCTGTGAAAGGGGCTTGCAACGGGTGAATTAATGAAATTATGTTAGGTGATTTTGTTGCCAATATATATATATTGTATAATGGCCGCTAGGAACCTTGCTATTTAAGAAAGACCATTTACAGTAAGACAAAACACAGCAGTCTTCAAAAACACTGTTGTGGCAGATTATAAGTGAGATGCATGTCTGAAAGAGTGAAAATGGAAGATAGAGAAGTGGAAGTGCTTTGTTATTTCTCATTTCTTCTCTTCCCCAGTTTCAGACTTTTAATGTGGCCCCTCCGCAAAGCTTCCTAAAGAAGCTGAACTGTGAAAGATGGAAGTACTTCACGTGTATAAAGGAGTTAATTAAAGGTAGAAAACAAGGAGCAAGAATAAATTATTAGGTTTCTCATTGAAGAGACATCACAGGAAAGTCCTTTGGGAACGAGTCCTAGTCCTGGGCTGTTATACATCTTCATAGATAATCACTTGTAAGGTGGGTGGTGTTAGTGAGAGTATTCACTGAGGCAACATTATTAGGGCACTTAACTAAAGATATTGAAAGAATAAAGGTTTTAAAAAATATATAAAACAGTTTCATCCTATGGAATGTCTGGGAAATGAAAAAGGTGGATGCCATTCAACACAGATTAAATTAAATTAAGGTATGTGGGGACAACACCTGATGCTGCATGCACAGTAATGGGCTCTGAACTGCTTACTGTCATGATGGCATTATCACAGCTCTTGAAAACATTTAATCAGTGCTCAGTAGCAGGCAAAACCCACACAAAATTGGGAAAAGAGCAGGAAACAGGATAGAAAACCAGTTTGATCGTTGCAGTTAACCACAAGTACAGTTGAATGGCTAGCACTTCTCTGCGCAGAAGAGAGAGAATTGGGGAAGGGATTATAGAAAGCTGTAAAATTCATGAAAAAAATTGAATTAGGAATTACTGTTCCTTGTCTATTATACAACTCCCAGGAGCCATTAAAAAAACCCCTCTGGCTGTAGACTGAAAACAAAGAAAAGTAACTTCTTCCCACAGTGTGCAGTTAAAGTCTGGAAGTGACCACCACGGGAGGCTGTGGATTGTTACAGGCTTACAAGTTCTAATAGCAATTAGAAAACTCAATGGAAGAAAATCCATCTACTAAGTGCAAAGGTGCCCTGCCTGGCGTAGGAAGCTGCTATATCTACATCTACCTTACCTTCTTTCTAACCCCCTGCACTGGCTATGGCAGGGGCACAGGGTTGTTAGCACCTGACTCAGGGTGGTTGCTGCTGGCAGGTGGTGGGTACAGCCATGAAGGAGAAAGAAGCATGTTGTCTTTCCTCAGAGCTTTGGAGGGCCAATTACAAATGTAGCAAAGAGGTAAAAGGTAAGACAACTGCTTGATGCACTTTCAGAAATGAAGTGGTGATTTTGGGAGAAGAAATGGAATAAGATAGAATGAGAAGGGAATTGAGAATGTTGGGAATCATCTTGACTATTGATGTTGGCTTTTGCAAGGAGCTGTCTGTCACTGCATTTTCACAGAGTTATCTGTTTGAGGCATGTGAAAATTGCTGCTGCAAAGAGCTGAGGTGGGTTCATCCCCTGCCGCGGGGACCATAGCATGGCTGCGAGCCAGGAGTGCCTCCCCTCCTGTCCTGCACAGACAATCCTCAGCAAGAGGCTGACCTGACTTGTCAGGGCTTTTTGCATGGAGATAGGACTGACTCCCACGAGTATGGTTTGAGTTCACAGTCACATTGCCTGTAAAACCTCATGTCAGTGGAGGTTTGCAAGGCTGGATCCACAAACAGCTTGGTGGACTTTGGTTATATTCTTATATGTTTAGGTAAGGATTACTTCATTTTAGTCAGTTTATTATTCAAGTTTATATTTGTCTTATGAAGAACAAGAGTTTTGCTTTAGTCTCTAAGGAAGAATGCAAGTAAGTGGGGAGTGTGTTTTTTTACATATTGAGTATCTGGTGGCTTAAAGGTTGAGCTCAGTTGCATAACTTGAGGTTTGTTTGTCTTGATGTACTGAATAGTTAAAAAGAAGTCATTATTTCTGATTTTTTTTTAAGTAAAATTCAAATTTGAAATATCTTTTGAGTAATACTTTGAAGTAGAATGTGGCTCCCAGAGGTAGGTAATCTTCATGCTAATTTTCTATACAACAATGTGCATTATTAAAGCACATGTGAATGATTCATCCAGTGAATGAAGAAAAATTATTCCAAATTATTATTGATGAGTTAATCAAGATAGCCATGTCAACTTTCTTTTGTCCATTAGTGTGAACAGTATTTCACAATCATCATAATAAGAGCCAAATGTTAATGGCTGAGGTAATCAGACTCTAATGAAGAGCAGTGAAAAGTGCTCTCTTTAAATAGCTTACAGTTTTCCTAATCACTGGAGTGGTCAGTTGGTCCCATGATTCTTCATATTTCATAATGTATTTCACTATCAGCTTTTTGTTTTAATTTACTTTTTCTTTCTTCAGAAGGTAGGTGAAAACAAAGTAAGAAACATAAAACAGTGTAGTAGCAAGGCAAATAAAACTGTTTTTGTAACGTGAATACTTTCTAAAAGAAAATGATTTTACATCAGGAATTACAGATATCTGGGAGCTTCCTTCTGCCTTTAATTTTTCTTCTTCATATAATTCATTTGCTGAAAATAATCACTGTAATTTTTAAGAGCTCGGCACAAGTTTAAGCCTCATCCAGCAGACAAAGATCCTTGACCAGTTTGGGGAAAGAATATTTTAACTGCTATCTGTCTTTCCCAAGTAGTATGCATGTGATCCACAAATAGCAGTTCAGGAACTGGTTTGTGTGACTGATCCTGTGAGTAAATTGACTCAAGTGGCTTTTCAGGTTCTGTGTTTTTCTCCTTGCTTCTATACTTGTCTTTCTCTCCCTGTAGTATCTGAGACTGTTCTTTGAAAGTATGTTTTCTCCTTGAATGTAACATCTTAAAAGTTAATAAAAATTATATAATTATGTGTCATTTTTAGGCCAACAAACTTGCCAAGTGCTCCTAGTTCTGATTGGTTCGGCAAAATATCTATCTAGCTTCCTCCTTCTTTTCCCGAGGGATGAAACTTTCCAACACCATCTAATAAAATGGAGACCATCAGCATAAAAGATCAAAAGCCATTAAACTAGAGCCACAGAAATGTCCTAGGTCATTGCAGTGGTAGTAGCTAGCAATAAAAGGGGAAAAAGTAAGCTTGGCCTGGGGGAAAATGCGTTTCTGACTTCAGTGTTTGTTTCCAGTTCTCTTCCCTGGACAAAATCCCTACCATCCATGAGTTTCTGATTTGATGGATTGCTCTGAAGGCTAGAAGAAGTAACTTGAATAATTCCATAACTCACAGCTTGTAAGGTGGGACAAACACCATGTTATTTTGCTGTGCCATGTATCTGCACCAATGTGGGGTTTGGAAAGTGAATTTCATAACTACTTCTCACTTTATGTCCTGAAATGACATGTTCAAAACATAGGATGTGGCCTTTCCCAGAGTCTGGTGGGAGTAAAAATCAGATCTGGAGCCAAATCCAATGGTTTAACACATCTGTACTGGAAAAAGAATATTATACTTTTATGTTATAGTCGTTTGATATTCTTGTATACAGTATACCCAAGAGTAAGCTCTCTTAACGCTGTTTTATACAACGGTAACCTTGGGATGAACTGCCTTAATGTGAATTTCCTGAGTTTTAATCTTGATCCTGTCATACTACTTATTCTTTCTCACTTACATACTGCTTATTTTTTTTTTATAAACAGCATTATGTTATATAAGCTATTAGTAGGATACTCAAATTATCACCTGGGTAAGCTTTTGTATCCTTTTTATCTGTTCTTCTTTGCATTATCTGACCTTTAGAAAAATACTGTTAAAATACATTTTAAGCTGTACATAAATGATTTTAAATGAATTGTTTACTAGATATGTGACACTTACATGCAGTGTGTGAGTTAGTTATGTATGTGAAAGAAGAGATTAAGAGAGCTTTTTATATTAGGTGTACAATAGCACATTTATGTTGTGTCCACCTGCGATCAGTGGCCTTGTAAGACCTTTGATGTTTATTTACAGGTTACAATCAAATTTCTTGCTCACTGTTGTGCTGTTGATGGTTTTACTTTCATAAACCATTGTTTTCTTGAGATAGATTTTTTTTGTGAACTTGGAGATATACCATGATGCTGAATTCTACTATATCTCTGTGACCCGTTAATTTCCACCTATTCATGGGCCCATCTGGTTCCTTCAGAGGCTGCTGCCTTGATTGAACCAAAGCTTTGCTTTCACACACTGTGTGGTATAGTTTGTGTAAATGTATATATTGTTCAGCTCTGATGCTCCTTTAGTCAGTAGCAAAGGCATATCTTACCTCAGGAAAGGAGGAGGGGCAGCAATGGTGTTCAGGAAAACAGCAGCCTGAGAATCCTGATGGCTTAGGGCACCAGCCTGGTGCTGTATTCCTGCTTGGAAGTTCAGCACCCTGAGCTGTAGGAATAAAAAGCAGGTCTCCAGCTTCTGAGAGAAAGTGCAAGCCTGCACAGAGTACTTCATGCCCATTCCCTGCAAACTCCTTTTGTATTTCATGCATGTTCCTTCTCTGTTTGGAACAGTCCTCTTCTATTACATATCTACTCAAACATGGCATATAAGCAGCTGGCTGTGAAGCAGCATGAGACTGAGAGTGTACATGGGAAAGACAGAGGTAAAATAAGGTAGGTGAAAGTCTTCCCCAAGCTTTTTGGACCACTCCAGTGTCTTCCAAAGGCATCAAAATCACGTTTACAAAGTGACACAGTTTTCCTGTCTTTGGGACCGCTATCATCAAGGTGCTTATAAAAAACACACAAAATACAATATTGTAATTTATATTTTTCTGTTATTTCTGTGCTTGGCTTGGCAGATGTTCCTGTGTACCCATTCAGTCTGCTTCCATGCATCTTCTGCAGATACTAAGATGCAGCATAGAGTCCTTGTAAGCATGTTGGCTCCCATTGATAGGCTGCTCTCATTTCTTCTGCTCCCCTGCTTCAAAACCCTTCACAAATGGGGGTACAGTGATGCCCAGTATCTCAGAACTCACAGAATGGGAAACTTCATACTTAGAGGAGTGTCTTTGCTACAGCCAAATCCTCTGCCAATTTTCTTTGGCTGTGATAACACTAGAGCTTGCTGTATTTGAGAAATATGTTCTGTCAAATGATTCAGTGGTGAGTTTTTTCTTTCTCCAAAGTTTCCTCATTTTTTTTCCAAAACAAGAAGGTGCCTGGTAGAGGGAGTACCACTGACCATCAAAGTGTTTGTGCTTCATGGACTTACCTGATGGTTGATGTTCATATGTCTTAGATGCTTTGATTCAAATAACTACTGGGATTGAATTTGGCTGATTAATATGACAAAGTCAATGTCAAGTCCCATTGAATGAGAGAGTTCTTATTTGCAGAGTAGTTTCTCAACAGTCTGGTTGCAGAGAAGCACTTTCCCTCCTTGAATTGTGGGGGTCATATAGTCATAAGGAAAATAGCTCAGTGGTGATTAGTTTGTTGATTGTTTTACACTGGTTTGTTTTCCAAAGGAATTCCTAAGAAGACAACAGGTCTATTGTTTATCCTGTTCCCATCACAGTCTTCTAGCTTAATTTTTCAGAAGTACCTGGGTGAGCTGTTGTTCATTCCTGAAGTTCTGTTCAGTTACTTCAGCTGAGGAAGACGGGCACCTGCTTAAAGCTGCACCTGATAACTTCAAAGTTTTTTTGTTTTGTTTGTTGTTGTTGTTTTTTTCTTTCTTTTTTTTTTTTTTTTTC
>VXBQ01009718.1:0-25063 GCA_013400175.1 Phainopepla nitens | reverse complement strand
TTTTTTTTTTTTTTTTTTTCCCCTTGAGAGTGGGATTACCCTGTCTGGAGGATTTCCTATCTGCAGCTTTCCGCTGGCCCCAATGGCCATACCCTGCTCCAGCTGCATCTGTGTAAGGTTTGTTACCGTAACTTCATTGTGCTCACCTGCATATCATAGAGATGGGTCTTAAAGGCCTCATTTAGTCCTGACATTTCTTTCTCCTGATTATGAGGACTGGCATATTGCTGTGGTTTGACACTGGCCAAATGCCAGGCACTCATGAAAGTTGTTCCCTTACCCTCTCCTTCTACAGTTGGGCAGAGGACAGAGAAAAAAAAATTAACAAAGGGTTCATGAGTTGAATAAGGACTGGGAGAAAAACACTCTAAGGGCAAAACAGGGTCAAATTCAAAGATATAAAGTATATTTATTGTTAACAGTGTCAGAGGAGGATGACGAGAAGTAAAATAAGCCTTTCAAACATATTTTTTCCCCAGCCCCTTCCTCCTTCCCATCAACAGCACAGGGAGACAGGGCGTGGGGGTTTTCATCAGTTCATCACTCGAGATCTTTTTCCATTTGCTCAGGGAGAGGAGTTTTTTTTTCTGCTATGCCGTGGGGTCCCTCCCCTGGGCAAACAGTCTTCCCAAAACTGTTGTGGCGTGGGTCGTTGGTCCATGTGATGTAATCTTTTAAGGATAGGCTGCTCTAGTTTGGAAGCAAGGGCTCTCTCTGTCTCTGGAAGCAGGGGCCCTCTCTCCATTCAGGTCTGCCACTAGATCACAGCTTTCTCTGGCATCCACCTGCTCTGGTGTGAGCACTTCTCCCACAGGCTGTGAGTGGATCTCTGCATCCCCCGTGGACTTCATGGGCTGCAGGGGGACAGTTTGTTTTACCACAGCCCTCACCCTGGCTTGCAGAGGAATCTCGGCTCTGCTGCTTGCAGCACCTCCTCCCCTTCTTTCTTTCCCACTGACCTCGGTGCCGCCATGTTCTCCCTCGCAGGCCCTCACTTCCTCCTCCTCTCTGACTGCTGCCTGTAGGTACCGTTGCCAACCAGTTCCACTAATTGAAAGATTCCTGCAGGATCCCCCAGCGCCGAGAAGTTGATCTTGTCTGGGTTCCTCGTCAGGGAATCGCTCTCCGTGTTTCTGCTGCCGGCCGTGTGGCAGTGGTGGCAGTGGTGGCCGCTGTGGCGCTGGGGCTGTTGAAGGCCTCTCCTCATGTGGGCACCGGGCAGGAGAAGCCGCTGCCCTGCCCTCTGCCCGCGGCGTGGCTGGCCAGGGGAGGCCAGGCGGGCCGGGCTCACTGCAGCCTGCAGCGAGATGGCAGCGGCCATGGTGGCGTATCTCCATGGGCCACACTGGCGGGGCGGTGGCCGCAGTGGTGCCACAGTGCCTCCCCATCCCTGGAGAAGAAACTGCGTGTGCGCTGCTTTGATTTTCTTCCTAAATATGTCATCACAGAGCCATTACCAACCTCCTTAACTGGCCAGCAGTGTGTCCATCTTCAGAGCCATCACAGATTGGCTGTCAGACATGCTGAGATCTTCTAGCAGCTTCTCACAGAAACTACCCTTGTGGGACCCCCTGCTATCAAAAACCAGGCTGTGCCAAATCAACACACATGTCTGTTGACTCCTGCAGTTTTTCATCTGGAAAATATCCCTGTACAATCAAAGAAGCGATGCCTGTACTTAAACTAAGTGACCAAAGCAGGGCCCTTAGCATCTATATAGGTAACTTAGCAAAACCACTAACTGATGTCCGTATTCTTCATACTGCTACTGGAAATACCACATTTTGTGCTAATTGTGCATAGCTAAAGAGGTTTCTGGGTGTAACTGTTGGAGTAAAATCCAGAAAAAGTGCATTTAGACAAAAGTTCCTAATCTGTGTCCTTGAATCCACCCTGCCACACCCTGAGTTTATGGCAGGTGTGTGTTGCAGGATCAGACTAATTGCTGGTATTACCATAAAGCTATTGGCCTCCCTTTGCCTGGCAGAAAGATGTTTTCCATTTTTTCAAGGTAAATGCAGGTGGTTGGCCTAGCTGAGGCTGCTGCATGGGGGACATCAGTGGCGAAGTTTGTCAGTGAATCCTTAGGCTGAGGATGAGCAGCATTGGGAAACCTGAGCCATCAGCTGTCTCTTCATTTAAGAAAATTGTTCCAAGTTTGTTGTAGTTCCCCACTGCAGAGAATTAATTAGTTATGAAATTAAATGCCTAAAAGAGTTATTTTGGGGCTTATAAGATCTGTATAAAACCAAATAGGAACAATTCAATTGTTTATATTAAGAACTTCTTTCAGGAACATTTAATCTCTTTACTACAGTCCTCACTATTTCCTGCATCTTCTAACGGAAAGTAGACTCCTAAAATAATACTTTTAAATCTTCTTCACTACCTCTTCCTTTTAATTTCTTTTTACTACCTGATTGTGTAGTTCCATGAACACAACATATTAACAACATGACACTGTCTTCCAGTTGTGGCTTTGCTGAGGGATGTCTTTTTCTAACAGTTGCTATTTGGGTTTGTTGCTCCTTTGGCCCCTCCCTTCGGAGCTGTGTGTCTGTTCTGCCAGCTTTGGGTAAAAAGAGTGTGTGTTTGTATGTGTGCATGCAGGAAGGGGAGTTGTACTTTTTGGTACCACTGTGTCAGTATAATGGGGGTTTTGTTATGGGTTTAATTGATAAAATAAATGTCTCCTGTTTGATAACAAATACTTCAGTGTTTTTTAAACTTTATCTTGCAATTTAAGACACTGTTTCATTAATGAAAAAAATTGTATTTCTAGTGATAGCATTTTAATTCACTTCAAAGTGCTGTGGATTCCAATTCTATAGAGTTAGGTTTTAAAAAGATGACACAACTTTTCTCTTCAATGAAAACTACTCTATTTTATTGTTCAGTAGTGATCTACATTTTAGAACAAACTGAATACAAAGGTTTTGAATGCAAAAGATATAGCAAGGTTGCTACCAAAATATCTTTTATGACTACTTTTTTTAAGCAGGTCACTTTTTGAAAGGCTATATTCTTGAGTCTCCAAAATATTTAAGTTGCTGTCATGTGAACTCCTGTGAGAGAAGGAAGACAGAGAACTCAAGTGCCTCATTCTTATAGTGTGAAATGAAGTTTGTGGGTGGACTTTTCACAGAGCTGCATTATGCTTTGTCTCCATGTGACATGCTGGTTAAATGGACAGGACAAGCCTTTGTAGTTTTCAATGTCCCAGTGTTCTTTAGTGCATAAGAAGAGCGCAGCATTGGTGCAGCTGTTCATAAACTGGCGATTGAAAACCTTGTTCCGGGCAAGACAGAAAATGCTACATCATAATTCTGAATCCGAGTTTTGAAGATGCTTCTGGCAATGTGAAGCACTCCCTTTCCTTAAAAACATGATTACTTCTAATCCTCGTTGTGTGATGCTGCAGATGGAGACAGTACTAAGCATCTATTAGCAATTCAGATACACAGGGCTGAGGTTGAAGTTTTGATCTTTTCTATTCTGTGAGGATCTCTGAAGAGTATTTTTGGCCTGGGGGTTTTACACAGCCCTATTTTATGAGAAGTGCTGAGCTCCCATTTCTTTTCTTTCTGCTTTGCTGAGGGTGGGGTTCTGAAAGCCACTGCTGAAAACTTCAGTTGTAGCTTGTCTTTTTGAAGTAGTTCCATTTTAGATACTTAGTGGACTTAAAGTATTCTAATTTCTCTGGTAATAACAAGCGCCTTCCTTGAATGGTAGCCGAGGGAAGACTCACTAGCAACACTTTTCAGACTCACTCCCCAATTCATGTAAAATCTCATACCCCAGGGCACCAGAGCTGTTCTTCAGTGCTGACCTGGACACTAACCTCTTAGTTACCTCTTAGGTAACCTGGACACTAACCTTCCTTAGGAAGCAAGGAAGGATTTGGCCTGAACAGAGAACTGGAGATGTTTTCTAGTAGGTTGAAATGTATAAACCAAAACCGAGATGTTATCTGTTGCAGCTGCTACCTTGCATCAGGTGCTCCTGTGAGTCCCAAAGAGCTGGTGCCATGCAGGGGGAGCAAACCAAAGTGCCAAGAGGATGGCAATTTTGTGCTCAGCTGAGGGGTTTCATTTGTCCTGGAAAACTCATACAAAAATGCTAGGTTTCATCTGATACCATCTCACATTCCTTGCCCAGGTTGTGAAGTGGGGAAACACCTGATCATTTTAACCCTGATCTGGTGAAGCCTAGATGTTTGTCTGGTAGCTCTGTGCTGGTGATTTTGAAATTTTCTGTATACTGAGAGACTTGTTTTCTGCATGCTTGCAGGTTTTATCATGACAACTGAAATTCAATATAAGAGGACAAATCTGTCCTTGCTATTTTTTTTTAATCGTGGTTGATTGGTTTAGGAAGCAACTGGCATGGAACAGGGTGGAAATATCAACTGTCTTGTAGATCACATGTGAAGGCAGTATTTCATACATGTATTTCATCTGCTGGATGTGTACAAATATGGGACTCATGAGATAGTTTCTGTTGCACTGGCTGCTGTATAAAAGATTAAAGCTTGGAGCAGTTTGTTTAATTAATTCCACTGTAGCAGAGCCCGCTGGTAGTATGTGAGCAGAGGCACAGAGACAAAGGAGGGTCTTCAGAACGTGTTAACTGCGGGGCAGCGGAGGCGGCTTCACAAAGGTCACAGCAAAGAGCCCATCCCAGCTCGGGGGGTAAGTGATCTCCCTGCAAGAGAGAGCAAATGCTGCTTTCACATACGTGAGGCTCTTATTTGGTCACGATGTGACAGTACAAAGGAGAATCAATATTAGTTCATATATTCATTCTTTTCTTTTTCTCGATGAATCCCTGTCATTACTAAAAACTAATATGTTTTCCAACATTAAAATATTGCATGGGCTATCAATATTCTAGTGTGCTCTTTCATGTTCAGAATGTAGAAGGAAGTTGCTAGAAGAGAACTTCCTGTATTTAATTAAGTAGCTTATGTATATATGGTAGTTTTCAGAAAAATGAGCTGAATAATCTCAGGATATTTCAGGGTGCATAGTATGAAATGATATATTGCACCATCCTACCATATCAATATTTGTTATTAAAGGAAATCTTAAAAACCAGCAGCAATCCCCCTCATATCATGATTATTCAATAATTTTACCAGTTAATTTTCTCACGTCTGTGTATTTTGGTTTTTTTCTTACAGTCAGGAAATAGTGCATACAAAAACTCCTTTGGTCCTTTTATCTTTGCACAGGTCACCTGGAATGATCTCAGCATTTCCATGCAAGCAGCAAAGAGCTGCTCATTCTAGTGTCAGACTTGCTCTCTGGCCCAACAGCTACTGGATTACATGCTGAGTTTCTATTACTGTCAATTGCATATTTATAATCTTTAAAGCACCTCTTTTCAGAAGCAAATTAAACTCCTTGGACAGGATTTGTAAAGTTATTGAGGTTCTGAAATGCAGAGAATCTCTAGCTGGGACTTTTAAAATATGAATTGGGACCCCCATATACTTCTGAGATTCCAGGTTAGTACATTGCTTGCATCTTTAGGCCAAATGAGGCCTCACTTCTTAAGGATGGCATTTAGGAAATGCTGTCATTTGGAGACATGTCCAAAAGCATGCAAATATTTTGCTGAGTAAGACCAGACTTTAAAACTTGTGTTTTAGTGTTTTGTGTCATTTGGCTGAGAGACCATGCTTTCAGCTCTGGGGGATATGTGTGCCTGGCTGAATTTCAGTTCCAGGTTTCCTGAATATGCAGATTTTGTGCAGAAAATGGTGAACCTTACTGCTAGCTCTAATGTATGAAAGGAAGGTTTTATTACAAGCTGCCAGATGTGTCACCCGAAGTCCCTTAAGGTAACCACTCTGCTGGTGAGCCTGGGCTTGCCTGAACTTCATAAACAAGCAGCTTTAGACTCTGTGTTTTTATCGTGTCCTAAACAGTCTGAGGTAATTTCTCAGACTAGCATGTAAAGACCTATGTAAATGCTAAATATCCCCAAAAGTCTGTCTTTGTGGGCAGCCTTGTTCTTTGCTGAAAAAAATAAAATAATGCAATTAACATACTTTATAGAAAAATCTTTGGGTTTTTTCCTACCTATTTCCTTCTCTGCCATGAGAAGAAAATCAACCTTTTGATGACCAAGGTATGTTTGCAGGTGATACAAATTATGGTTTTAGATTCTTAGCTTCAAGGTTTAGCTAAAAATTTTTCTGCAGAGTTGCTGTTGCAGCATCTTTAAAGAAACGGAACTATTCTAGCCTCATGTTTGGATTAGGAGTAAGGATTACATTTCTCTAACTTTCTCCCATTTGGATATACTTTGGGAATATTTAGGGTTGAATATCCTGCCATCAGAACTTTGCAGTCAGTGTTTCATCACAAAGGTATTCTCTGTTAAAAGACAACTTAGATCTGATTCAGAAGAACATTGCATCCTCGAAAGTGACAATTTGTCAGTGTTAAATCATGTGCCACATCCAGAGGGTCAGCCTGGAGCTGCTCTGACTCAAGTGAAAGTGCAGTGTGGCAGAGCATCCTTGCTGCCATGCAGCAGCATCTAGCATATGGCAGGACCACCTTGTCCCTTGACTGAAGGAGCCTGGCCTGAGAGCACAAGCATTGGTGTTACAAACATTGCCAATAATGCACAAATAAAGAACACCTATTCAATTATGATAACTAATTGAATGGAGATACAGCTACTGAAACACTGAACTGGGAATTCTGATTTACTTGCGTGAAGATAATTTGTGCATCAGTCCAGTGCAACCCTTGGATGGATATTTATCTGTAAGCCTAGGAGTGTACCTAAGGAAGTGTCAAATGGGACATTTGCAGAACCATTTATAAAATCTTGATAGTACTGGTGAAAGATGAGGAAGCATCCTTGTTGGTGGAGACACACGATTGGGAGCCTGCTTTTTGTGTTTTTAGAAAAGAAACAAGCAAACAAACCGTGTAGGATAGAATAAAAATCATAGTGGTAGAAAGATTCAGCAGAAAACCTGACATTCTTGTAGTGTTCAACAGAACAGGTAACAATAAATGTTGTTCTACTGCAGTGTGTCAGCCATCTAGGGTATTCAGATAAGCAGTGGTAAGATTCATGATCCTGCAGGAAAATTTATAATCATGACAAAAATGGAATGAAATCCAATTTCCCCCCTTTTTATGTATTTTATCTTGAATTGTATCTTATGTGACAGGACTGCAATTAATATCTCTTGAAAAACAGAAGGCTCGTTAAATTGGCCTTGTTATGGTTGCTGAGGTGCTGTGCTGCTCCTGAAAGGGATTCCCCCATTATCTGTGTTTGACACATTCTCCTAATCAACCAGGCCAATTCTGCTTTATCAGAGGTCTGTCACATGAGTGGAGATAATATTTATTCTGACTTCTACTAGCATAAAAAATGTCAGTTGCATTGGCAGATACACAACCCTCAGTCAGAACTGGTCATGCAGAGCATTTATAGAGGTGTTCCCTTTCTGGCAAAGATGATTCCAAATACAGCCCACTTCACCTTTCACCACTGGGGATCCAGGTCATTCTGGTTCTTTAAAGCCTCTTCTTTCAAGGAATATTTATGAAATGAAATCTCACAGCAAGAAGTGTCAAAGGGCAAGATTAATATCAATTCTGCAATTTCCTCCACGATTTATTGATGAAAAAAAAAAAGATCCATCAGTCCTACCTATCCAGCTTGATTTGGAAGCTTGTTACTAGTATATATATTCTCCTTTCTGACGGGTCTTAATATGTGTCACAATATTACCTCATTTGCTGAAAGTTTGCTGAACACTTGATTTTGCTTCATATGGATACTCAGTTTATCAGAGACAATAATTTTCTGTGTTTACAGAACTGCTCATAGAAAATGAATGAGGTTTAACAGGGGTGATACTGTTTCAGTCCATTTGGTTTAGCAACACTAATAAACTAAATCAAGGCTTAAGAACATCACCTGTAAAAGGCTTGCACAGATCTTTCATACAGTGTTATGTGCTCAAAAGAAACATTTGTAGCTGTAATGCAGCCTCATATGTTTGCATGAGAAACCACCTGCCCCAAACCACAATCCAAATGCTCTCTTATTTACATGTAAGAGATTTTGAATAAGAAGCTAGATCCATACAAATTACATATATGTGTGTGTGTGTGTGTGTTTATGTATAACCTGTACAAATGCTGGATGCATTTTTGATTCTTCACTCTTTTCTTTGTATACTTACAGCATCTCTAACCATAGGAGGATGCTTCCTTGTCTCCAGTAACTCAAATAATTTTCTTATTTGAGGGAAAAGATAGGAACTGGGAGGAAGGGCAATTGACAGTGCTCATGCCAAATGTTGGAATGATGCGGCAACACCCTGTCCAGGACTGACTGCTGAAGTATGTCAGAGAATTGAGGCAGAAGGGTGTTGTTTTCTATGCAAGTCATTATTTGGTTGTTTAAACTTTTTCTTTTCAGCAGAACAATTTCTTGGATTATCAGGAGACTGAGCGAACACCAACCTGTATTTTGCAACAGACCTCTTGGTACAGCAGTGCCAGTATCTACCCATATTGGCAGATACTTCAGACACTGAAGCCAGGAGAAGACAAGTATCCTTCCTTCCCAGAAAGGGGTGTGGGAATCTGCTTGCTGCAGAAGTTGCCCTCGCATCAAGGAGGAAAGTGAGGAGTTGTAAGAGTGCTGAGCCTGAAGGAAAGCAGATACTGTCCTACAAGTGCCTGGAAAAGGCTTAGCAGCAGAGTCCTTATGAGGACAGCTTTGTGCCAGAGCCTTTGGCCTCCCCCTTCCTTTTGTTTTGGGGCTGGTGGTTGAAATACTGGATGTCCAGGAATCAGATGATTTCCCAGTCACTATTCTGTTCCTGGACATGCTGCTTCTGCTAATGAGGACCTTATGTTTCTGATTTGCTTTGCTATGCAGAAAAGCTTCTACTGGGACTGTAATTCAGAAGACAGCATTTGTCTCCTTCTCCAAGAGATGATTTGAGTCAGTGAATTGATGCCAAGAGACTGGGTCCTTTATTTGCTGGTGAGAAGGAAGCTTCCGTTTTTTCCTTCTTTCTTCCTCTTCTAAGGCAAAAAGCTCTTTAGTATTTCTCTCATCCCACACAGAATGATGAGGGAATAGTTGTATTTTACAAATGAACAGAGACAGAACACTGCATTAGAAAGACTTCATTTTGATTGTTCTTAGCTACAGTGTGTAGAATGTTGAAATATCATATGGGGACATCATATTTTAAATCAGTTAGTCACAACTTGGAAATTATTAATACAATTTTCAGTCAAAACCTCCAAAACAGATGAAGCAAAAACAAATTGAATGTTTCTGATCATGTAGATAATAATCTTTTCTTTTTTGCACACTCATCTTCCATGAGCGCCCAGTACTGTGTGTACTTCTAACATCGTGTATCTTGATGCATAATTAACTAGCTTAGTATAATGCCATGTTTGTTTATTCATGTCTACTTCAGATTTATTAGATGAAATATCCTGAAAGTCAGTGTTGGAAACAGAAAGCGTGGAACTAAGTTTTTGATTAATAATTTGTTGTGAAGTTGATGCTTTTGCAGATGTAGATCATCAGTGAAATAAACATGATTACAGACAACAAAATGGTCCTGGTGGGGTATTCTGCACCCCCTGAAACATAACCGGTCCCATCTGCACAAAGTCCTTGCAGGCTTGTAGAGCAGCTGCCTGGTACTTGCAGTGATCTGCTTGTCAGCTGCACCACAGCAGTCTGGGGCAGCAGAAACTCCCCAGGCATTGCTGTGCTGGGAGCAGTCAACACCTGCATCTTCAGCGGAGGGGGGAACTGCTCCTGCCTTCAGCAGGGCTTGGAGCCAGACACACCTCCTCTTAGTTATTTACAGCACTCAGAGGTGACACCTACATGAACTGCAGTTTGCATGGATTATCAGAGCACAGCTCTGCTTGTGCTTTCGAATTTTCATTCATTTCTGTTGCACAATATCTTAAGTATTTTGCAAGATGTGGCAGGGAGGATGCAGAAACCTGTGGCCATGTTTCCTTCAGTAAGTCTATCTTTCCCACTGTAGTGGACTGTGGTCTCAAAGGGAAACCCCAACAATTGATAATGGCTGAGAATAATTCAGTTACTCAAGACTGAGAGAACAAATGCTGAGAAAGTTGTAATTCCAAGCATGGCCTGATGCAAGATGTTGATGTACTGTAGGCACTTCTTAACATAATTAGCAAACAACAGTGGCCAGATTCTTTCCTCTGATCTTCCTAATCTGAAGGAAAGAATGGAAAGAAAAATCTTGCATATGCAAAGCTCAGGGCTTTCCAAAACAGGGGTGCTAAAAATACAATTTGAAGTGTTTAGAGAAAGAGAACCCTTTAAAGAGTCTTTCATTTGGAGATCTGGCTAACTAGAGAAACGGAAGTTAAGATCTCTGCTTGCACTGAGAGCTGATTTCTTGAGGTCAGTGACACTGAGGTCACTTTTAGCTGATTGTGAGGAACTTATGTTTTTTAAAATAATTGCACAGAGGCATCTCAATATTTTGTTGAAATAATTTAAAGGAACCAAATTAAGTGGTTTATCTGAAAATACTGAGGTGAAGTATTTTGAATGTTAGACTGTAGAAGTCAGGCTGGTATTTTGCCAGAAAACTTGATTTTGGGGAACTCTGTGGAAATTTCAAGAGATTATAAACAGAAGCTGACTAGCAAAAGGAATGAAATCCAATGGTTTTGTCAACTGAAATATACCTGTTCAAGAAATACTATAGATGTTAACAATTGAACAGTTCAGGGAGTGGAAGAGTAACTCCTGTTTATCCTTTAATCCTCCTTAACTTCCTTTTTATCAATCTAAGTATCAAGATGACTGATTTCTAACTGCACGCAGCCAAAAAGACATTTGTTTCTTTTCACTCTTTAAATTTTAAGCCTGGTGTGGATTTTTAGAAAGGAAAATCTTTATGGAAATTGGCTATGCCAATGGACATAGAATTTTTGAAGGATGGAATTCAAAGAAGTTAGACTTCAATGCAGTGCCTTATTTAAATATTCCCCACAGGTAGCTACATATTCAGCTGACTGCTGCTAAATTAACAGCTCTCCTGGAAACACTGTCCTTACACTTAGGAATATCAGAAACGCTTTCTGGTTCAATTCCTTGTACATAAGGAAAAGCAGAATGGGTTCCAATAAGATTAGGACAAGAAAATGGGATGCACATGTGTGAGAACTATAACATATGTTTAAGTGCTCAAAGTACTGCAGCCTGTACTAATAAAAATAGCAGATTTTTAAATTTTCAATTACTTTTTCACTCTGAATGATTTTTGAATGGCTTTCTAGTCTTGATTGGAAGTATATTTTCTTTTAGAGTTTATACAGTATTTCAGACTGCCCAAAATATACAGTTCTGAGTTGTAGAGCAGAGAACAAGTCATTATGCTGAACAACTACTCTGCCTGAGTTTTCTCCCAGTTTCTCTTAGCTATTGCAGACAGCTTGACACACCTTCCTTTTCTGCACTTATGCCTATCTTGCATCCATATTTTCTATCCCATAGATCATACTCTACTAAAACAGTATGGCAGTTAAAAGTGATCGTGGCAATGTATCAAAGTAATTTCAGGAGTAACTTGGTTTTTTTTATTTTCTATTAACAGGCAGTATTTTTATAATAAGTTGGTTTTGGTTTTTTGTCTGGCAGTCGTTATTCATCAAAAATTGTGATGAATTGTGAAAGATTTTTGTGTATCTCCAAAAGGGTAACTCAGTGCTTTTTTTATTGGCTCTAGGCCTAAACTTCAGCAAGTGTGTGATCAAGTATACTGGAAAAATCCTTTGTCCATTGCTAAACCTTATGAAATTATAGATCAAAAGAGTTTTCCTATCTTACAAGGACTGTGGTACCATTCATGGGCTGAAAATGACTGTCAAAGTAATAAAACAACTACTGTTGTCAGGGAAAGATTAAAAGCAGCAGCTGGATTGTACACACTCAACTTGAAAATCTTTCTCTGGGAAGGTAGATGCTTTAGAAAATGATCTGGCTTTTCAATTGATATGCCATGATTGGCAGCCCCATAAAATGGCTACTGACACAGGAACTTACAAAAGAAAGAAGCCTTTTTTGCCTCTATAAAGAGCATATTCTGCTTCTTGCCTTCTCCCTGATTGGACTCTGCATTTGGAAGTGAGATGTAATGCAAGTGTCATGGTGATGATGGCTGCCAGCCTTTCCTCTGTTTTATCCAATTTACCTATACTAGGTTTTCTTCTGAAATCATTCCTGCTGTCAAATTTCTGCAGCTTGTGTTTTAACCTATGCTCATTTTACTGTTTTAGTTTTGTTCCTTGAGTTCATCTGTACATTTTGCAATTCTCCTTAAATTCAGTGTATTGCCACATCTGTTTCCATGTTATTTTTCCAAGATCATAATCCGCTGAAACAGTACCAAATACATTTAATCTCCATGCAGATTCTACCATTATCCCTGGTATAGAGGAGCGAATATTTTTAATTGTCTCCATACTTCTTAGCCATCTTGCTCCTCAAATTAGCATGTGTGCAATCTTTGAAACTTTATTTATGCAAGGTCAGCATTAATGATTTTTTTAATTAGTTCCTTTCTTTCCATTTAATTATCTCTCTTATTTCTCGCCATCCGGACTTTCTTGTTCTTTTGAACCAAGTAGATTATCTTCCTGTCTGTAACACACATCTGTATTGGCCATCTGCCTTCCACTCGGTGATTTTTCCCAGATTGTAGTTGTCTTTGGGGTTTTCTTTCCTGATACCTTTTTGATTTATATCTATTTCTTAAGGTCTTCCCTCAGATATTTCTCACAACATAACATTAACTTGGAGAGTAGTTTATCTTTCTTACATCCTGACAACACCACTGGAAATGAACTCAATGGTTTGCCAAACTTTTTCTCCCTGCTTTCTGATTATAGCACTCCTCATGTTGTGATTTTGGGCTCCACATTCCCCTGTGAGCACTGCTGGACCTCTCCTCACCTCTGCTTGGCCACAATTTCAAATATAGGACCTGTTTGTGTTGCTTTTCCTTAGGATTATGTACTGTGGAGATAGGAAATGGACAGCTTTGTTTCACTATATCCCATTTTCAGTGCACTGATCTTAAAACCATTTATGTCTTTTGCTTTTGTGGGTCTAAGAATGCATGTGTGTTGCATAACTGGTCACATCTCAAAGCCACTGGTGGTGGCCATGCCAGGCCTGCAGCATGCCCATTTTGTGAGCAAGTACAGGTTCCTCTTGCCCATTCACATGCTGGGCTCAGCACACAGCTTCATGTAAGGTCAGCAGTATTCTTCCTATCTGTGATGAGGATGGAAAACTTCAGCCAAGAGCCAGAAACTGCTGTCCCTTCTGATCTTTTTTCAGTGCCCTGCCTGAGAAACACAAGCTCGCACAGTAGGTGACAGTTTCAGAAGGAATGGTGTTCAGGAGAGGTGCTGAGCAGGAGGGGTGCTGGATGCAGCCCCTGGCGCAATGGCAGGCACTGATCCAGTTATCCTGCTTAAAACTCCTTTACCCAAACCTAGAAACATTCTCTCTGAGTGCCTTTAGCTTCTTTTGGGGCTCAAACTCTAACAGCAGCACCAAGCCTCACCCCTGCTGACCATGGAGCTTGAAAAAGAAAAGAACAATATCTGGTGGTGTTTTCAGATCTTTCTGAAGGGTAAATACAGATAAAAGCAAAGCTCTTTGTGACTGGGTTTTTTTTTTTTTTTCACTATCTACTTGAAAGGCAGTGGGTCAGAATTAAGGCATTTTTGCTGCGGAGGAAACGTGTGGGATGTTGGCTGCGGGCCAGTAGCCACTAACATCCCCACTGCACCAGGAATACTTGAATGAAGTGGGCGTCAACCTCGGGAGAGCAGGCATTTGGTAACAGACTACCTACATCAGAGGAAAACCTCTTCATTGACATTTAAGGAGTAAAAATATTGAATGGAGATAAACTGGTTTGGTAGATTCTTCTGAGGGACAGTGAAAATGGAAGAATTATCATCCAATCTGGAAGATCATCCTCTAAGCTCCCATGTTTGTCAGGTCCCATTCATCGCGCAGAGAAGAGATCCATACAGTCGCTGATTTTTCTGACAGTACTTAAGTTTCATCTTCCAGTTCTGTTTCCTGAACACAAAGAATGATGAAATAACATCTGGAGCTTTCAGCCAGTAGTCCATGCTATCGTCAGTCTTGTAGGTTTTTTTTCCAAAACCAGAATAAAAATCTGAAGTGTGTCAAATGCCTCTATAAAATATGACTTATTCAGACACTCATTCTTCTTAGGTCCAGCTGGATATCCACTGGGAAAAAGAAAAGTAATTTCTACAGTTTCTTTGTATCACTAAATTATGAATCTGATCAAATAGAATGCTCCCAGTGTTACCATTATCTGTCTAGTTAAACTATCTTGCTGAGTCAGTCACCAGTGCTATCCAGTCAATATATGAGCACATTTGCCTTGAATCAAGTCCATCATCACAACAAGACAGCTATGAAACTGTTACTCTTTCCACCTCCAGTAATGTGATAGGTAAGCAACAGATTTTTTTTGTCTGAAACTACAAATCTTGTTCTCAGTGTGTGTAAGAGAAAGGAGATTTTCATCTTATTCTATCACTGAATTATTAGAAAGTAATATATTCATTTTTTGCAAACATGGAAATGACAATGATGGAAAAAAGAAAGAAAGTGTTTTGGCTAAGTGTTAACAATGGAGAAAAGTGGCCATAAAAAGACTGAATGGCTAGAATAGAACATAGAAATATTTTAAAAAGCTCTTCTCTTTGTAGAGAAAATGAAGAGATCCTGGATAAGTGGCCTAGCTATGTCCTTGTAAATCTAAATGTTTACATGATAATAACAATTTAGATGTTGGATGCAGTGGTACATGTTGGCTCTAACATGTCTGGTTTAATAACACTGAGGTTACAGAATGCTAGGGGATCTATGACAGCTAGGTGACATGGATGAAAAATAAGTGAATTTGAGCAGGATTTGGGAAAGCTAGACCCATGAACTGGAGCAGGTCTATCAAAGTAAGGTAATTACTGATTTTAGTTTTACTGTGTGTAATAGCTTCGTGTTGACAATCTGCTTTTCAAATTCTGGTTTTGGAAATGATCTGTACAAGATATTTGTGGGCAGCTGATTTGCAGTGTCCCAACCCCTGAGCCGAAACCCTGGGGCAGGGAGAAACAGCTTCAATGCCTCAAGGCTGCATAGTTCCTGTGGCTGGCAAACTGGAAATCACCAACCAACCAACAGAGCAGGTCTGGGTGGGCTGACGGCTGATGTCTGATAGGAATCCAGCCTGAAAGATTAGGGAGAGAAATGTACTTGCTAGAGCAAAACTAATTGTTGGACTTATAATGAGTTGGAAAAGTGAATTAGGGTTGCAGCTTGAAAAAAGGTGTGAGGCTGAGCGACTGCAGCCAGGAGAGACCATGGAGTGATGGATGCCATGGAAGTAGCAGTTGCCAGCATAAATATGGACACCTGTGAGAAGACACAGAATAGACCTGGGAGTCAAAGTCCTTGAGGAGAAGGACCTGGAAGAAAGCTTAATGGCAGCAAAACAGGAAAGAGGGAAGGAATGATGGAGAAGGTTTGGACGCAATATTGGAAGATACTTAGACATTTCAGCAAGAAAAATGGTCTGAGGTGTAACATGCTCAGGAAAATGGAAGAAGAAAATGTAACTGGAATGACTTCTGTAAAGAACCCTTCTTTTCCTGAGATCCCAGGGTGGCAAGCAGCAAATCCTCAAAATTAATTTGGAAAGTAACCACACTATCTGCTCTAAGAGAAAAGTTTAAACTGTCTAACACAGTTTTTGTAAGGAAAAGGAAAATGTGCCAGAGGGCTCAGAGTTCTTAAGACTAAGTGATGAACCTTTGAAAATAGGATTTTATAATGGAAATGCAGAGATCATTAACTATTGTAAGCACCTCTAAGGATGACACCTCTATAGTAAATTACATTCAAATTAATATAAAACTGTAAAGATTCTCTGACAGCTTTGATTATGTAAGTTGATTTTAGTAGTTAAATGTTGACTTTCTATAATGCATTCTCCAAATATTATACTGAATGCTGCATCATATATAACAATTACCATGTCACAGTGCTATTTTGTGTAAATTAAATTATTGACAGCAATATAATTTTGTATTCACTTTATTATTTTGATCCATTTTTCTGTCAAAATATACAATGACTCTTCACTAGATTTAGAAACCAGAAGAACTCTTTAGATGGTGAAGTATTATTCTCCATACATTATTTTTCCTTAGCCTGTAATGAGATTGGGGAAGGAGGGGGAAGCAACATTTCATTCCTCCTCTGACATTGTGTGTGTTTTTAGACACATTGTCAACTTTAAATTGTGCTTCAACAATTGTGCTTATCAAAAAGTCTGCAAAGTCTACAGCAGCCCTGGTCAGGCTGTCCAGGCATGTGGCTGAGATGGTGTTTTTAGTGTGCTCCAGCACAAGAGCTGTCCTGAATCACAGCATGGAGTGGGATGTGCTTATGATCATAGGTTATGATTATAGGTTGGACTTGACCATCTCCAAGGTTTTTCCAGCTTAGTTGATTCTTCAATTCTGTGAGTCTATGGTTGTTCAGCCTGGCTTTCAGGAGATTCTGTCGCACATCCCAGGGTGAATACTGATCCTTGATACCTCTTATGAGTTAAAGTGAAAACATCAGCTGTGTGGAGCAGCTCTTTCTTCACACCTTCTTTTGCCATGTCCTTTTGGGGGTGGGGGGGGTGGGTATGGCAGCAGGGATTGTCTGCCTTGGATGCCTGGAAAGTACTTCCAGGCTGTCGTTTTAACTACTTGTAATGCAGCACTTAGAGTTTTCTCATTCACCTTTCCACAGATGCACAGCCTGGTAGCTCCTGCACGACACCAGAGTGCAGAAATTGGAACACAAGCTCTGTCTTCCTGCTGGATCTTGGCTCTTCTCCAGACAGGTACCCTGACCCCCAATGTGAAGACAGTCTAGCTGGCTCACTTCACATAAAGCCCAAAGCCTTAATCATGAAGTCATGGGGAGAGGCTGAGACCAACTCTGAAATGTGGTTTTGGGTGCTATCCTATCAGATTAAAGAAGTAGGCTGAGATGCTTTTAGGCAGAAAAGGGGACTGAATCCAGCACATCACACCAAAGGCAAGGACTCTTAACTCTGGGTACAAAAATTCACTCCCTTCTGAGTGCTGGTAGAAGGACTCGGAAAATACTCATTTTCTCAGCTTGTGCAGACCAGGGAGGTTGGGGTGCACATCTCAGTTGGGTTTAGTTATGGCTTAGGTACAACCAAGCCATAGTCACATCTATATCTGCTCAATAATAAAAATCAACGACACTTTGGCACTCCTGAGAGCCTGGCAAGCAGTTTCTGGTCCCTTGGCCAGTGGATGCAGACTTATTTGAGGCCATACAAGTGTGGGCTGACTACCTCTTCAGTTAAACTGGCCCCGGTCTGTGCCCTTAATGCCCTGTGAGCCTTAAACGAAAGATGATTTTTCATGTGCTCTTTGCAGTTTTTATTCAGCTGCACTGAGCATGTGGAATCATGGGGACTGACAGGAAAGCTGCACGTTGCCAGCATGGTGGGGATGGGACAGGGGATGAGAGGTAACAGGGGAGGGTACTCTGAGTTCACCATTTTTAGTAGTGCTCCCTAAATATGCCAAAGCTCATTTGTCTCTTGTCCTCAGGTTAGGAACACATAAATAAAATAAATGTCCTTCCTACAGCAGCACAAAATTACAAAAACACATCTGATACCAATGAAATGCACTTAACCATTGCACACACACTTTAAGCAGTATGAAATGTTATTACATTGTTACGTCTGCGTGCATCAAATTCCCTTGTGCTCAGTTTTAAGGAACAGAAGCCCGGAGACACTTGGCAAACTCTCCTGGGAATTGCTGCTAATGCTGAAAGTAGATGTCACTTCTTAGCCTGGGTCATTCATTTTTCCCTTTGCTTAGGCCGTTTGTTGTTGCTCTACACTGCACATTCAAGATCTGCAGTGTGGTGGCAGTAGTAGTAGTGTGAACATGGAAAAGAATATGTTTGCTTGAAGACTAATCTGTTTTTATATTATTCTGGTAGAAAAGCATTAGAGTTATATCAGCCTTGCCCTCCTAACATGCTGGTATTGACTTATATTCTGTAGGCAAACTGAGCTTATTAACAATTATTGCAAACACAACTGTTGAAGTACCGTGTCAGAATGATCATTTCTGTTAGTTGGAACATTTGTAAAATGCCAGGAAATCATCAATGGGTAGAAGAATTAGTTCCTTGTAATTTCTTGTCTAACATTAATAGCCATCTCTCCTTCGAATGCCTAACTTGTAAGGAAGGATCTTGTCTTTGCACCTTTCTGCATGTAATTTCTTGTATCTTCCCCTGTATGAAGCTGTTTGACACACAAACACAGGAATAGAGTTTTAACAGAACCAGCTTCACTTGGGAGTAGACAAATAGGCTTGGGTCTTCCTATGGCACAGGCTCACAGTGCTAAACCATGATGCTGAATTTCTTATTTGGCCTAATTTCTTGTTTGATCTGCCAGTGTGGGAGTTAATTGTATAAACACAGAAATATGGGAGATAGGGAGAAATACGTTCTGTGCTGTCCTGTTCGGGTAGCTCTGTTTCTGGCTGGCTTTGTTAATGTGTTGCTTACAGCAGTTTAAATGGCAGGGGAGATGAGGAACAGTTGGTGGTGAGAAGGAGTTAATGTGAGAAGACATGAAGAAATCATATTTCTCGATAGGAAATTGTTCTTCCCAGCACGTTTCTGTGCTAGCCCATATAAGTGGGACTCTATAACAGTAGCCTGTGACTACACCAGAAGATGCAATGGCATTGAGTTCAGGTGCTAAACAAATATATAACCAGGTTCATCTAATTTTGGCATCCGTGATTTTAGGTGGCAGTCATTCCCCTTGATGTCTGAGAGCCCAGACATTGTGGTGATGAGCTAGGTCTCTGTTAGCACCTCGGGTTACTAACCTAGAGAGAGGAATTATGCACAAAAGGAGGATTTAAAGCTAAAACAGAGCAAACAAGAACTAACCCCTGATTAAGTTATTCTGAGAGTTGGGAAAAATGAACCTGCTGGGCAGGTATTCCCTAATGATGCTGTTTTGACTTTACTAGCCTTTCTTCTCAATGTATCCTCTATTTATTCAAAGAAAATCATCTGCTCTTCTCAGTTATTTCAAAGTAAAGTCACAAGAATAGCTTGTTCCCACTCTATTCCAAATATAGATGTTGGCAGCAATTGCTTAGATAAGGGGGAAGGAAAGGAACTACCAAGGAAGAGGAAAGACAGGAGGAGGAAGAGGGAAAAGAGAGCCAAAAAGGTTGGACAACGGAGTAGAGAGAGAGACATGAATGAGAAGGGAGGTGAAAGAACAAGGACAATACATCACAGCAGAGAAAACAAATCAAAGATAGCAATAAACTCCTATGAAACAGGTGGAAGCAGCCCAAATATAGGATGAAAAGGACCATGCCTGCCCTCAGGAGAACCTGGAGTTTTAGCCTTGAAAAGTAACCAAACTGTAAATAAAATCATGTCAAATTTTTTTTTTGTTCACTCAGATTGTAGGGGTTACATGATCAGAAAACCCAAGCTAACTTAGACCACTTAAAAATCTGGCCCTAGAAATTTTAAAGCAAAACATGTTGCTTATTTTAATCTCTTGGGGAGTGTGGGGGGCGGGTGTGTGTTTGTTTATTTAATTCTCTGCTGCAATAAAATTTGCTGTCAGCTCCTGACAGAAAGCCATCCATTGGGTAACTTTGCTGAAAATGAATCTGAATCCCCCTGTCCTAAAGAATTCACAGTCTGGATGGTCTCCTGGCAAAATGGGAGCATGTTGACTTACCTTCAGGAGCAGAAAATTAATGCTGATAAAAACTAAGGAAAAGCCAGAACCACACACAGACTGACTTAGCCTGAAAAAAAGAGCTGAGGGTTTTCAAGGCTGAAGGCAGGCTTCTTTAAGACCAAAACACAGAGGAATGAGACATAAATGGAAACAGGTTCTAAGAAATGGTACATAGAGCAAATGCAAACGAGTGCTCAGCAATTTAGAAGTCCTGTAAGTAGCTCCAGCTTCCCTGGAGGGATGGGAAGTTTCTGAGAAACACCCCACAGAGCTCTTCTCCATCTCTTCTCAAGAGAAGACTGCTTGGAAAATGGTGTTAGAGGTTTACTTTCCCTCCTGGTTTGCTGGAGAGAGGCGTTATACCTGACTTTACTCGTCACCTGAGGATAAAAAGCTATGCCCAGTTCTGAAGGCACAGTTTCCTATAAACTGAATGTGTCCAGTAACCCTTCTGACAGGCTTTCTAAGCACTCAAACACTAGGTAAAGGGACCAAGAGAACTGAAAATGTGACTATTGGTATACTTATTTATTTCAGTCCTTCGAGGAAGTAGGCCACTTGCCTCATGAAGGCATGTGCTTGATTAGTCTCTCTCTGGACTGAAGGCCCAGCCATGGGACAAGGCAGTATTTACACAAAACACAGGAGGCACATAAGAGCAGGAAATACAAGGATAAGTGAAACTAGTTTCAGAAGAAAGGACTTGGAAACTAAAGCTTTGCAGGCAGACTATCACTATTTAGAAACAAAGTTGTCATTATTTTGAATCTTGTCTCATGAATGACATGTGTATCCCAGCAATTTTCACAGTTGAGAAGCAACTTTTTATCTTTTTTTTTTTTTAATTTTTAAAAAATTTATTTATTTTCTTTGCTCTCCCAGCAAGTAGCATGTAAATGTGATATTTTAGCCTTTCAGCAGGGATGCCCCTGTGTGGCTTGCTCTCAGCACTTCACTGCAGTATGTGATCCCCCATCGACACTGTTGGGGTTGTGGGGTCACAGGCTGTGGCCAGGATCTCTGACTCAGCAGGGCTATAGTCTCTCTTTAGGTAGCACGACTTGATGAAAACCTTTAGGGGTGCTGTTAAGCGGTGAAACGCCAGCAGAACTCAGCCCAGCGCCTGGCTCTTTGCTCAGCCGCGGTGTCCTCGCTGGCTCCCGGGAGCGCCTTTCCCCAGGAGAGGGCAGTGGAGCCCGCACACGCTCCCCGCTCCCCGCCCGACGGCGGCGGGAGCGTCCGTTCCCTCGGGTGTTCGTGGGAAACTCATGGGGCGAGTGCAAACACAACTACGGATTTTATATATATATGCTAGAAACCGTGTACAGGAACATCCAGGAAATGTTCTACGCATTTCATAACGAGAATACGTTTTGAGCTAACAAGTTTGTTGTTGCTTTTATTTGACTGGAAGTTTTCTCTGTCACACATACTTGTCCACAGCCACACAAACTTAAACCGGTAGTTTATTAATTCCACAGGAGTTTATTTAATTCCTATATCCTGAATTAGAAAAAGTTATTGACGTTTAAATAGCCGTTCAGAATGCTGCTACTGCTATCCTAAGCCAAGTTCTCACAATGAAGTTATTTACTTATTTCAAATTTACAGACATTCATCCTAAGACAACAAGCAGCCTTGGCTGAAAACCACAGAATGGTTTCAAGGTACTGTAATTAAGGGCAGACTGGGATGCCTTCTCTGCTCCTTAACCATCCCCTTCCCCTAGCATGCCAGCAGTCAGCCAGATGTTTTCTGTAGGTTCATGTTTACAGCAGGTTTCCCTGGCTGGATTCCAGGTTTTGGTGAGTGGCCAGTGCAGACTAAGAGCCTATATCAGGCCTTTGAAGGGCAGGCAGGGTGGACTGAAGGGAAATGGCTATTGCCAGCAGCCTGGGAATCCAGCAGATACCCCTGGCCAAAACGGCAGGTGAAACAGTAAATAGGCATTTCTTCCTGTGAGGACATGACCAATCTTTCTAGCCCCAGTGAAAAGGGGCAAATTTAGGAAACTCTGAAATCCAGCTTTGGAGAGAAAATTTTCTCTTTTACGTGAAACATTAAAAACCCACCAACCCCAACACAAATCTAGCCCAGACTTAGGACAGACATTCTTCACTGTTGTCAAGGTCGTTTGTCTCCAATCTGTAAACAACTCCCTGTTCCCAAACGAGTTCCTACTCCCTAGGGCACCTGCTGAGCTGGGGCCACCTTAACCCTCCTGGAGGCAGCAGCATGCAGAGTGGAAGCAGCAGGGTGTGTTTCCCATGCAGGCCTACTAACATCGCTGCTGTTAGCACAGGAGGTCGGGTGAGTTGTGCTGCAAAAGCATAGTAACCCCCTGGAGAGATGACTCAAATGTGTGATGCTAAGCTGGTTAAATGTGTTGCCAGCTCTACAGATGATAAGCTGCCTTTTCTTCCTCAGCCACTCTCAACTCAGGTACGGAGGCAAAGATGATTTTATTTATACAACTCCTGTCTCAAGTACTTGTGGTAGAGAATGACTGCAGGAAAATATACCCCCAGTGCAAAGTCAGCCAGCAACTTGTTAAAAGAGCAAATACAGCAAATTCAAAGGGGCATGATTTCAAAAAAGTTGGGAATAGGAGAGAATTTCTGCCTTTCAGCTCTGAACCCTCCTCAGTCACTGCTATTTCCAGTAAGAGGTCATGCATATTCGAGGCTCTTGGTGTGATTTGGGATTTGGCAATTTGCAGCAGCAATCTGTCTGTCATAAGAAACCACGTGATTTATAGGAACCACAGAAATCAGTAGGATATTTCTGCATGTATGTTGCATTGATGTCAGTGTGAGCTGGACAGTCCAACCCTCCGAGTGTGCTGTCAGTCAGCCAAACGGGGATCAAAGGTACAAAGCACATGCACCACAATACAGCAAGGACATCTGAAAAGGGCCCAGAAACATTTGAGTTTCATCTGTCAACAGCTTCCTGAAACTGAGCATTAAGTATGCTTCCATCTTGCCCCACACCAGATCCTGCTGCCATTGAGACAAAGCCCCCATTGAAAGATATCAAGTGATTTGATTGTCCTTGTAAAGACTGGAAATCAGACACAATTTAAAATTAAATTTTAAAATTAACTATTTTAAAATTAACCAACCAAGTCAACTACAGTAGTATTCCACAGGTGGAGTTAAATTTTATTTGTGTTGATCTTCCACTGAATCCTTTTCCATAGTGGAAGAACATTAAATTAGCCAAGTTAGTTCAAAGCTAGAGTTGATTCATGGGGGTATTAAGGTGGGCGTGTGAAACCTCGGTTCTCCTTTCTTCTCTGTGCATTATGACTTAGTGTCATCAGTGGGCATGTGGTATTTTGAATTAATACAAGATGATGTAGAATATCCATAAGCTCTGAATCTGAGATATCTGCAATGTTTTGCAGTAAGGAGGATACTGCACTTAGTGTTTCTCAAATTCATGTAAAGTAACTCACCCCACTGCACAACAGATTCCAATATTTTGTTCTTTCATAGTAGCGATTAGACCAATTATAGCTCAGCTGTAACGGAAAGGTACAATACAATTGCTCCTACTTCTCAGTCAAATTTCCCAGAATCTGTCTCTCTGTCACACTTTTAAATTTAACTTTTAAATTGAGATGGTTTTTAAAATGAAAATATCTAGAATCCCACTGAAAGCTTGCTTTCAACTAAATCTCATATGTCAAACAGTATTGGCTGTACATTAAGTGCTAGAAAGGACTGGTAACAAAAATCTATGTTAAAAACCACTGTTACATATTTACTAATTACTGTGCATACTTCCCTGATCTCCCACCAAGGCAAATATCTAGGTTTATGCCTCCTGTTCCTTAGGAAGTGCCCCTAAAACCTTTACTTTTCCAGGGACGCTGCTGTCTAGTCTGGACTCCATGGTGCCTGGACAAGTAGTGAACCTGGAACATCACCAAGGGCAGTGAACTGGAGGAACTGAAAGAGCCTTTCTCAGCTGGGGTGTGAGGTGTGGCATGGACGAAGAGGCTCCTGAGAGACACTGTGACAGTGCTTGGGAGCCAAGGCAGAGGTAAGTCCACGCACGACAGGGATGCCTGAGCACACCCTTCTTCTATGGCACAGGCTGTAATGTGTTAGACCTGTAAATATTGGTATCTGCAGTTAAAAACGAAAGTGAAGAGTTTTTAGCCTTCCTATGTGTTCTCTGGCTTGTTGCTTTGGAACAGGAATGCACTGTCATAATATCTCTCATATGTTGCCATGTCTTGCTGCTGCTTGGGTTGTCAATGGGTTGTTTTTTTCACTGCAGACTATTGAAAAGGGGCCTCGCACGCTACAGACCATATGTGAGAGTTGCTTTCCTAAATGCAGTAATAAACAGCCACGAGATGAAATATCCCCAAGTAATGAGATTAGTGACATGGGATACAGCTTTCAAAAATAATTACATCTGACACCCTCATCAGCAAGAAGATGTAGGGGCTGCAAGCTCTAAGCTTGGGAACAGCGTATGAGAGATTGGCTTCTCCTGGGAAGGGAGGCACAAGGGAGGTTATTTTTAGTACTTTGGAGAAAAAGAAAAAGCCAGAATTTAAGCACTCTTTGGTTTGATACCCTCGTTATGGAGGAGATCGTGGAGAAATAAAGGAAAAGCGGCAGTGGAAAGGTTACCGAGGATGGAAACTGTGGGAGCAAGAGGTTGAACTGAGCAAAGCGAGAGCAGTAGGGTCAGAACGGAACGAGGTGGGGCGGCAGGGGGGCACACCTGTACCCCCGCTACCCCTCCCCGTCCCGTCCCGGCTTGTGCCCGTCGATACAATAACAACTCGGCGACGGCGGAGCAGGCGGTTCCGTTTTCGCGACGGTATATATAGATCAGACACTTTCCAAAACAAGCAGCGCCGCCGAGCCGCTCTGTTCGGCGGCTCTTTCCACCCGTAATTCAGAAAAAAATATTATATTATTTTTAAAAATTACTTTTTCTTTGAGAAAGGAGAACCTCTATTCCGTGAATGCGGCTGTTTCCTGACCCGCCGCCGGTTTGCGGTTACCGGCTGCTGAGAAAGTGAGCGGGGTCTGGCGGGGCGGCCCCGGGACCTCCTCTGCTTTTCCGAACCTT
>VXBQ01009717.1:233451-283189 GCA_013400175.1 Phainopepla nitens | reverse complement strand
GGCGGGAGGGGGGGGTGTTTATTCCCGATCATCCGCGACCAGGCTCAAGGAGAGGAGAGAGGGAGCTCGGGCCCCCAAAGCCTCCTGAAAAGGGATGGACGGAAAAATCAATAAAATAAATAATATTTAAAAAAAAACCCTCTACGAACGGAACAAACAAACAAAAAAACCACAGTTAAAAAAACACTCAAACAAACATGTTTTGCAGCCATGGAAGCCTGGCTGTGCTCGTGCTGGAGTGTGGATTCCGTGTGTGAGTCCCGGCACCCCTTTCCCTGCCCAGGCGGCTGCTGCCACGCGTTGTTTCGGGGCACCCTTCACTGCCGGCGCGCTCCGGCGGGGCCACTGCCTGTGCCTGCTGCAGCTCAAGTGCTTCGTCTTGTGGAAGCCGGAGTTTGGGGCTGGAGCGGGATAACTTTCCGGAAAGAAAGCTTTAGGAATGTTTCTGTAGCTTCCCAGGAGCAACGGGTTTGGAAAAAACAAACCTGAACACCCCACTGTGTCCAGGTAGCAGCACAGCCACCTTGCGGAGGAGATGAGAGCAAATGGGTTTACTCCTGGCTCACGGCTTCTTTTTATTATTTTTATTATTTTTATTATTTTTATTATTCTTATTATTCTTATTACTATTTTTTCTCCCTCCCACATTAATTTCGTAGAAACTCTGGGCCTACTTCATTGCCTTGTGTATGACTCTGTCTGTGGAGCAGAAGTCAGCCTGAACAGATTTAAAACCTTCTAGGGAACAAGAGAAAACCCTGAAGACATTAGTCTTAAACTAGAAAAAGCTGTGGCAGTAAACGTAGGAAATGCCTGTCAGCGTCTCACATATGCTGTGTGATCACTTGTGCTGGGCTGACTGTCCAGAAATGACAGGCTGGGAAATACATCCCCGTGTTTCAGCAAGTTCCCAGGACTTTACATTTTAATATTGCTCTGCGTCAAAATATGTCTTCTCTGGATTGCTTTTTGTCTTTTTTTTTTTTTTTTTAGCTGGCTATTAGATGGACAGGTTTTAAACAGAACAACATGTTTTTGGCAGAAAGGACATCATAACAACCCAGGGAACTCTTAAAAAAAAGTTGGAGATGAGCAGCTGCTGTATTTCACTCCAGTGGCTCAGGCACTGTGGTCTCGCTATAGGTGCTTACATTTCTAACATGTTTTCAACGTTCCTAGAGATGAAAGTGCGTTATGGAAACAGCATCATTAGTTTTCATAGCCTTCACAGTCCTGGCTTTTTTTGGTTTTGTTTTCCAGTCTTCTGGTTTTGGCTGTGTCTTCAGGCAAAGTAAGGATGAAAGCTTTTTGGTTGTTAGCCTGGCCTTTAGGAGAAAAATATAGCCCGGGCCCGATCCTGCATTCCAGGCATTCTCCAAAATCTTCTTGGCTGTTCTGCAAGCTTTGAGAGTGCACAGAAAGCAGAACTGGCCCGTAATGTGCCTGGATCTATTTGGCTCTGACAGTCCCCTCTTAAAAAGCCTCTGGTTACATCGAGTGACATTGTTCCTTGTCAAAAGCGATGGGAAACAAGCCTGCTGGCTGTTTTCTGCTGAGGTAACTGGCCCACAGCAGTTGCTAGGGGTTCATTGTTAGTTTGTTGGGTTTTTTTCCCTTGCTCAAGTCCTTATGCAAATTACAGTTTAGTTCTATTCCCAAGAAAATATATGGATATTTTGATATGTGGCTTCAGCTCTTGCAGGCATTTAAAGAAACCTTGAACATTTAAATGTTTTTTTTAAGGAAGTTCACCAACTGCTTTTGGTGCGCGCAGAGCACGCCAGCTTTTCTTAGAAAAGCACATGTTGCAGTCCAGATTTCCCTCACAGCTCCATTTTTTAGAAGTTTAAGCTGGAATAATACAGGCATTGGAGGGAGGATCAGAAACCATCTGAGGGCAAGTCTTCCTTTCTGCCCTATGTTTCTCAAGGCAGTCACCAGTTTTTGGTGCAAGATAGAAACAATCAGCTTGGGTGAATTCTTACCAGATGCCAAGACTAATTTGTCAGAAGCAGATGGTGCTTTCTGTTTCAAAACTGGAATAGCTCATCTATGGGACTTCTGCTGGGGGAACCTTCCATCAACACAGAGATTTAAAAAAAAACAAAAAAAAACAAAAAAAAAAGTGTGTTAGAAATAGTTCAGCTCTTCTGACTCTTCGCTTTTACTATAAGACATGATTATAAGCTAAGGTCACAAAACAGAGCCACTAACCTCTGTTTGAACTTCCTCGTGTTCAGCACATGTAGGTATTTCATTATGGTTCAGAGGCATGGCTGACTGACAGGACAGACAGACCAGGAAAATGTGCAATCTTACTTTTAAGTCTTTCTTTTAACCTGTGTTTCCTCCATGTGTCTATGAAGGAGGAAGCCATATCTTTAAGAAATATGGATTCCCCCCCCCCCCTTCCTGTGAAATATTAATAGATATTGCCAATGGGACAGAGCTCTTTAAGGGTGTTGTGTAAAATACCTCGCTCTGTGTTCACTGCAGCACTGAGCATAGACACCTTTTGATTTTTCTCCAGAGAAGGAAAGAGAGGGCAAATTTTGGAGACGAGGCAGCAAAGATGCTCTGCAACAGCAGTAACAACCATCCTCTCGCCTGCACAAAACTGGGAGCTATTGACTATTCATGGCAAAGCGTCCAAAGCGCAGCGGCAGAGCCTGTGGAAAATGACAGCGTGTAACAAGATTGACTGGCATTTCCTTCACGCTGGGTCACATGCCTCCTAATTCACACACACACACAACCTCATAGGCTGATCGAATGACTTCTATCTCTGCAGTCCACATACCTTCCACAGAAAGAGTTTTTATTATGCACATGTACAGCTCTGTTTTCAATCAGTCACCTTGAGCAAATGACTGAGGGCCAGTGTTCGCTCCATCCCGAGGTCTCTGCGTTTGCTCTCTAAGGGGCTTAATCTCCGTCCGTAAGAAATTTTTGTTTTTTCCCTCGGGGAGGTGGGGAATAAAAAAATACGCCGATGTCCCTCCTGCCTCCCCCTCCCCATGCGCCTTTCTAGGAAATTTGCTTGTCCGAGCTGGTAGAGCGCAGGACAATCGCGGCTGTCAGCAAGCACGGAGGTGGGCTGCGCTGGGAAAGGTGGCATTGCTGTTGTGGGGTTGTAGCGGCCTTAGGGCTCCCGTGAGCCGGGATGCGTGGGGCGCTGGGCGCTCGCTGCTGCAGCGGGGGCAGGTCGGGATGCCGGGGGGCCGAGCAGCCCTCCCGGTTCCGCGGCTGGCTCGGGGCTCAGCTCACCTCAGCCTCTGCCCCGGAGCGAGAGCAGCGTGGAGCGGAGGGTGAAACCGGCCACCAGCTGGCTGGCAGGGCATGGTAATTAGCTCAGCGCAGTGCCAGCTTTATTAAGGACAGTGCAGGTGATGATGACGTTGGCACACTGATTCATTACATCTGGAGGGGAAAATCCGCCTAGTAAATGCTGAAGCACAGTAAATATTTTTGGCTCCTGCCAGATTGATCCTTGCATTATGCTGAACAGCCTGTATTTGTAGAACTGAGGAAGTTAAAAATAAGGTTGGTGGAAAGCTACAAGACAGGGAAAGGATTTGCATTTTATGGCCACCAGCAATAAACTTCTTTTATTTGTTTCTTTTTGGTGGTAAAAATTTCGACGCTTTATTTTTTTCTTCCCATTCCCTTCTTTGGCTCTGGATTTCACTGCTAGGTGAAAGCTCGTTATTTATTTTCTCTTACCGGTAATATTCTGTAAGGGAGCTGTAAATCTGGAGCACACACGGTTGGGAAATGATTTCTGACAGCATTCTTTTGCAAATATGTGGTGCAATCCTGCAAAACGCTTCAGCCCTGACAGTCCTCGGGGGGTGGGGCAGACATATCAAAGCTTGTAGCAGCCTGTGTACCCAGGGAGGCTGGATGCTCTGGACTTTCCTGTGGGCTAGAAGGCTTTACAAGCTTCAGTTCATGGAGATAAATGATTATACCAACTTCTGACTGTTGCTGTTTTGTTTTCCTGCACCCAGGCTCTCACCTGAACTTTGGCTGCCTGGTATATGCTGTTGGGATATCCTTAAGAGAACATCCAGGAATGGTGGATCACTTGCTGCCTAGTGATGAATCCTTTTCATCCACAAGATCTTCTCTTGGATACTTTGGGGACATGACAGCAGGCGTAAGGTCCTACCAAATGCTGCCCTCTCCCCTGTCAGAAGATGACAGTGACTCGTCCAGCTTTTGTTCTTGTTCCAGCCCTGACTCCCAGGTCCTCAGCTCCAGCTATGGAAGCACATCCAGTGCAGAAAGTCAGGACAGTATCTTGGACTATTTATTGTCCCAGGCATCTTTGGGGAACACCACTGCGTCATGGTGGGACAAAAGGAGGCTTCAGCCAATAGTAAAAGAGGAATACTTTAGGTTGCCTGAATTTGCTGTGGATATGGAAGACTCAGGACCATTTCAGCCCACACTTGAGGAAATTGAGGAATTTTTGGAGGAGAATATGGACTTGGAGCTCAAAGAAAGACCTAAAAGCGAGACCAAGGACTTGAGAGCTTGCAGTCAGGTTTCTGTTGCTTCGCTGCAGCAAAAAGACCATATGTTACCCAGTACTAGTTTAAAGGAGAATAAAAATGAACAGTTGACCAGCTCAACGGAAGGTGGCCAAGCTTCAAATGGAGGAATGACCCTGGAGAATGGAATACCAGTTATGCTCCAAATTCAGCCTGTACAGGTCAAACAGGAGTCCAACATGAGCCCCAGTTCCCAAGGACCAGCACAGGAGAACATCAAAATTGCACAGCTCCTAGTCAACATCCAAGGACAGACATTTGCCCTTGTGCCTCAGATAGTTCAGTCATCCAATTTGAACTTGTCCTCTAAATTTGTCCGCATTGCTCCCGTCCCCATCGCTGCCAAGCCAATTGGGCCAGGAGGCATGATCCAGGGGCAGACGGGAATCATCATGGGTCAGAAATTTCAAAAGAACCCTGCAGCTGAACTCATTAAAATGCACAAATGTTCTTTTCCTGGTTGCACCAAGATGTACACGAAAAGCAGCCATTTGAAAGCCCACCTGAGGAGGCACACAGGAGAAAAGCCCTTTGCGTGCACGTGGCCGGGTTGTGGATGGAGGTCAGTATTGGGGTGCGGCTCTGTCCAATCCCCCTTCCCCTTTCTGCTCACTTGACCTAACTTGCTGAGCAAGTAGGTTTGTACTCTGATGTATAAACTGTTTCTATTGCCAGAACTTGTTTGGTTGGTTTGACAATGAAGATCTTTTTCCTTCCTGTTAGGTAACTCAGGGGTTTTGATAAATTAAATAGCACAGCATCACCTGCTGGCACCAGCAGTTTTGGTGTCTTAAAAAAAACAAAAGCAGTCCATCATAATTCGTATTTCATTTTAGAGGGTCAGATCAAGCTTGTTACCACAGGTAAGACCTGGTGTTTGCATTGGTGTGGTTGCAGCACACCAGACCCGTGGCTGGCACAGCGGAGGCTGAGCGAGCTGGATGGTTTAGGGCAGAATTGCTGTGCACAGCCCTGTGTGGGACTGAACATGGTCAGTGAAGGGCTGTGATAAGCAAGTGTGGTTAAAAGCAGTATTCTGTGCACTTTCATAGAAAATGCACTCCGTCCCACTCCTTCTGAAAATGCTGGCAGTGACACTCTGGCATACTCTGGGTTTTATTCTCTGTCTTGATTCAGAAAAATGCGTGGGTGCCACTCAAAGTTGCAAAAAAGCTGTCAGATGTAACAACATAACCAGAAGGCTGAGGTGGAGTTAAGCATTGCTTGAATGAAAGATTGCAGGTTTGATTGAGAAAATGTTTGGCAGAGGGATTTTTTAAAAAAAATATTTTATTTTTAATATGAATTGAAAAATTTAGTCTTTAAAAAAAATCAACTTTTTATTTTAAGGAAGCTTTGACAAGTGCCTTCCTCCCTCTTTCCAGTTAGCTGTATTACTGGCTTGCCTGCTGGCAAGTGCTAATGTACAGCACCACTAATGATGATGGGAGAAAATATAATCTTAACTACCTCGTGTTAAATTAAACTGAAGTTCTTGCAAATAATATGCTGCAGAGCTTCAGTGAGCAGTGCCTAAAGAGAAAATGGGTTGTGATCATGGGCAACAGATGAGGTAAAAAGTAACAGGAGAGTGTTGTGTAAAAATGCAAGTATGTGAGACATGCAGCAGTTAGAGATGGCTGGGTTGGTTTGAGGGAAAAGGTCACAATGGAGTTGAGTCCTCTCTTCCCCAGCTGGACCAGTCTGAAGTTTGCTTCTCAGAAGGGCTGAGGAGATCAGATTATGGTCGCTCTACAAACTGGTGGTGATTTGTTTCCTTTTGTCCTGGCACACCTCTCATGAGCTCAGTTTGCTGCTGCTCAGGGTGCCCTCTCACCAGAACTGCGTTTTTCAGCTGATTGGTCCCAGAAACTGTGGGCTGCTTGCTCCTGACCTGCAGTACAGGCACTTGCTGCTTTTTACTTGGCTGTCAGAGTACATGTGCACAGGCAGCAGATGTGCCTGTGGGTGTCATGTTGGCTTTCCTTGTGCTGGGATGTGAGCACAGCTCTCATTTTTGTGACAAATGCACCTGGCACGTGAGGGTTTGTCTAATCCACGCTGAGATTTGTTCCAATGCTGCCAGTCACTTTTGTGGCTCAAGATCAGGAGCCTGAAGCATTGCCTGTGGATGACCTTCTCCAGCTCTGGCTTATCACAAAGCTGGTGTTCCCTAAGATACAAAACCAAGGGGAACATTTAGAAAAAATACTAAGTGATAAAGGATGATTAAATTTACAACAGGTGCCTCTCTTCTCAAAGTGTTGCAGCAAGTGGTTTTCCATCAGAAGCAGGATGCTGGTGGGTCAAAAGAAGTGCAGGTCCTGCAACCTGGAACACCCTGAACTTCCAGCCACCACAACTTTTTAAAGATGAATCCAACAGGAGTGAGAAATTAATCACCTTCATAATGAAGAACATGTGCCTTGTCCACAAACAGCTGCTGCAAAGGGCTTTTCAAACTCTTATGCTCATTGTCTTGTTGAATTTCACAGCCTGGGCTGCAATCCCCATCCCCCAAACCCCCAAACTTTGGAAGGGCTCTGTTATAAGAGGGGAAGTTTATAGCCAGCAGGAGAGGCTGTGTTTGGGGAGCTGCCTCCTGTGCTCACAGCAATCCTTAGCACCAGCCTGAGATTGCTGCACATCCCCTGCACACTGCTCCCACATCAAAGGCCAGACCCAACTGAGCATTGAATTACTCAGTCCCCTTTCATCAATAAACCATGTTTACCTTTTCAGAAGTTCAGTGAGAGCTGTGACTTAAGTCTCACATGACTTAAGTCCAGTGCATCTGGCCACTCTGTTTGCTCCTAGGTCTACATAATCTCAAATGAATTTAAGCACTAAAACACTGCTGAGCTCTACTTTCCCCCTCTTTTCCCTGCATTCTTGTGCTTGTGTATTTATTTTTTCACTGAAGACACTTAAGAGCTGATCTCACTGGAGATAGTAATTTCAAAACCAAAACAAAGTGTTGCCTAGCACGAAGTGCCTGAGCTCAGTGGGAGGGTTAAAGGTTCCTCAGCCCTCTGTACAGCCCTACTGTGATGTTTTAAATTCACCAGGATTGGAGTGTGCACCCAGCAAACCCTTTTGCTAACCCCTAGGATGGCTGGAGACCCCTAGCACCTCCCTGATGGAGCTGAACCCTGCTTGCTTGTGCCCTTCCTAGGCACAGGGCAAGGGCTGTTTTTGACAGTCTGCGGAGTGGTGCTTGTCTGGCAGTGGCCAGTGACCCATTGTGTTCCCTGGATGGGTCAGGGCACTGGTCTGTGACGTGCCACCTTCTACCTTTGGCACCTCCGGTTAGCACTGCTCAGGCCAAAGAGCTGAGCTGCAGCGTGGGCTGGGCCCAGCAGCTGTGTCATGGCACAGAGCAGGAGAAGCTCCTGCTTCCCCTTCCTGGCACAGCACCGTGCAAAGCTGCGGTTGCTCTGGGCTGGGGCATGAAGCAATCGCCTTTAAATGCCCCCTGCGTCTTCTGGCTGGAGGCTCCACAGGTGACAGCATGGGCCATAAGCTCTGCCTGGTTTGGCAGGGAGGGTTTAAGGGCTTGTAACACGTGTGGCCAGGAGTGTGCTTGGGCCTGAGTGACCACACATGGGGCAGGGCAGGCATCTTGCATTGGCTTTTTTTGCTGCTGCTGTGCAAGGGAATGACAGGTGCACAGGAGCTGTGCTGGTTTCTTGTAGAAAAGCTCTGGGGATGGGCAGGAGGAATCAATCTAGAGCCTCCCTCCACTGTGGAGGAGAGGTGCGGCAGCCTGAGTTGGCCTCAATGGCTAGTGGCCATGGCAGGGACCAGGAGTGCCAGGCTGAAGTTATTGACCTTTCTTGCCCCATGAGCCACACAGGAATGTCCCCATATGGCTGGGAGACACAGGACATGTCCTACACATCAGGGAACTCTAGGATTTTTCTTCAAGGGAGGTGTAGTTACAGTCCCTTGGGGTCCCGCCACATAGAAGGATGAAGAAGGCTCTTTTAGTTGCTGTGGGATTTCCCAGATGGGATTTCCCAGATCTCTTTTTTTTTTTTTCTTTTGAAGGAGGAATCCTTCTGGAAATGGCAGTGTCAGAATAGTGAGGTATTCCTTGGGGCTTCCTTTCTTTTTTTTCCTTTTCTTTTGAATTTTGCGTTCCGCAGTGGATCTTTTTCACTTTTTTTGGGTTGATCTCAGTGCCAGAGTGTGTTGCAGATATTTCACTGCAGAGCCAGACCGCCAGATCCTCCCAGCTTCCTTGTCCTAACCTTTGCGTTGTTTTTTTGTAAACACACAGACAGCTTGAGGTTTATTTCTGTGGGCTCTGTAAGTTGATCTTTCCGTCACTGCTGGGGAACAGTATTGCAACATTCCTGCCTCTTCAGCTAAGGACATGGTTATGAGGCAGAGTGTATTTTTATCAGATGAACTCATCCAAGTTCATTCTTGACATGTGCCTCTTTCTCCCCCACCGTCCATGCAATTCCCCTCGAAATGCACTCGTGGAGCTCTCCTGCAGGATTAGCCAAGTGCTACTGCACTGCTGTTGCACGTGGTGACCTTAATGTCCGAGGACATAGGACGAGGCAACCCAGCCACATCTGGTTTTACTTCTTCGAAGTCTGTGTATAAGAGGATGGCTCTTTGCAAAAGTGCTTTTCCCTCTCTGCTCCCTCTCTTCCCTGGATGTGGCACAGGTCTGTTCCTTGTCCAACACTCAGTCCTGTTGAGGCAGTCTGCACAGGCAGCATCCTACACTTTCCAGGCCCACTCAGCCATAGCCCTACAAGAACATCCCTGCAGGGATCTGGCACTGGGACTAGCTCGCTGCTAAGGACTTGGGAGAATCCCTGACCCTGCTGCTCCCAGGTCCAGGCTGTGTTTTTGGGAAGCTACGGCTGAAAGAACCAGGAGTGTTAGAGAAAGCAAATGTGCAAGTAGAAGGCGTGAAAAGAAACTTCTGTCATAGCCTGTATGAAGAAGACTCATCCCAGACAAGGAGTAGGTTGACATTTCCATAACAACTGCCTGTTCATCATGGAGAATTTGACTCTTTCACCATGAGCATACCAGAGCAAGGAAAGGAAGAAAAGCAAGTGAATAGGTGAAAGAATCTCCCCTAGAAATGCCCCTGGGAGAGATGTGTCCACACCATACCTTACCCATGGGGAGTGCTTGATCTGCTTTCCATGGGCTGAGTGCTCTCTGGGGAGCATGACCAGACTGAAGAGCTGCAGCAACTGAGGAAACCATTACCATCTTTCCCAGTGCCTGTGCCCTGGTGCTCAACTGTTGGCAGGAGATCAGAGCTAATTAAAACCTTTATGTGGAAACTTACTTTTCTTGCATGAGGGATTTATTCATAGGAGCCCAGCAGTCCTGTTTTCTCCCTTTCATAAAAACAGTGTATTTGCTCTGTTGGTGATGTGATATTTTGCTCCAGAATGGCACATTTTTTTACATGTTCTTTCCCCGATTTGTTCAGCTAGTGCCCATGACTTCACTTATTTATTGTAAATAAACAGCTGATACCATTTCTTGCAAGCTCTCTTTCTGTGCTGCTCTTTGTTACTGCTCTGGCAACAAAACACTTAATTGCCCTTTGTCAGGCAGCAAATTTTTTGTACCCATCTGGAGAGGGCTGTTTTAGAGTGATATTGTTAATTAACCCTCTGTCTCCCAGTCATGTCCAAAGTGGAAATAGAGCCAGCCCTGCTCTTAAGGCCAAAGGTTTAGCTCATTTGTGTTCAATAAAGCCTGTGGGATTCATGGTGGCTATTTGGGGATTTTTCTGTGGAGATGGAAGGTGGAAGATACCTAAAATTCAAAAGACTATTGAATACAGTTTTGGTAATTAAAGGCTCATTCTTGATTTAATTTACCCATGTTAGCTATGCAAATAACTATGCTAATGGCCATCGGGGCCCACCTGAACTCCAGCTGTGGAGGTGCTGAGCATCTCTGGTACTATTAATGACTCTTTATTTAGCCTGCAGGAGCACACACAGAAGCCAATTTTTCATCTGGATCTAATAAGTCATGTTGTTTCTAGGTAGCTGTGGCTGGATTTATCTGGAATCCCTCTCAAACTGGGGGCAGTTGGGGGTGTCTGTTGTGCTTGCGTCAGTGGGAGCTTGAAACAGACCTCACCTGCAGGACAGTGGTTTTGGTCTCTGCTCGAAGAAGCTGTGCTTGGATTTGCAGGAGACAGGTGGTGGGGGTGGCTTTGGAGGGGGCTGGCAGGGGGATCGAGAGCAGCGCTGGTTTTGTCCAGCTGTACCCATGTTGTGGGGTCCAGGGCAAGGCTGGTGCACACATTGCCCCATCAGCCCAGGGCTGACACGGGCTGAGGTTGGTAGCTGTGTGTTTCCATCACTGCTGCTGCCTTCAGGCTGGGACCAGCCCAGCCCTGCTGTGTGTCCCTTCCACCTCCTGGAGTCTCCCAGTGGCCTGAGGGGACTTTTTTCCAGTTTGCTGTGAGAGACTTAGCATTTTAAACCCCCATTTATCTGAAAAGGCTTCTCCTCTCTTGCAGGTTCTCCAGGTCAGATGAGCTGTCCCGGCACAGGCGCTCCCACTCGGGGGTGAAACCCTACCAGTGTCCAGTCTGTGAGAAGAAGTTTGCTCGAAGTGACCACTTGTCCAAACACGTCAAGGTGCACCGGTTCCCACGAAGCAACCGCTCCGTGCGCTCCGTGAACTGACGGGTCCTGCTTTCCCTTCCCGCCCAGCCATCCTACAACAGCCGATGACAGCACTTTGCTCACTATATTTCTAGTGATAATTTATTTGTCTCCACGGAACAGTCAATGCTGTTACTTGATACCACCATGTTTGAGTGCCCCACGTCCTTTAAAGATGATTTGAGAACGAAGCTCTTTTTGGGTCAGGGGAGCGGGGCGCTTCTTCCTTTTCTTTTTTTTTTTCTTTTAAGGATATTATTTTCCTTTCCTTCTATCTGTCTCTTCTTTGCTGCTGCTTCTTTTGGAAATTACAGTGTTTTATTTTTAGCTGTTTTCTGCTGCACAGGAAAATGTAAAAGTTGCTTGCTGCTAGTTAATTATAGCCCTGGCATTCCTGAGGGCTTTGCTCATGTACAGGCCACTCATTGTGAATTTTTATTAAGCTGCTCTATTTGTCCAGTTTGGAAACAGCAAATTCCTTTTGAAATGAAAACAACTCCTTTGTTTTTGGGTTGCCTGAGCCAAGGATTTGTAGGGGCTGGCCATAGGAGGAGGAACAGTGGGAGTCGGGGATAGGGGGAGACAAGGCTTGGAGAGCACTGGAATGTGCCTCCAGGCATCTCTGATTTTCCCGGCTCACATTTACCTTTCCGTTGGCTAGGGCTATATATAAATATTTATGTATACATATTCATACATACATACATGCATAAATATATATATATCTATCTATATATATATATATTTAAGCAAAGACATGTCCCAAGCAAACCGAGAAGCTCAGGCTTGGAGTGAGGCCTCTGGAGGTGTGTGCATGCTTCTGTCCTGTGCTGCCTCGGGGTGAAAGGATGCCCAGGTGCCAAAGGACGCTGCTTTCCTTCGAGGCTGGTTTGCAGCATCCACTGTCTTTAGCAGAAGAGCTGTTGTCTGCCCACAAAGCAGCACAAAGGTGTTTGTGAGAGCCTCTGAGCTCTGTTCCTGTCTCTGCTCCTGCCCTCTTGTGTGACCTGTGGGGAGAAACCAGAGCCCCAGCCCTGGGGGTGCCTGGTGAGCACTGGGCATCCCCACATCCACTGTGAGTCACCGCCTGGCGGGTTGGAGCTAAGCCTGTTTGCTGGCAGGGTCTGTAGGATGTGCCTGTGCCCAGGGAGGGTGGGAGGAACCATGACCTGGTGGGACAGTGCTGTGAGATCCAGGTCTAGGAGTGATCCCCAGTGCTAATCCTCTCCCTCCCGACAGCCATGTCAGAGCTCCGTGCAGCTGGGGTGGGCGAATGGGTGAGAACAGTAGCCAAAAGAAACAGGTTTGTGTGATAGCTGGCTAAGAAGGGAATTCAAGCAAATAATCAGATGGCAGCAGGCAAGATATTTTGTATTTCTTCTTGTTTTGTTTTTCCTTTTGAACTCTAGCGATTGTAAGAAGCTTTAGAAGAAAATAGAATTCAGTGATTAGGAATGATTTTATAATGGATGTTGCATTTCCTTTCCATTCGCAGACGGCATCTGTTTGTCTTTTCTGTTGGCAAAATGGGAAGTAGGAAAGTGTGATCCTAGAGCTAGGCAGAGCAGGAGCGCACGCTGTGTGAGAACAGCAGGTCTGGCTAAAGTGAATGCATTCCTTTTGTCCTCTAGAAATTAATATAATTGAACTATCATCTATTGACTGGTTTATATCACATCCTATGAATGTATGTAAATAAAACTGTACATAGATGCATATCTATATAAAATATCTTTTAATAACGTATCAAATTTGTGTAAATTGGAAACAAAAATACCTATAAAGCCAGTGTACATAAGTTACAATTCTGTATATTTTCTTTTGTTCTTCATAAAAATATATTTACTTTGACAATAAAATGAAAATGGAAATTTTAAATCCATCCTTGAAATTATTATTAATTAATTTCCTTTATAGCCAGCTCTGCAATCAAGACAATAGCATTTGAAATTTTGATTCACCTGGATGTAACTTTTCAGGTGCTGTGTAGCAGGGAGATGATGGATCAGTTCTGAAGTTACCTTCAGTTTTTCTCATCACAGAAAGTTCTTGGGAGGCACAAGATGTCTCAGCTCTCTCTCTCTTTACTGGAGCCCTCACACCTTGCTTGGCAGCCACGCTGGGACACAAACGCCTTCCGTGGCTCCTGACTGCTCTGGAACAGGTCTACAGATGCAGTAAAACTGTGGTTTATAAAGTAGAGCAAGCAGGTTTTGAGGGAGTTCCAGCTTTAGTGATTAGTGTGGAGAAGGAAGGGCTTCAAAGTCTGCTTCAGACTGTGACGGTGACTCACTGTGTGACCCAAGACAAAGGACTTGATTGCCGTGTTCTGCAGTTCCCTTTCTTGTAAAAGGGGGATAATAACACATCACAGTGACACTGTGGGACTTAATTTGCGTTTGTGTGATCCTTGGATGGAAGGAGCAAGCAATGAAACCAGTAGTCACAGGATTAGATCGTTAAAGAAAGGCTGGGCATGACGGAGGTCTTGGTGCCAGGGCACCTCAGTTGGCTCTTCTGTAAATCCCACGCCTGAAAGAGTGATGTGAAGGAGCTGTGGTAGGAAGCATTGCCTCAGGCCTGAGGAGAAGACGCCCTGTTCTGCAAAAGCCATTGCTTCCATTTGTAACAACGGAGGCATGAACACCGTGGTCTTGTGATCTGCAAGCTGGGACATCTCTTGCACTGTGCTTCTGCTTGCTTTGGCCTCCACTGGAAGAAGAAACCAGCAACATTACTGGTGTTAAAGTCCCTTCTGAGTCTTCATGGGAGCAATGGTGCAGTGGGTCCAGATCTTCTCTCAGCAAGAATCATTCTGACACTAACAGGCACTGAGGGATTAAAGTCTCTCCCTTAAGAACAGCCACCAAAAAGCGCCAGCTGATGAGCCAAGGCTCTCCAGACCCCTGATAATTTTTCCCAGAGAATCCCTTTGAGTCTCCAAGAGGACCGAGGGATGAGGCAGACTAAGTTCTTGCAATCCAGGTTGTTGTTACCACCTGAGGTGTAGCTTGAAGACCAGAGTGCTCAGGACAGCAGTTGTAAGCTTTAATTAGCAAGCCTGCACCAAGAGGATCTGCAATTCCCTTCTGTTCTCACCCTATCCACTTCATCCATTAAACCAGCTGCTTTATTTTAACCAGCATCTCAGTCTCTTCCCTATCTCACCTGGAGTTCTGATATTGCTGTAAAGTTGGGCAATTCACCCTGCAAGACCTTTGGGGCAGAAGTTGCTATTTTTCTGCAAGAGGTAATACTTAAAGCTGGAGTGGAGTAATACAAAATGCCTGCTGTTGGAACACAACAGGGCAGAAATCTAAGATTTGGTTTAGCCTGAAATATTTTCCATGAAATGCGTACTCTCTCTCTCTTTTCTTTTCCTTTCTCTCTTGTCTGTTCTAAATATGGGTTTTGGGTGTGAATTGTGTGAGTTTTTCTAGTTAATACCTTAGGAAATGTAAGTTTATGTAAAAGTTGCAATACTTTGCTGAAAAGAGTAGGGCTATGTTTGCTGTGAAAGCATATTTCTGCATGAAATGATTGACATTTCCTGAGTTTTGTCCCAGAAAATGTAGAAATTTCCAAAAGAGATTTTGATATTTGTTTTATGTGGAATTACTGGCCTGGCTGGGCTTTGCTGATTCATGAGAAAAATGTGGCCTTGCCCTAAGCCTGACTTTATCCACCTGAAGATAAACATATATTTGATTGTTTTGATGCCACAACTAGATAAGTTGTCCCAGCTTCAGCAACTCTGCATGGCAAAGCACAGCATGGCATGGTTATAGATATGCCTAAGTCTCATTGACTTCAAACCTCTGTAATTTGGTTTCTGAGATGTGAATGGGTGTGTGTGCAGTGATACAGCCTTCACAAAATGATGGTGATCTGGTTCTTAATGCCTGCCAGAATCTGGGCCTTTTTAAAAGGTTTGTAGTCCATTTGGCAGAACTAGTGGTGAAGGAGCAGTGTTAGGAGAGGTAAGGAGCTGTCAGCTGGGGAGGCTGTACTCAAGGCAAGGACTAAGCAGGAGGAATAAGAGTAAAGTGATCTTTCTGTAATGTGACCTGACTTCTGTGACCCGTGGGTAAACACAGTGCAGTGGAGTGATGTGTCCAAGCCCACAGAAGAGCACAGAGGGGAAATGGGAGCTGAACCAAGATGTCCTGAATCTCCTTTGCCCCAGACAGTGGCACAGACCACACGCCAGGAACACTCAGCAGGTCACAGGAGGCAAAGAGTAATAGGACACGTGAGACATCCGATAAGCAAAGAAAGATAAAGACAGGACATAGGTAAAGTCAGGTTGCACTGATAATGTGTGCTTTTGGAAAAGATGACAAAGGAAGAGGAACGAGATCTTGCTTGCTGGTGTGCCACACATGGAAGCCACCAAGGTAAAGCTCCTTAGGAAGCGTTCTGCCCCCCTGACCTGTGTTGTGTGGGGGCTTTTTACCCTGGTAGTTTTGAGGAGAGCTGCACCCCTGTGGAAGCAGACCAGCCCATCGAGCAGGGTGTTGTGATGGAAGGTGGCAACTCTGGCTCCCTGGGGGAATGCTTGAGTTTAGATCCTGTGATATTTCTAACAGTCTTCTGCTTCCTACCCTCCCTGGGGGTTGTTTTCACTGAAGTCCTTGTGCCAGGAGCCTTCTCCTTGTCTAAATGGCCACTGTACATTTAATCCAAACAACCAGGTGACTCCAGCACAAAGCCAGTGGCAATAATCCAGCGTTAATGATTACCCTGGGCCCCTTGGGTTATGTAAGCCTGGATGTGCTGTACTCGGCCCTCGGCTCGGACCGGCCCTCCCCGTCTGGGAGAAACACCAAGGACCTGCCAACACACACAGAAAGCTCTTTGGAGCCAGCTGGGATTTTCCTTTTGACAGCACCTATGAAACCCGTTATTCACTCGGTTCAGCAATTGCCATGCCATGCTTGTTATTCAGAGACGTTGCTCTTAAAGAATGAGTTGTGCTAAGCTCCCACTGGCTTCAGCACAAGCCAAAGACAGTGACTGCCATGGCTTATCCAGGGGAAAAAAAATCCCAGCTAACAGGAACTGCAAATCCCAACAGGTCCTTGGCTTCCCTTGCTCATTCCTTCTGGGACATCTGTTTTTGTGGCTTTTAATCTCTTGTTCCATGGATCTTAGATTTTGTTCTTGCCTATTTTTTGGGGAGTATGGGAGGGGTGGGAAGGATGAGGGGTGTTTGAAGGTATATGATGTGTGAAAAATAGGTATTGAAGAATATTCAGAGGCTTGAGTCATAATGCCTCTTCTGGTCAAATTATCCAGATCATGAGGTTTGCAGCTCCCCAGTGCTCAGTGTTTCACAGGTCTAAGCTTTCATCTGCTCTGCCAGATCAGTGCAGGTCTTCCTCCAGCTGGAGCTGGAGCACATCCTTCATCTCTTGCCATGTTCTCTACTATGCTCTGGTTTTGTGATAGTTTTGTGATGAGGCTGACTCAAAGAGCATGTAAGTAATTGGTCTCCTAAAGAGATAGGCTGGAGGAGCCTCTTAGGTCTTAGAGAAGTCTATTGCAGAGAGCTTTCATCAGCTCACCCATCCTGCCTGCAGAGCATGTGTGCCTTGGCCAGCATCTCACTGAGCCCTAGGCTGCTGTTCAAATCATCCTGAAGACTAGAGCAACATCTGACCAAGGCTTGGCCATCACAAGAACAGGGTAGTTTGCATCTCTGCCCAAGCACACCAAGACAAGTATTAGGGGGAATGGGAGTGAAATACAGAAGTGACAAGTAACTGTCGGGAGGGCCAGCTCTCCTCTTGCTCACATTGGTGCGCGTCTGGTAACCCTTGCCCTGCTCATGTTGGATTCTAAAGCATCCTGAAAGGGAGAGAAAATTGAGGTGAATGTGGCCTATAATTTTCTGTGAGGGAGCTGAGGAAGGAAAACAGAAGTTGGAGCAAGTTATGGCGTAAGAGGCACCGTTCCGTCTTTTCCAGTAAAAAGAGAGTGATGAGCTGTTTTTGCAGAAAGGGCTCTGCTTGCACAGGAGAAAGGTCTGAGCTGGCAGCCAGCGTCAGAGCAGCTGCTGTGGGGCAACAGGAGGTTTAGTGAATAATAATCAGAGGGTTGTGCCTTGGACCACTGGCAGTCACAAAGGGAACGGTCTGGGATTGTTCGCTCTCAGTCCCTGAGGTCCCTTCCTTGTATGATGCTGCTTTTCTCCTGAATCTGTAGCTGATTCTCGGAGTGGTCTCAAGGGATTCTTAGCACTTTCCAAAGCAGAAATATTATTTATCTATATAAACCAGGACCCTCTATAAGCAGTCCAAGGCATTTAGTAGAAAAATCTATCCAGGAATTGTTTTGCATGTGACTGAGGGTGGAGTCCAGTAGCCCACAAAAAGAGAAGTAAAAAGAATTACTGTTATGCATCTAAAAAAGATTCTGGCATCTGCCTTTCCTACTGAGTCCAGTGGGCCCCAGCATAAGCCCTGCTACTTATTCTGGCATTTTGGTTGCAATTACAGGAATTGGGCTATTGGGCTGAAAAGCATCCAGGCATTTAATACTCACCTTCCACAAGAGAGTGACGTGAATATTTGAGTTTGGCTGTTGACTGCTGACTTTTTCTGAGAAGTCTATAAACAGCAGCCAGGTAGTCTCTCACTTTTTGTTTCCCTGGTGTGTGTTGTTTTTCCATGGACAACGTGTTCTGGACCTTAGAGAGTTGGCTGGAGCTAGATTCATTCAGATCCTGAGTCCCTGGTGGCAGATAATGCATCAGGGAGGGCAAAGGGCTTGGAAATGTTGTTATGTCAGAGTAGTGATCCTGCAGCCAGCATGGCTGGAATAACACTCGGGCTGTGCTGACGGTGGCAGCCCCCAGAGCCCTGCCCCTGCTGGACCTCAGCTCCCCTGTGCTGCTTCTCGGGTCTGACGGGGACACTGCGTCTCCATGGAACTGGGAAGTGCTTGTGGGCATACAGGGATGGGGATGATGTGGGAAGCCCCTTGCTCTAATGAGACCTCTGCCTCGGCTGATGTAGAAATGGCCTCTGGTGTGGGCTCCTCACTGCTGGAAGTGGCAGATGGTCCTGGGGCAGGTCTACTCTGGCTGGAAGAGGGAGCACAGGATGATAAGCAATCTGTCCTCTCTAGGAAAACCAAGTTAGTTACAGCCGACAAGTTTGCTGGTAAACTCTCCCACTTGCTCCTTAGGAATTAATGGCACAACTGGAGGGTGTTCATTTACCTGCCACCCAGGACCTTTAGTCTCCTCGCAAGGTATTGGTATTCCAACAGCTGATAAGTAAACACACAGTAGTAAGGCATTGGGTGGATTTTGTTTGGTACTGAAACTCCAATTGCCCTTCTCCAGCACTGCCCTGCCTGAGCTTCTGAGCACTAACCCCTCACTCAGTGTCCCTGGCACTGCCTGGTAGATAATCCAGCCTTGAGATAGTAATAACCATGAAAGTTTAATGTGAATCAATCTCTGTCATGCCTAAAGGAGAGATTAGTGAATTAGAATTGGTCCTGATGACTTCATGCAAGTTACCTGATAGCCTGCGACTGATCCCTGGCGAGTGGAGGACCGTGAATCCAGGGAGAGCTGGAGCCACCTTCCTAGCTTTGCTTCTGCATTTTCATGCCAGTCTCATATTAATTTAGAACAGCTAATCAAATTAGCTGTTCTAAATTAATAATGGTATTTGGCAGCTCTCTAGCATCTTCCAGCTGAGGACCTGAACACACTTCCCAGTGGGAAATTAAGACTTTGCTGTCCCTCGAAGAACAGTTGTCACCTTCACTGTGCAAAGTCAGAAAAAGGATTTAAATTATTTGACCTATAGTCCTTGGGGAGCTTGTGGCAGAGCTGCTGGGGAAGTCCAAATGTACCAGTTCCTCCTCAGACCCAGACATCAGCCACAGCTTAATGATGTGGTGTGATTTGGAGCCATCTACACACTGATGTATAGATGCACACTGGAGAAGTGGAGATGCTTTTTAGCCTTCTGGATAGGCTTAAGACTTGCATGAGGTGAAATGCAAGGAATGACAAACACGTTTATTTTGCTGATGTAGCAGGAGTGATGTTGGTGCAGGTGTGGCTCTTGCAGCTTCTGCAGGACCTGGGGAGCAGTAGGGGAACAACTTGGCTGTATCTGTTTGACTTTTTGAGTCATTGCAATGGCCCTCGGTGACCTCTGCAAGATGGGGTCATGTTCTTCATCTTCTGTGGAAACTTGTTGGAAACTACTCCCACAGTAAGTAGCAAGAAATCCAGCTCAGGTTTTTTCTTGCCTTTATCACCCCATGAAGCACTTCCACACTGCTGAAGCTGTCACCTTTATGGGGTGACCAAGAAGAGGTTGATTAGCACCCTCAGAGGTTTCCTTGCACTAAAATTCAACTTGCGCCTTGTACCACCTTCCTAAACATCTACCTACAGTCTTTCCCCCTTAACTTTGATAGTTTCAGCTTACTCTTTTCAAACACATTTTTTCTAAAGAAAATTACATGCTGCTGATGCACGAGCTGTTATCTATTAACCCAAACATCTTAGATTGCATAAGTGTCCATTTTGAAAGTTAGTACAGAAGAACTAGTCCAATGTAATCTATGCTGTTTATCCTGATCTTTTATTTAACTTCTGGAACTAGATAATTTGTGTCGGAATAAATAAACTATACTCCTTGTGTGATAAATTCTAATTATTGCTTTGCAGGCAGTTTGTTTGATCAACAAATAACCAGTCTCTAGCTAGAGTGATGTGCTGTTGGCACAGAGAGGTTTCTACCTTGTAGGGACTAAGGAGGTGTTTGTAACCCACAGAGAAACCTTGCAAGTAGGGTCTCTTTGCAGTATATTTGCAAAGCTAATAGCCTGAGTCAGCTAGCAGTCTAGGACTTATAAAGCACATTTGGGGCTCTTAAGAAAAGAAATAAATTCTTTCTCATTAGAAAAATATTTAAGTGCTCACCAAAAGAGCAAGGGAGGCAAGAGAGACAGCAGGACTGGTAATGTGGTGCCAGGCAGTCACTGGGGATGCTGGCTGTGCTGGTTTGTTGGTCCCTCACTGTGGCAATGCAACACGTACACCTACCCATGTTGGGTGGTTTGAGGTGGTGCTCCTTCTTCCTCATTTTCTTCCCACTGAGTCTCCCCTTGTGAAATGAAGAAGTTGTGATTTTGCTGGAAGGGCTCTGTGAGTGAGCTAATGTTAAAGACAAATAAAGTTTCTAGTGCAAAACATGGCAGCCAGCAGGGGGTTTATTTAAGTGAAGTGCTGTTTGGGAACTTGTTGTGGTCACACAACTGTGCAGAGACAGTGAAGAGAGGAATCTTCTCTAAGTTTGTCCTTGAAGACTCCTTGTGAAGCCGTAGTTAAGACTACGTTAGCAAAGAGAAAAACTGGAGAGAGATGTTTAAACATTCAAGGTCATATTCCCAGTCATTCCTAAGCTAAGTCATTCTCCATCATGCTTTGCTATGTTTGCTCACCTGTATTGTTGGGGCAATGCAGAGGCATTTGCCCCCCTAATTTTTTGGATGGGCGCAAGGACAGAGGTAGACTTTCTTGCTAAAGGTGGAACAGCAGCTTTTGCTGTCCTGTCTCATGTTTAATGTGGGAGCCTGAAAAGCAGCAGCACATGGATTTGGAGCCTCTCCTGTTCAGACTCTGGGTGCAGACAGCCACAGAAAAAGAACTCTCACCCAGGTGAAGTCAGTGAAAGTAAAAGCCTCGCTGAATTTGTCAGAGCCATGGCTTCATGCTCAGTTTGTAGTGAGGTAGCCCTCCCTCCTAGGGCTAATGACTCTGCTTGCTGGGCTGATCTGGGAGGGAACTGGAAGCCTCACCTGGGTCTGGGTGTAGTTAGAGGTCTCAGCTGAGGAGCTCAGGTGAAGGGGTGGGATGGGGACAGGGTGCTCCTGGCTGGCTAGGGAGGTAGTTTGGGTGTAGACAACTTCACAGAGTTATGGAGGAGGGAGACTACAACAAGGAGCAGCTGGCCTATGTAGTGAGAGGCTTTGAGGCATGAACCTTCAGCAGGTACTGTGTAGGGAAGGCTGAGACTGACGTGGTTGAGCCTTTTGGGTTTTTTTTGAGAAAAGAGGTTCCATTCAGGTGTGAAAGGGGCTTCAGACTGGTGGCTAAAGCCTGTTGGCTGGTGTTTAAGTCCAGGCAATGACGAATTGTGTTTGGCTGGCAGGAAGTCATGGTGCTCCCTCAGTGAAGTGTTTGAGCTTAGTGTCCTGTTTGTGTTTGGCTCTGCTCAAGGATGTAGGATAGGTCCCTGGCTCAGCTCAGGTGGCTGAGCCGATGCTGTGCCAAAAATCATGACTAAGGGGATGATGCTCCTTTCTGGACTTGTTCTCCTTTTTCTTCTCCTGGCACAGAAGAGAGGGCTTCCTCCTTCTTCAGTGTCCTAGTGTAAAAATAAACTTATTTTCAAGCCTTTATTTTCTTCTTCTCTGGATAAAAGAGGCTGTGCTCTGAACCACAAAGACAAGCACACAGGCTGTTTTTTGTGAGGCAAGGAGGAGCAAACACAGCTTTGCCTCTAAGCTAGAAAGTTTCCTAGTACAGAGCACAGTCCAGATTTTTCCACGTGTGGGCTTGAGCCCAGACATCACCCTGACAACATGTGGGAGCATAAATACAAACAAAAATAATTTCCAGATGAGGGATGTATGCAATGTTTTCTTTTACTGGCATTTATGCTTTCTTATTTGGCTGGAGTTGACAAGCAACCCTGCTTGTTGCAACAGGGCAGCGGGAGGATGCTCGAAACAGTGAAAGTGCCTCTTCAGCTCTCTCTGCATCCCCAGAGGGACCCAAAACTCAGGGCAGACACATTGGGGAGGCTCTGTACAATTTTCAGAGGGAGACAGGGCCCAGGAACCAGCAAGAATGGTCTTGTCACAGCAAAAGATTTTGGGGGACCCTGACTGACCCATAACTGTTCAGGAGCTCTTGCATCTCACCAGTGCTTCATGTCTGGCTGTGCTGTGTTAGGCCCCCTCCCTGTGATGTGTCCTCATGGATCTGGGCAGGACTCCATCCTCAGGAAGTGAAAACAGTACCTCAGGAAAGGAGTTTTTGCATTTTATCTTCTTTCACTTGTAGATAACACAAGCGGGTTTTTCCAGGGAGTTTTTATTGCTGGGAGAATCCCTAAGCAGCCAGGTCCTAGTGGGATAAGAACTTGTTTGTAATGAATGCCCAGCATCTCTCAAGGTTCCTTGTGGGGGGAGCAGAGGAGATAGCAGGGGCTGTAGCCCCTTGTTTCACATTGGCACCAACTTCTCCTTCCCTTCTGCTTTGTGTGGCTTTCTCATGGGCTACCCAGTCTTCTTCTGAGACCCCCTGAAGCTGGGGGTATGAAAGCCATATCTCAAGCTCCTTTTAATAGCGGAAGACAAAACCATATCCTCTCACCTGTGTGCATATATATTCCCATAGATAGTACAGAAAGTTGCTGCTCTAAGCAATGCAAGCAGGATGTCTGGTCAAGATACTTAACTGCAGCGCTTTGAGGTATACCTAGGCACTGAATTTCTTTCCAGCTTATCCCCAGGGCATCATTAGGAGAGACAATAATGACAGTAACATTAAAATTGGTGAGTGGAAAGCAGGGCTGATTCGTGCTGGCTGCCCTCATGGCTATGTCACTTTTTATTTTTTTAATTTTGTTAAATTTTTTTTTTCCTTTTCTCTCTCTGGAAAAATCAATCTTGAATCCTGTAGCTTCAATATATTACAATGGTCAGCCTTTGATGTTGCTGCTTTGAGGCTGTACAGCTACCAAGTCTAAAAATAACTAAATAAATCGCTCAAATGAGGCAGTAAGCAAATAGATTTGCCCACCTGTTTATTAATAAACACACACACACGGACCTATATTTCTATATTAGAACATGGATCTGCGTCTCCTGTGGGTATAAAAAGAAAAACACCTGGCAAAGAGCGAGGGCAGTAAGGCAAGTACAAAGTTTCCACAGTAAACATATTTGTGTTTGCTGAGCAAGTGTTGCCTTAGGAAGGCAGGCGAGGGGAGCAGCTCCTGCTGGCTTGCAGAGCCTCAGATTACCCAGTACAGGGAGAGAGAGGAGTCCCTGGCAGCTGCAGATGTGCAGCTGCAGCTGGATCATACAGGAGAGCATTTCAGAGATGGGATGGGCAAGAAATCCTCCCCAGCCTCTCTCCATGCTGACTGTACCTGTGTAAAATCCAAATGCACTTCCTCCTTAGAGTGTGCAGCTTGGAGAAAGCAGTCCACCAAAGCTCATTTTTGCTGTTGTGCTTTGTTTTGTGGAGGTTTTTTTAATTATTATTTTGTTTATTTGTTTTCTGGGGCTTCCTGCTTGGGGGTCTGTTCCTTGGGAAGACTCAGAGCATGCCTTACCCTTGCAGAAATATTTCTGCTGACTTGCAAAGCATTCCTTTCACAGCATCAGTGTAAAGGTGATTCAAGCAAACCTGTCCTGGTTGGTTTCATTGTCATTTGTGCCAAAGCTGAACACAGGGGTAAAAGATGAAGGAGGCACAGGAGAAAGCTGGGGGAAGAGTGTGCCCAAGGCATGCCAGGCCCTGGCAGAGGGTCTCTGGGAAGGGAAGATCAGGGTCTCAGGATGACAAGTGTCATTCCTGTGCTGTGAGGTCAGGGTGGCTGAAAAAACTCAAGTTTTGTGATGCATCCATCACGATGGCTCCTTTCCTTCCTCTCCGTTCCTGTTTGCAAGCTGTGGTGTACCTCTCCATTCCTCCTTTTCTTCCTCTCCATTCCTGTTTGCAAGCTGTGGTGTAGCACCCTCCCAGCCACGCTGCTATTTCTGCTCCATCACAGGGTCAGCTGAAACATGCTGAACAAGGGCCAAAAGGATAACAGAAAAAACTGAAGCAAGGTGCTGTCTAACTGGGACGTGTTAAGATGTGTGGGTGGGTGTCTCAGGTCTTTCTTCACTGCCTTCTAGCTCTGCAAGAGACCCAACAATTTAATTAAGGATGGTGTCTAGATTTAAACAAATAGTCTTGCACTGGATTAAGACCAAGCCTCCCACCCCACTGCCTCCAGCTGTCCTGTTGCAAAGGCAATGTCAGGTTCACGCCTGAAAATGATGTGAGCCCATGACAGGCAGTTGCACCAGCCTATTTATAAAGCTTTGGGTCCTCCCACTCCATCAGCAGTGGCAATAAAGATTGTGAAGTTGTTGGGTAACATAATCAGCTTCACAGCTTTACTTAAATGGTGATTTTGCTGACCATTAATATGCAAAACCTGAATGTTGGATTTGTCTGGTCTTCAATCTGGATTTGACACCTAGGGGAAGGAGGATCAGAAGTATAAGAAAGTACTGTGATTCAGGGATGTGTATGTCACTTCACTTGGTTGCATGACCTGTGTTTTTCTGCCTGAGATCTGCTGCTCTTTAATCAGAATCCCAAAATGATGTTTAATTAGATCACAAATGGATGTGAACTGTCATTTCTTCTGTCTATTCAAAGCCTTGAATAGCCTGGAGAAATCCCATGAAGTAGACTTACCATGCCCTATCTGTCCTGAGAAACTGCCTTTACCTTGGGACAGGGCAGACTTGAACATTACTGTCCAACTGATTTCTGCTTGTGTGTAAATTATTTGAGTCAGCAGCTGCTACCTGCAATGAGATCTCTCAGAAGGAAGCTATAGGCATACATCCAGGGCTGGCTGAACCCTTCTTTGACCCTGAACTACTAGTAGGAATTAGAGAAGCATTTTTTCCTCCTCATATTTTCATTAAATGTTAAGTTCAGGTGGGACCTAGTCTGGCCATGTAGCCACAAGAAATCACTGATAGCAACGGTCTGCTGAGGTCCTTTGGTGTCTGTGAACTGAAGAAAATATGTATGTTCCTAAAGTAGGAGCTGACCAAGTGAGGCCGTCTTTAATGTGTCCTTGCTCTGCTGGTGGACAAGCCTAAAGCAGCCTCAGTTAACAGGTCCCTCCTGGCTGTCCACAGATGCTATTTCATTGAAGAAAACCAGCAGCTAGCACTGAAAGCAAGCTGTGCAAAGAGTGGCCAGACACTTGAAACAGCAGTGAGGGAGGCTAGACATGTTTAAGCAATAGTAGGGGATGGGTCATATCATTTTGCCACAGCAATTTATTTCCATTTGATTCTGCCTGCTGGGCCCAAGGCAAAGCATAACTCGCCCCTGGAACAGTTGTCCAAAGGACAGAAAATAATGAAGCCAAAAAAGGATCATGCTCCTTTTCTTTAGCTCTTAAAGGAAATTAATGTATAATGCAAATAAACTGTGGAAATCATGAAAGTGACAAGTGACTGTCAGACACAAAAGATCAGAGGAGATGGGTCTCTACCTAAGTATGTTGTTGTTTGATTTCTGGTAGGAAGCAGCTTTCAGATCCTGCCCCACTGAGGAACTGGACGTTATTTTGGGACATGTGTGAAAATTTTGGTCATCTCATGGTTCTACATTTATTTTTGAAGTAGGTCCATGAGGCAGCTGCTAATAGAAGTGAGATGCATGTTTTTAAACAAATAGGAGAATTTAGGTTAAATATTAACTTTCGGTCATTTTAACTCCGATAGCTTTGGCCTTCAGGCTGATCATTTAATGAACTCCTTTCTGTTGCTACAGCAACTGCAGCCCTGGAAGACCTTGATGTCCAAGTCAGGGAAAAAAAAAATAAAGCTTGTTCTGAAATTTGCTTAGGCTTCTATTGGTAAGTGTCTGTGCTCAGAGTCAATTGTTCAGACAAACAAGGCTTGGAAATGTACCACAGGGTTTAATGCAATCCTTGCACAACCTCATTCCAAGCCATTGGCTCTTGTGTGCTGTTAAAAAAAAAAAAACAACAACACAACAAACCTTAAATTTTGTGCCCTCTTCTGATATGCACTAAGCCATTCCGTGATGTTGTTTTAAGAAAGCAAACAGAGTGGTTTGTTCTTCTTGCAGAGTTATCCTCATACACTGCGTAGCTCTGCCCTCAGCGCCGTGTCCCCGTGCGGTGTCTGAGGTGTGACACAGGCTGGCTCCTGGAAGGACAGAGCTCGTCCGTGCCCCTCTTTCAGCACGTGTTTGGACACAGCACCGTGCCAGATCTCAGCTGCTTTGTTCTGTCCCTTTCACATACAACTTCTGGCTGGAAGGTCCTTTCTTCTTGGACCTCTCCCAGACTTAAATATTCAAATTTCCCCTGAATGCCGGTTCTATTTTATGAACTCTTTTTTGTGATGACTTCTAAGCAGGTGTAAATCAATATCACCTTCTTGAATTCACAGCAAGTATGCCACTTAATAGCAAATGAGGTTTTGGCCACTTGTTTTTGCAGCAGTAGAGACCTCCTCAGTTCTGTTTACTTCTCTGAATGTTTGTATTAACAGCGTTGTTTGAATTCTCTGATTTTCCAGGTCAAGAATTTTTTGTCTGGGCAATTGCATCTCCATCCCTGATATAGACAGAGGTCCAAAATGAGACTGTGAGCACTACACACATTTTTCTTTCTAGGTGGAATGTTCCTACTTTTTCTTAGAGAGGTATAAATATTTTAATGAAATGTGGGGCTGCAGATGTACAGCTGAATGCTCATCAAAGCTCATGGCAGAGCTGCTGTTGTCTTTAGTGTGCAGCCCCGAGGGCATCTTGTTTGAATCATGTTTCACAATCATTTTTAAATGTAAAGCTTTATGGCCCAATTTAAAGTACAGCTGGGAGGAAATGCTTTTTCCTATCCTGAAGAACACTTGAAACCTTCAAAAAATAGTCCTGCTCCGTGCTGAGATGGGCTGACAGCTCCCAAACTGGAGAGGAGAAGCAGCCCATTATAACTAGTTAAAGCCCCAGTAATTTGGATTCTCTTGGAGAAGCTGAGAGGTGTTTAAATCCGCAGTCTGAACCCGACTCAGCCTGCTGCCTCAGGGTGGATGGCCTGGCCAAAAGCACTTTGCTACTTCATGTTTTCTCTTCCAGCTCTGGTTCTGAGAAGTACATTGTGGACCTGAGATAACAACAGCATTTTCACTGAGCTGTCACTGTGAAAGCTATTCCCAGGAACTGTTTCAATTTTAGCAAGTCTGCATTTTCTGTCAAAATAACATTTTGTCAAAAACCTCCAGACTGTTTCTCATCCAAAGCCTGCTGAAGTCAATGAAAAACATACTTATTCAAGAGAATTTCATTACTATTAAGAGTACCAAAATAAAACCATAACCACATTAGAAATCTGCTCTCTTGATGGAGGTTTATATTGATTTTTTGTTTTTCTAGACTACTGAAAATTAGGAATGGGGCTACTGGCTAATGATCTGGACTTCCCCTTGGTTTGAAAAATAGGATATGAGACCAGTCCATGCCTGCTAGAAAACATATGTTTCTTTGATTGCTGCAGCAGTCTAGCAAGGGGCAGGCTGTCTTAAAGGACAGACATGACCATAAAGTGATACTCTAGTCAGATGTGTGTTAATAAAAATTCACTCCCATACTTTTTTTTCTTTTTTTTAAAAAAAAGGCAAAACAAAAATAAACCCTAAAACAGGAGAACAGCCCTTTCCTCCTCCCTTGAAACTTTTGGTTGATAGAGCATCAAAGATTTTAAAGATGACTGAAAGAAATTCAAGACGCAACAGTTTCAACACCACAGGGTTTTTTTTTAAAGAATATATAGTTAAGAATGCATGACAATAAAAGACAAATTAAATCACCTCTCCATCTAACTCCTTCCAGAGAATGCATGTGTGTGCTCACACAAATATCTTGGTGAGTTATTAGCTTGGAAGTCACTCAAGTCTTAGAGCGATCCAATTCTCTTGAGAAGAAGAAGAAAGTAAAGCTGCCAACTTCATGCTTCAAGTGGAACAATAATCCTGAACTAAGAGAACAGCTTCCAAGTCTTCAGATGGCAAATTATTTATCTGCTGACACAGAACAATGTGCACTTTGTAGTTGATGTATGAGGTTCCCTGTGTGCGCTGCATTAGAAAGGAAGGGGGTGTGGAGTTATACAATTATACTTTTTTATTAATGGGGAAACACCCGCTCCCTCAACAACTTTAAAATCTATGATTAGTCACAAGGGACTCCAAATGCCTTTGGCAGCCCCTTCTGAGGTGTTTGACTATTTTGTTACTCAGACCAAAGGATACTGCTGGCTAAAGTTTTCAGAGTCAAAGCTCTGGGATTTTCTGCCAGTCCCCAGGACAGCTCTGGGAGAGTGTCCCAAAGGATCCCAAACAGTGCACTTCAGTTGCTTTTTAATTTTTCCCATTTTTTCCCTTTTTTGTTCTCTTATTTCTTTAGCTTTTTATTTTGACTGTAAGTCCTTCATGTGGGGAATCTTGTCTCCAAGACTGTGAAACACCTTTTTACCTCTGTGTTGTTGGGAGGATGGCAGAAACATGGCTTGTTTCTCAACAGGGAAGAGCCACTTTTAAAGCCAGGCTTTGTTTTAGGATTGCCAAGCCTTGGCCCTGAAGCTGAGGTAACAAGCCAGGATTCTGCCTAAAGGCAACTGCTTTTGGGCTTTCATTGCCTGAAGCCCTCTCTGAGCTGAACCAGGCTCATTTCACCCAGGAATTGTCTGAGCTATCATGACTTTGCAACATCATCATAAAATAAAATCTATATAATTAGCACTGGTTATCGAGAGCTAAAAAGACTTTGTATCTCAGTGCAAAATGTTTGATTCAGCTTTTAATTGCTTTAACCTTTATTAGAGGTAAGGCTTTTCTGTGGACTACTTGCATCCCTTGTCCATGATCAGTCAGTGGGTATTGCTGTCTGCAGCACCTCTGGAGCAGGCAGGGTGCCTGCAGATTTCCTCCATAGTTTGCAACACCAGGTTATGAGCCATAAGAAGTCATTTGGAGATGTTTAGCAGTGTTGAACAAAATTACCTCCTGATGGGAATGAGTTCACAGACACAATCAATAAATGTCCTGTCTGGTCATCACAGTGGTGACATTACCTGCCCTCCGTGCTGGCTTTGGCCCTGGGGGGCCCAGTGCTCAGCCAGAATGGATACCCCTGGGGTGAGGGCCAGGGCACGTTGTGCTGCTGCTGCCTGTCAAGGAGATCAATACGGGACTTCTGCACCTTTCATTGGAACAATCCTCACATGCATTTACCATGTGAAAAAAATCCAGATGCATCCCCAATTCCCATTCAGGGCAGCATGTGTGTCCTGCAGGTAACTTGCATGGAGTGGTTCCTGTCTGGATGCATTGCCTCTGCTCCTGGAAACTATGGCTTGTGCTGTTTATCCTTCAAATTAGAAGGGCAGCATGAAAAGACTCCCCCCAGTGCATGGGGGAATGAAAGGAAGATGAAGGCTTTAAAGACTCCATCTCACATTCTAGTGTGAACTACCTTAATGTATCCATTTCCATTTCCAGAGAGCAAAGTGAGGTGTTTTTTAACCAAAGTCCTGTGGGCAGGAGGAAGCCACTGTCAGCTCTTGCAGAGTCACTCAGAGCAGGAGAAAGCGTTGTGGAAGCTCAAGACAAACATGATTTGGTGTTGGTGGTTTGTTGGCTTTTTCCCCCTCCCTGATCTAGTGTTAAGACTGGTTCTCATGAACAGTCTGGGGCTTACTGGTGCTGAGTTGGCAAGACTTTCTTCCCTTAGACAGAAGACCAGTTCCAGCTATATTACCCAGGTCAAATGTTAATGAAGCTGATTAAATCCAGTCCCTCGGGCTCAGCTCCCTTCCTTTGCTGCTCTTTTGCAAAGTATTGATCATGATTACTGCTGATTACCATTTTTTTGGATAAAGGTATTATAACCCACAATTTTATCATGAGGTGTTAGCTCCAGCAAAAGGAAGAAACAGACATGAAACTTTACACTGTTTTCTGTATTTAGTCCGCCAGCTTGATGCAGTAAAATAGCTTAAATCCGTCTTTTCAGAGCCTTTGCTTCCTTGCTTCAGCACTGTAAACACCTGCAAAACCCTTGGCAAATATCTGATCACCACCTTTAATGTGACTGAATAGCAGGACCAGTCCCAGACTTCATTACCTTCAATGGCCTGGCCAGGGATTACCAAAGTTGCTCTTTGCCTTCACTTTCTTTGAGCTTACACAATATTGCTGTCAAGCACATTGCAGAACAGCCTGGTGACTGATGAAATACCTTGCAGAGATGACAGGACACTGTGTAGATCTTCACACTGCACTCTCCCAAGAGAGAGGTGCACATTGCAAAGGGCCAGGGATTGTCAGAAAACTGCAGAATTTTTGACTGACATATTCATGCTACAAATGATGATGTCTGATATGCTGAACAAGAAAATCTCTGACCTTGAACTGAATTCAACTTTGCATTCAGAATGGTTTTTCATTGAAGCCCTAGAAATTTTTATCTTAATACCTTTCCATCCTGTACAACTGAGATCCCAGCACAGCAGAGGCATTTTGTGGTACATGTTCAGAGTAACAATCAGAGCACTAAGCCTATGGCAGAAGTGGAGGGCATTTGGTTTGCTGGCACCGTGGAAGACCTCTTGGCTCTGTAGAGCTCTGTACAGATAGATCTTGTTTTATCAAAATAGGGATTTTGGCACTCACCCATGCTTGTGCTGTGCTGGTAGGACCAGCTCTGCTGCAGGCTGTCAGCAGGAGCAGTGTATGCAGGAGCTCAACTCAACACTGGCTCCATGGCATTCTGGATTGTACTTATTACATCCTGCCTCACTTGGGCCCTTTTGAAGGTGCTAAGGTGGGGAAAGCAGCATTTTGCCTCCATGGAGATATGTGTTCTGGGGATTAAGAAAGGAAATTCCTCAGGAGCAGGAGTTTGTACAAAGGGCTGAGGTTCTTCTCTGGTTGTGTGCAACCTTGCCCAGTTGGTGACATTTCCACACAGGGAAAGTGGGCACAGAAGTAGCTGAACCTGATATTTTCTATTGTGTTTGTTCTACCATTGCTGCAGGTCACTGTTTTATAAACACTTCATCTCAATGAGAAGGGGTTTATTCTTCTCCCAGCTGCAGGTTACAGCATGCTGTAAGATGATCAAGCAGGAGCTTTGCCCTCAGTAAAAGAGGGACAGGGCTGCCGAGTTTGGCCAGGTGCTTGTTTCAGACATTTTTAAAGACATACTCTGTTCTGCACTTATTTAAAATATGGCTAAATTGTTGGCAACAAAACAGTTCGGTACTTGCTGCAATATATCTCTGCAAATGTAAAATAACACAGGTAATTCCATGATGTGCACCTTAAGCTGCCTTTTTTTTATATTCAAGTGGTATGAGCGTGTAGGTACCCAACTCCTAAGAGATCAGACAGTCTGAAGGGGAAAGATTTTCTCTTTGCCTCGGATTCTTTCCTTCATTACTTCTCTTTCCACTAATCTCAGTCACTCCCTGATGTCTTTGCTGCCAGCTCCCTCTGTGCCAAAAAGTAGTGATATAGAGGGAGCAATGCAGCCCTGTGGCCACCAAAGCAATGACTGCACCTGCCAGCATGGCTCTGCTGGGAGCAGCTTGTGGCTCTCAGCAGACCTGGAACCTCTTCCAGGAGCCATGTGGGTTGTGGTGTTGAGTGGAGCTGTTGCAGGTACTGTGGCAATGCCAGGCACTGGCAGATCCAGAAAACCTGATTCTGAACTTGGAGGAGAGTGTGTGTCTTTCTGGGCTTGGAAGTGGTAGGAATCTGATTCTCAGTCAGCATAAAAGCAAATGGATTTTGTGTGTCCAATGCCCTGAATTTTGGAAATCTCAGCCTGTAACTCTCCTTGGTGTGTGTGTCTGTTGTCCCAAGTGAGGCAGTGCCCCGGGACAGCTGACAGGGTTCACTGAACTGGAAACTTGACCCTCTGTAACTCTTTTTGGACCCGGCAACTGCTTAGCAAGTCTTCAATTTTAACCAGTGCACTCATGTGGCACAGTTTTAATCCTTCATTGCTTCTGGAGAGCAGTCATTTAAAATGAAACCCTGGCCTTGGAGGAGTCGGAGGGAATTCTGAGCTGCCTTCAGCCAGGGCCAGGCTCCAGCTCTCCTGTCCCCACAAGGGCACTGAGCGAGCAGAGGGGCGAGTGCAGAATAAAGCAGGGGGTCAGCAGGAGGAAGTCAGGGCGCTGAACTGTGCATTAAGTGCTGCTGCTGCCAAGGGCCTCCTGCCAAGGAGGGGAATATGCCCTTTCCGTGCCCCATGCACACAGTCTCTCCTTGCTCAGCGTCAAGGCCACCACGTACTGAGCACTTCTGTGAGAAAGCAAAATACACAAGTAAACAGCAGCTGCCTTTAGCTCCAAACACGTCTCGGTTGGTTGCTCCTGTTTTCTTGTCAGGGGAGTGGTTCAGCTAGGGGAAAGGTGATTGAACCATTACCAGAGGGGAAAAACACCTATTAAAAATGAAATAATTCAAAATACTGGAAGTAGCTCCTTTACGTGAGCATACCTGTTTGATTTGGCCACTGACCAGTCCTTAGCAATCCTTTTTTTTCTCTGCTGCTGTCAAACCCATGTTCAAGAGCTGTAGGGTGATTCCTGACCTGAAGGGAAGCAGAGCTGGAGTAGTGTCCTTGTCTATACTTCCACACAGGTGAGTTGGGAGAAACAGTAACAGTGACAGGATGTTTGAACCAGCTGCAAGGATCTGGAGGCTGTGAACACTGAAGGATATAAGAAAGGAAGGGAATGGGATGCTAAAAGGAGTAAAAAGCTTAAACTGAGCAATGGAGACTGTAGATCCAAATGTCAGAGTATATTTCCTAATAGTGATTTCTGTCAAGTTGTTGGATAATCCCAAAGGGAAGTGGTGGAAATCTTGTGTATGGAGACATTTCTCAATTTGGGTTTTGATGAAGGCAGCAGAAAATACATACTTACATAAAAACTCAGTTGATCGAGATAATCTCAGAGTATTTTCCCATCTCTAAAGTGTGATTTATACTATAAACACTGCCAGACCCTGAAAACTAATCTGTTGTACTAAAAGTGACTCAAACACGACTGCTTATATTTTTATACCCCTCATGATGTTAAACATTTGGTTTGCCAGGATGAGTGGGAGTATCCAGGACACACTTTACTGTGAATGGATTTCATGAACTATAATTACTAGCCAATAAATCCATACAAATGGGAAATGTCTCAGGCCTTGTGCTGGATGCTAGGAAAGGACAGGAACTGATTGTTTTAGGGGATCACATTTTTGTGTGAACTTGGAAGGAATTAAAACACCAGTGCTACTTTTGAAGGGCCAGTTATGGCAGGGGCCACAGATTTGTTCTTTACATTAACAGTAAAAAATGTATTTGCACAGCTATTTCTTGGATGGGAGCTCACACAGAGACAGCTGGTTTTAATCAGGCAAACAGATGCAATAGCTGCACAACTACAACTTGATCATGAGCCCATGGAAGGCGAGGGGATCTTTAGCAGTCTGTACTTAAACTGCTTGTGTTGGACAGGATTAGACCTGCAGGTGAGAGGTCCTGCACTCACCACAGCAATCCTAGGAAGCTGCTGAGAGTAAGATTTTTTTCCCATGGCAGACTCCATTTGTGCACCAGCATTCCTAGTTGTGATTTGGTGATGGGTGCAGGTCTTGGGGAGCAACCAACTCACTGGCTTTGCTGTCATTTCTTCCAGCTTCCAGTGTGGTAAAGGATAGGAGAATATGATTAGTATCCCTGAGCAATTCCCTGGCATAATTTTAGGAGAGTGCAAGTATTTCTTGTATGTTGCCAGAAATTTCTTGTATGTTGCTCATCATTATAGAAATTATTACCAGTGGTAATTATTATAATGCTCAAAAGGAGAATTATATTACTACAAATGGAATAAAAAGATAATTTCTTGGCAAAAAGAAATAAAAATATGATCTCAAATAAGGATCTATGAATCTGCAACTGTTTGAGGCACAGATCCCCACAATACCACAGAACAACCTGGGCTTATCACCCCACTGAGGGCAAAAGTGCTTCTGTTGTTAGTGGCAACCCAAGAGGTTAAGCCCCTACAATCTGTGACTCATTATTCAGTGTCTTTAAGTATTATTTTTCTCTCCCTGCTTTTTACAGAGGATGTGCAGGGAATCAATATGTGAGCATATATATGTTCATGTCTGTATGCATGTATATGTGAGAGAACACACACAACTGCTTTCCAAAGAAGTAATTGTAAGCTCCTAGCAGTCAAAACTTTGCATTATACTATTATCATCAGCCATTGGACAGTAGTAGAGCAACGATCTAGCACTGCTGAGAAGGACAAATACAAACTCACCAAAGACAAGCACTTGTTCATTCAAGCAACAGTGGAAAACCTCAGCTTCACCTGCCTGTTATAAAAAGCCATAAAAAGCTTCTGCAGGGGGCTCCTGTCCCCCCCTGCCATATCCTCAGATGCAGAACAGTGCAGAGTCTGTTCACTCTGTCCAATAGAATTGAGAGGAAAATCTCCTAAGTCAGAGTCCAACCTTCAGGCTCTCGATCTGACCCTGAAAATAGCAGCTCTGGCCCATATGAGGCTGGGCCTTCTTGCCTTCTCACTCTGTTTAACATCACTGACAGCTCTGTGTAGGAGGGTTGTTTCTGGCGTGTACAAGAGAGCTCATGAAGCTCTGCTCTGCTGATTAAAACATGTGCAAAAACAAACTGTGTCAGGTCCTGCCCTTCCCTTCCTCAGGGAAGACTGCCCAACCAGGCCAGCCAGCCGAGACCCTCTGTGAGCCTGTCCTAGAGGGAAGAGAGGGTGTGAGCCACTGTCCCATGGCTTGGAAGGCCACTTCATGAAAGATGGACTCAAACTGCTCCTCCACCAACATGAGTGGGACAAGGTGGCTGTCCCAAAGCTCTCTAATCTGGCAATGTCTGGCTTGGTTTCTCTGTGTCTTTGTGGCAGGAAATCATGCTGAAGTGGAGCTTGTCAGTGCAGGGTGAGAAATGAAAAGGTGCTGGAGGAAAACCTACAGGCTTCTGCCCTCAGGCTGGACAGGGAGCCTACCATCTGCTAGTGAAAATTACAGCTGCATCCCAGGTTGGCCAGGTTCCCTCCTTCTCCCAGCTGGACCTGACTCCGGGGCAATGCTGCTCACATCTGGCTTTCAAGAGTCTCTCTTTTCTCCTCCTTCTCCTATCCCCTCTAGTTCACATCCCCAGATCCCTCCCTGTGTGTTAGAGAAGGGAATGTGGGGGTGTCCCAGGCCTTCCTCCAGAGATGGTTGGGTGTTGTTTAGACAGCCCCACTCACTCTAGTCTTGCCTCCTTCTGCACCCCCAGGTCCACTTCTGTCATGAACAGGACACAAATGCCTCATTTTCCTTCTTATTCCCGTTTAAAACTTTCTCCTGAACACAAGTCCTTCCTCTGTGTGTGTCCTCACAAATCACATTTAACATGCTGTTCTAGGCAAAGAGAAGGTACTTGGTGATGTTGGTTTCACATGCAGAATCACCAGACTCCACATTTGCTTAATTCTCTGCCACAAGATGTTGGGCAGATCCTTAACCTTCATTCCTACCTTTGTGATGGGAACATTTTGCAGCCCACTTCAAATTATAGTGGGAATCCCTTAATTCCTTCCAGAACTACACCCTTGCTATCCAGACATCCAAAGTTTGAGTTTCATTAGAGATCCTAGACCAACCTTTATGTCATATTGCTTGATTACTGAATTTCTTTCTTTGGCTTGTTGCTTTTTCATTGCAACTCCTGCTATGACTTTCCCAACACTGCCCTTTTTGTCGGTCTATATATTTTTCTGGTTGGAACTGTAGATCTCTGGATAAGCAGTATCAAGTATTGCTCTGAATATTGAGCAATTACATGACAGAAAGCTCCTCCACAAAGCCAATGAAATGGTCCCTGGTGCACATACAAATATCAACAGTGCTTTGGTGCTCTGTTCCCTTTTGCTTTATTAACCCTGGCCCTGTGGGCATTGAGCAATGGTCCAGATTATAGCTGTGCTGCACGTACAGTGCATTCTGCTGGCCACTTCTAGCCAGCAAGGCAACACAGCAGATTTCTGAAGCCGAGTACTTTACTTGCAAACACATTTTCATCAATAACATAAATTAGCTTATGCTTGCAAACATCCATGGTGCATAAATGACTTTCCAGCCAAGAAACAGGCATGCTCACATTAACCTCAGTATGGACAATTTGTCTCTCTAAGCAGCTGTGCAGTATCCTGCACCCTCTCTAGCAACTTTTATCTGCAATCAGTTTTTTAACGCTTCTTTCAAGTGAACTCTAGGGGATTTGTGCTTTCTTTTTGTGCAAATAAATAAGATATTTTCTTGAGAGGGATTAAGAGCGTGGTAGGGAAAAGAGCTGTCTGACAGGGAAGGGCTCACACTCTCATGCAGAAAAGATTATTTCAGTATCGTGCAATGGGCTTTATTTTTTACTTCTAATGGCATCTTTGGGGCTTTGTTGGCTACATGACAGCAACAGATGAACAGTGTGTTACTCATCAAAAGCTACCTGGCACGACTACCTAAAAAAAGAATAGAGCAGTGAACAAATACAGCAGAGAGGGAAGTGATGACAGCAGCCACATTTCAAATAAGATCATCTTTGTCTAAATGATGTTTTGATGAAGGAAGATTAAATGATGTGCTGGAATGAGAGCAGTATGACTAATGAGACGATTCACAGTTATAAAATGATAGGAGAGAAAAGTATCAGAGGGGACACAAACCATCAGGCATCCACACACTGGTGGATTGTTGGGAAAAAAAAATTGCTGATTGGCCAAAGGCATTGCTGTTGGCTGGGGTTTTTTTTATCTTCCTCTGAGATGTTTCAGCCCATTAGAACTATCTCCAGAGGATCCAGAGATGAAAATCTGTGACCAGAATTGTTTTGCAGCAGCTCTAGTCCATGATTGCATGAGCAAGATAAATTTGGGCTGATTTCTGGCTTGTCCCAGAGTAAGAGCCCAGCTGCCCACTATGACACTGCAGAGGGTAGAAAGCATCTTCCCATGTTTTCATTGCCAAGGGAGCACACTGACATTTATCCAAGGGTATCCAACTGCAGAGAGGCAGCTCCTTGCAGGATGACAAAGTCACAGGGAGTTGTTTGTGTAGCTGTTCTTCGACAGGAAGGAGCAACAGGAAATTCATAACCCAACTGATTTTCCAGGGCAGCTGAATTTTTAAATTATGTGATTCGTATTAACATCATATTTCAAGTCTAAGCATATTTCTTCATGAATTTGCCACTCTTTACTAGGCCTCTTAAGATGGGTATAAATTATATTAGTGACATCTAATAATTAGTTCTATTTTTACAGAAAGTTAAACTGCAGCAGAAAAATGGCCTGGCAGGTGCTTAGCTCAGGGCTAGAACAAAATGAGTCCCTAGCAGCTGTCTGAGCAAGAAGCTTTATTGCCAGAGCCCTTGAGATGACAGAGGCTTTTTCTTTCCAGTAGTTTCAGGTTTACACCTCTCCACTATTTTGCTCTTGGTGTTTCCTTGGCTAAAGCAGGGTATAACAATGGAGAGGACTGAGAAAAGATTCTGGATGGTGGCTCCACATGCAGTGTGAGCAAAGAGTTTTGTTATGTGAAGTTGTTCAGATAAATACCCAGAGGTCACTGCCCACACTCACCAGCAGAGCTCAGCTCATGTCAACTGGATATGGCAAAACTGGCCATGGGGCTCTTTCCTTGCTCTGTGCAGTACAGGCACAGTTATGTTGGGATTGCAACACCTTGGAGATCCCACAGCAGAAGGAAGATGGAGACAGAGCACCTGGTAGCTCGAACCGAGCCCTAACACCAGTCCTGAAGTAATCACACACGAAACAAACCATCTTTCCTCTCTGGCAGAGATTTTGGCCACTTATCCTGATGGCATTTGACAAGCAAAGGATTCAAATAGCAGGGAAAATGCTGCAAGAGAGGGAGGAGATCTCTGCATTTATCAGTTAAGTTGTTGTATTTCAAGACTTATCCAAAATCTAATGGATCAATGGGAATCCTTCCAGTAACTTCTGCTGGGATTTTATACGGCTTCAATTAATGGCCTGGATGCTGTGATTGTGAGTGTTTCTCTCACAGTACCACTCAGAGCTATGCCTCCAAAACACCCATGAGCAAACAGGGCTCCTTAATCAACGTTTTGAAAATGGCAAGATATTAACTCACTTGGGAGGTTCTTGATAACAAATATTTGTCTCCAACTGTCTGAAAGTTGTCTATTATAAATGGAGGGTGAAGAAGCCGTTTTTGACCCTGTTTCTGACTGAGTTCCAGCTGTATTAGGTTTAAAGCTAATTTTCTGATAAGGGGTAAATGTTTAATATCAAGAATAAAAATGTCTTAGAAATAAGGAACTCCTAGAAGTTAATGTGAATGTTTGGCACAGGACTGCAAACTGCATCTCATTTCATGCCCTAGTGTAAAGGTTCAGCTTCTCCTGCAGTTCTCATTTTCCCTTGGGGTATACCAATCCGGCTGCAACCCTGATCCTCCAAGTTTCTTTTTTCTCCTTGTGCATTTTGAGGAATCTGTGCCGTCTCTTTTTTAACTACACTGCTTATTTGCAAAAAAAGTTCTCTGTTTGCCCACTCCATGTCTCTTCTCCAGCAGCCACAAAGTGAGATACATTCTACATTCCTGAAAAGCCCGACAGGGTTTTAGTAACCAACTAGTCAAGAGAGTCTGGTATTGAGTGGTGGCTTGTGGCTGCTCATATACCTGCTTGTACCCACAAACAAGGCCTTGCAATCTTGGACTTGTGCTAGAAAATAACTGGGTTTGAACCACAGAGCTGCAGACACAAAGCTGTGGTAGGGACTGGGCTGAAAGAGCAGTGCCGGTCCTGGAGAATGTCACTTTGTTTATGACTGACTCTCTCTGCTTCCAGTGATGTGTGAGAAAAAATGATAGCATGTACTCTGTAGGAGTGTGTGTATATATGTGTGTGTACAGTCAGAGAGAGGCACATCTATAAACAAACCACAGAACACATTGCAATGCTTGAAAACACTCCAGTGTGTCTATGGACATCTTGTTCTCTCCTTCTGTCCTTGAGGTATCAGGTTTCCTTGTTTACAGTCTGCCTCATTCGGGATCTGGAATTCCTAAAGAGCAGCAAAACCCTATCATGTGACTGAAGACTGATTTCCAGGAAAAGCGGAAGGGGTTCTAGGAAAGGTCAGTTCTCACATTTTCAGTTGTTCCCTTCAAGAATACAGAATGAAAGAGATGAAGTCAACATGAAGTCTCTGATCCTTTGTCCCTCTGTTGAGCCTGGAATGAGATCTAAAGGAAAATCCAGCACTTGATGCAGAGTTCCTTAAGCTCCACATATTTCTCCCCCTCTCTAAAGGTTTGCTGACACAGGACATTTCACACAGAAGTGGGATTTCTGCCTCCAGGATGTCAGTCCTCACAGTGGCTTCCTTATCTCCTGAAGTGTTGTTTTAGCATGTGCTGTATCAAGTGGTCGTAACCTTGTTTGTGACATCACTAACAAGATCATGGGACAGATCCAGGCTTTGGTACATGTAGGGAGAACTACATTAACGTAGTAACAGAGAGCAAATAAAGAGGAAAATGCAAACAAAACCAACAGCCCCGAGGTCACATATTCCAAAGGCATCAATGAGAGCATTCCTAAGCTTGTCTTGTTGGGCAAGAGCAGGACTAGTGAACATTGATTGTATGGGGTTATCTAGATGAATGGCATCTGGGTCTCTGGCCTGGGTTATAGCTTTGAAGACCCTGTATTATAACATGGCTGTAGTGCCTCTTCTGGCTGTGCCCCACAGGTCCCAGGACAGGAGAATCCTGCTCTTTGTGGTGGGACACGCCTGACTTACTGCACTGTGTCAGAGTTTGTGCTGGGTGAAGCCCTGGGCCATGGGTCTCTGTGCTAACCAGAAAGCTGATGTGCTGCCAGGCTGCAATTCCATGTCAGTCTAAGTCAAGAGATCTGACTTTTTTTTATTCCTGAGATCTCATCTGATCTGCTATCAGCTTGGATCCAACCCGGTGGATCAATGAAAGTTATGACACTGTACAGATTTGTTTTTTAGTGGCATTGATGAACCAGTGTTGCAAGATCCTCAGCTCAGACTCAGAGTCTGGCTAACTGACGGTTGTGAAATTTCCAAAGGCGACAAGGGGGAAAAAAGTGAAAAGGCAAAAAACCACTCTCCCCTGTGTTGCAACTCTTAAGTGCAATCAGTTGCAAACAATAATTCCCTCTTTGGACACTCAGATTCATTTGAGTTGGGTCCACAGAAAGTAATTTCTATATATATCAGCTAGATGTCTGACCTGAAGGTTAAACCAAAAAATATGCTTACAGAAAAGTTGCGAATGCCAAATTCTGGCATGGCAGTCCAAGTTCTGCCCTTGGCTAACATAGATTGTCTCAAAATTGTGAGCATGTTGAGCAATTCTTCAGGGAAAGTGAAGATCTTACCCATTCTGAAGAGCCTCTATAATCTAAAACACCAGCAATGAGAACCAGAAATGCAAATACATGGTTAAAAAGCAATGCTGTAATGAAGATTTTTACTGTGAAATAGCTCACAGGACTGCCCTGGTGCTTCAAAGTGTTCTTCCTCATCTTCTTGGGCAGCTGTTATTTTAGTTGCTCCGTGCCATTGATAAATGAGAGGGCTCCATTGCCCTCCATCAGTGTTTCAGCTGCTTGTTTTGACTCAAAATGTGGACTACTGGCTGAAACACGAAGGTACAGTGCCTAATTAGGTCTGATTCCCACACTGAAGCATCTCTGGTATTAGTGGGCACTCCAACAGCTGAACATGACACAAAGTCAGAAATGTTCTAATGAGTATTCCGAGATATTGATTGATTATGGCAGAGCAGAGGACCCCCAGTCCTGGGCTGTGGAGGGGATTGCAGGCAGAGGACGTTCAGGCAGTCCCTACCTCAATAAGGCTGTCAAGAGCTGAGGAGGGCTTCCTCTAAAAACTCAAAATTCAGAGCAGGAGGCCAAAAGGGAAGAATCAACACAATTTGCATCTGGGAGCTGAGGAAACAACAGAAAATCTCTAGGAAATTCTGCTTCCATCTCTTTCTCCTTTGAATAATGAATTCACAATGTGAATTATGGTTCCCAGAAATCCCCCACAATATAGGCCAGAAAAAAATTATTCTAATCCTCTCCCATGTAAAGTAATTTAATTTCGCAGTACTGTGAATTGTCCATAAAAACATTTATGATATTTTTAGTTCTTTTAAATGTTGGCTACCTGCATGTATGCATACCATATTCATGTCATGCATACTATTGCTATATGGACATTCTATGTTAGTAGACTTTTCATTTAACTTAACTGAGATAAATTGCAAGAGGAAATGCTTATTAATGATAGCTACACCCAAGAGAAGCCTCATGAAGATTTTTTTTATTAGGATCATTGTAACAACAAGAGGATTGTGCCATGCTGTAATGATCTAATGATCACCACTTTACTCGCTGTGGAATTGTCATTGTGAGTGACCTTTCTTTCAGCAAGGGTGAAATGTAGCACAGAGCAGGCTCCTGATCCACCTTCCCTGGCCTCAATGGGCCTGACCTCAGCCACCTTTCCAGAGGAGCTAAGCTGGTCCCTCATCTGAATCTGGAAGATCAGGTGTAAGAGCAGGCCAGAGCCCTTCATACCTTTTCATGCAGCAAATAATTTTGCATATGCAGTGCATCAACCACTGAGAAGAGGGCTTAACACCTCAGTTAGTTTCCATTTTTCTTTGACAAGTGCCTTGATTATCAGACTTCTGTGTTAACTGATGCAATACTGGTAGCATTGGACTCCGAATATCAAAACTAATGCCAAGGTAAAGCAACAGTAATTTTTGACTCAACATTTTCATCAATACTAAGCTGACTGACACTGTGCCAGCTAGGGCAGGAGTCTGATCCCTTTGTACTTCAAATAGTGCTTTGAACTATAAAATCAAATGGGGTCAGGTAGATAGTGAGGTGCAGAGCAAAGGTGTCACAATCTGGCACGTGTCTCCAGTGAAGTCCTCCAGAGGGAGGTGCAATAGAAGGGTGAAGTGTTAATAGTTCCTTTGAGGTTTTATGGCTCCTGTTTTTACAAAGAGTGGTCATGTGCTGTTGTTTTGAACTTTACTCATGTTTTTTCTATTTCCTAGATCTACCTTTGTGATGGCCACTCCCAAAGCAACCAACGTGGAGGAAAATCACGTCTGAACTGATGAAGCTCAGTTTTATTCTCAGCTTCTCATTGGAAATATGTAAGCTTTTATTCTATCTGCATTTTTCCCAAGGTGTTCCTAATTAAAGATCTGGGATAAATTCTGGCTGCTTTGTTGTAAGCTCTTCCATGTCATCAGCACATATCCTGTTACTTCTAGGATCAAAAAACACGCATGAAATGTGCCAGGTAGATGTTCTGCTGCCTCATGTGCACAGGTCCTATGTTTAAATTCTGAGCCAGGTGTGATTTCGGTGAACCAGGAAGTTATGATAACACCATAGATAGGAACTACAGAAAAACTCATTTAAGCCAACGAGAGCTGAGTGTGCAGCACCTGATGCTGTTGGGACCATGCTCTAATCCCTGATGCTGGGTTGCTCTGTTGGGTGGTTACAACACTAGGTCAGTGTTAAGCTGCTGCAGATGGCTTGTGTCCACACAGGGTGAGTACCTCTGTATTACATGTTCCTGCATTTCCCACTTGTGTGCAAAAATGTCTTGGGGCTCTCTTCTGCATATTGAGAGGAGGATTTTGATGAGTTCAGCCTGGTTTCTCTTTCCCAAAGGATGATATTTTTGTTCCGGAATGAGGATCTTTTAAACTTCCCATGTCAGCTGTAGACTCTACCCTGCATAGAGTGAACAGTGTCAGCAAGAGAGGAGGAGGTCTGGGGTTATGAAAACGGCCACTCAACACCAATAAGTCTGAAAATGGACTTCAGGAAAGCTCTGTGTTCCTACAGAGACAGACCTGACATGCCTCCACACCAAAGCACAGAAGGCTGGCAGGGGCAGGAACAGCACAAGTTTTGAAGCATGAAGACTCCACATGATGAAAACCTTCCCAAAACAAGGGAAAAATAAAGTGTTTCAAAATGTTAGCCCAAAGGAAAAGCGAATTGACATCTAACAAAAGACTTACTTTCTTCTCCCATAGAGAGGTATCTGCCACTTACTCGAGCTGGCAAGGCAGCGTCTCAAAAGGCAATTTAACCAAGTTGCATAAGGCCTTGGCTGGGTGGCTGTAGAAATATAGGGCCTCTTATCTGAATAAGAGCTGGCCACAGCTGTTGCAGATCTTGAAGGAATTATTTCTGTGCCTGTCAAACATCTGCTTTGTAAGCAAACAAAGCAGCTGAAGCACTAGTGGTGCACATGACATGCTGCAGCTCGCGGGGCAGAGCCAGGAGGCAGTAAATGGAAACTTTTTTTTCCCCATCAGAAACCTGATGTCCCATGAGTGTTTCAGATGGACAGAGAGGCCCTAAACCCTCTGCGTTATACAGACCTGTGCCTTGTCCTAGGAAAAGAGACAGTGTGGTCCAAGCACTGATCTCAGTGTCTGGTAAGCTATAAATCATCTACAGCTGTCAGGAACATTCTGACATATAGCCTACAGAATGACATTTATTTGATTTCTCACCACCCAGGAATTATTCCATATAAACGTATGTCGACCCAAAAAGGCTGATGTACATTGGAGCCCTTTCACATTAAATATCTTTTTCCCTCCTGTTTTTCGTCCATTAGTCATCACTATATTTTTCCTCTACAAAACTGTCCCAGTGCATCCTCTGTTAACCAAACCAGCTGCCTTTCTGTATCTCTGGTAGTCTCCCCTTACCAAAACACCCACACTATGCAGTAAAAGGCTCTGACAGCCTGGCCACAGGGAGTGGGGATGCCTGTACACTGGGTGACCAGAACACTTTGTGCTCCCCCATGTGTTTTTAGGCTGCTCCCAGTCCCATAAAACCCCGCAAGTGCCTATTGCTGTGTTTCTCTGCATGTGTGCAATGTGAACCTGGGTCTGGAATGTGAACTTTCACTCTCCCAAAATGTAGACGCTATGAAAGACCCCAGTCCAAACATAAGCTCTGGTCACCATATGAGGATATTGATTTTGTGTTTTGTCCATTCAAAACTTTCCTTCTTTGTGCTCTACCAAACCCACTAGCACTTAAGGAGGAGGATGGTGGCTGTGAATGGATGAACAAGCAGATGAATGAATGTAAAAGGTTGATCTGAGGTCTCTCCCCTCTGTTCTTCCCCTGGCTGACTTCCAAGTGTGTTCCTGAGCTGTCTATCCACATCTTTTTGAAAATATCTTAGTTCAATGTGACACAGCTCCACATTTTCTTTATATGTATAATCAAATGCAAACAATTAAGATTGCCTAACTGAGCTCTGTGCCAACAGGTAACTACAGTTCAAAAGGCCTTTTACGCAATTAACAGGTTGGACAGCATTTCCTCCACACCCTTCAAACAAAGTTATGGTGTAATATCTAGTAGAACTTTCCTGTCAAAATCTCCAGTTCTAGGCTGAGCTCTCAGGACAACTGCCTGAGCCCCCAGGACGTGAAGGACACCTCTAGGCTGAGCAGAAAAATCAATGCATGACAGTCAGTTTACAACTAAAGAGGTGGGAATGGATCCATTTCAGGCTCCATGCAAGACCACAAAGCTATTGCCAGTTCTCTGTGTGTCAACTGTAAGCTAACAAAGCAGTATTACCTTGGGATGAAGACAGTCTTTTCAAGGACTTCCAACTGGTTTCCATTCCAGTTATGTTGCTGCAATTTTTATCTCGTTATTCTCAATGACACTGGGCAGAGGAGGGGTTAATATAAAGGTAGAATGTGTTTCTAGACACAGCTTAACACTGTAGGCAGGGAGAGTTGGGTTTTGTTATAAGCTTTACCATAGATCTGGGTTGATTAGCATGCCTTTTCCTCATGGCGTTTGAACTGCAATGTAGTGTGAGCAGTCACACTTAACTGTGAATTTAAAATCATTACTGTATTTGAAGTTCTTTTTCTGGAAGATGCAGGTGCAGGTGGCTTGGCTACACTTGTGGTAGGAGAGATCACCTCCAAGTGTCTGCTCAGACACTGTATTTCGAAGATTTGCATAGTTAAGTTTGTTCTCATCATTCATGTGGGTAGCTGGGTTTAGTTTAACTGGAGCTGGAGGTGGTGCTTGGCCAGACTTGTGTGAATGGAATCTCAGTCTTCAAAGAAAGGAAAGCAGCAGGGAAGGGACTCAGCTAAGGACTGGCTGTGAGATGTGGGGCTTTTCAGCTCCCAGGTTCAAATCCGATAAAATTAATAGAAATCAGATGGCTTTCTTGCCATCTGGCAGCCAGTTGGGAGCTTGTGTGCCTTCTATAGGTGAATTTTACTATCAAGTTACAGGACAAATGATTTCATCATCTCTAGGGACAAGCTGGCAACAGTGAAGAAAACTGAATGAACTGCATCAACCTAGGGCAGAGGGGTGGGACTTTCAAGGAGTGATGTGTGGGAGGAATGAACTATGTCTTAGTCTTATAGCTTCCTTTTTAACAGAGGAGGACAGACTTTACAACACCAAGGCTTCTTCCTGGGAAATTGTGTAGGTCAGAGCTTTCTGTCAGCCTGTGGTCCTCTCCATGTGACTGATGATTCTGATGCATCAGGGAAACTCACAGCCCTACCACACATTTTCTTTGGTTTAAGAAGGCAGGTTAACCTCCCTGATGAACAAAGTTTCATTTCTTCTTCATACTCACGGTAAAGATGGATGTGAACTCAAGGGAGAGGTAGAGGTGCTTTGACAGGATGGCCAGAGCAGGACGTAAAATCATACAGTGATGTGTGGCTGTGCAGAGATCTTATAAAAACCACATTAACTGTGTGCTCTGGCCTCATATCACCTCATGCTTGTCAGACCAATGCAGTACCTCTGCTGGTGGCCATTTCCCACTGGTGGCCATTTCTTCTGTACTGCAAGAACACAAGCCTTGTAATGCCTGAAGTACTCTGCTAATTTGAAAACAGATCCCAAGATGCAGTTTCACAGTTCACCAGGAGGAGAAAGGGGCTTCCAAATTTCTGCCCATCCCCTTGTCAGCTCTGGGCAAAGCTGTCATTTCCCCATAGGCTCCAGAACCTGCTTGTAGAAAGTGCTGAGGAACTGGTGCACTTGTCTCTGCAGGGAGACAATTAACAGCCCTGGGCAGGACACTGGGAGGATGGTGACTCTTTTCTAGCAATTTCTCACTTTCCTTCTTCCCTTGTGAGAGCTGAGGGATGGTGGCTGCAGCTGTCAGGGGCTGTGACTGTTTGAAAGTGCCCCGGTGCTCAGGGACGCCCGTTCAGCTGATGGGCTTTGGNGGCGGGGAAGGTCCAGGGCAGCAGGTAAGGAAGGCTTTCTGTACTTTCTGAGTTCATTTATCTCAGTGTTATCTTGCTGGTGCAGACCCTAGTCACAGCTTGTTTCACCCTCTGGGTATATTTGGAGAGCTGGATGGGCCAGCTGAGTGTGCAGCTCCTGGCATGTATTTCTGTGATGCCAGAAATACATGTTGTTCTCTTTTATTTGCACTTGCTTTATCTATCTTAGTTTCCTATTTGTCTCCACTTACCTGGGAAGTTGTAACACCCCTTTTCGTTGTTACAACTCATTTTCCATAGGATAACATTCACATTGATGTCTGGCTGGAACTGAAGTACCAAGAGGTTGTTTGGTACAACTAATGGCAAGAAAAAGGCTTGGCTGTCTCAGCACAGTGGAGGGGCTTTTCTATCTCCATGTTGGGTTTGTGAATCTGTTTATGTTTCACAGGGGTTATAGAAGCAGAATTTGGCTGATGTAGCTGGCATGGTTCTTCCACATGAAATTTTATGGTTGGGAGAGAATTCCCGGGCATTTTCAATTTGAACTGTATGTCTCAAGCCAAGGTTGGGACTTCTGCAGTTGTTAAAAGGAAAAAAAAAAACTACAAAGGTCAGAGGTTTTGCATGAAGTGAAGTAGTAATTCATTGGCAGTGTCCCAGTTAAAAGAAGAAAACAGCACCCCCATCCCCCAAACTGCTGTCATCCCCATTCAGTATTGGCAAATAAGATTTGATCTCTTGATTGTGTAACTGAGGAAACTGAGGCAGGGAGTGACCAAGAAGTCATTGAGAGAGCTTAGAATGTCATCTAAATGTTCGGGGTGGGACTTTTGGTTAGAACTGAAGACTTTGGATGTCTCAGTGCAAGATGTCTAATAGCATCTGATGTGTGGATTTTGGGGTTTTATTTGTTTGTTGTTTTGGTGGATTTTTTTTTGCATTGGCCCTGCCTGTGTCCCCCATCTTGTTTCCTTTCTCCACTGTAGCTGTGCACTCCTGTCTATGAGGTGTATGCTGCCTTTTCAGTGCGCAATTGCGGGTGCTGTAGAAGTGAATTTTCTGAATAATACATGTATTTGAAAAATTCTTACCTTGCACCCACCTTCTTCCTTAAAATGGAAAGTTTCCTGCGGGAAATAGTTCCGCCTACGAGTACCCTAAAGCTAGAGGCTGATTCAGAGAAACCTACTTAGCTTTTGTCCGCTGTAGTACGCAGGTGAGAATGGGCTGCCAAGGACGTGAGTTGCTAATTCTAAAATATACGAGCCTTATGCAAGGAACAGCAGATGTAGCTACAAACCTGCCAGAATGTATCTTTCTCCGTGCGAGTGGTGTGTGCTGCTGAAACTGGGTCTCACTTTAAGGAAATAGCAGATGGGACTGTGAGAGGGACAAAGAGAAGTAAACCTTAGCGTGTTTGGCATGTTAATTTGGGCTCTGAGAGCTCTAAAGGGACTATCCCAGAGCCGTGTGTTGCCTAGCAGTTTTGGCTTGCCACAGGTAATAAAAGTCTGCAATCATGAAGAACTAAATGTACAAGTTTATTAAAGCACGAGTAGACTGTTGTCTTTCTCGAGGAAAATTTCTTGTCTTCTTTCATCACACTTTATAGAGCATGTTGAGACACAATTGAGAACACTGCTGTTCTTGTTCGGAAGCAGGGAGTGTTCCTGTGAATGGGAAAGCTCCATTTGAATTAATCATGGGTGATTAGGCGTCTAATAGGCTCTGCAGCTCTTTAGATCTGAGGTCCACAGCAATAACTGATGCAGAAGTAGTGTGTGTGTGTGACAGTGAGTAAGAACTATCGTGCCAGAGCATATGACAGCTCTCTCTATAGGCATGTACAGGGGTTTTGTTTCCGTGACTTTGCAATTTCGTACTTTGACCAGGTTATGTCTCACAGCTGTCTGCATCCTCACTTATTCTTTCCCTCAAAAACAGGGTTAGTCAGCATTCTCTGGGCTCTTTTTGGGAATTGCTGTAAACTACGGAGTTGTCAGGAGCGTGTGTGTCTAGAAAAAATGACAGTAAAATTGTCACCCAAAAGGAAAGATTGAAATTCACAGGATTTTGTGTGTGTGTGTGTGTGTGTTCTTGCTTTTATTAGCAAAGGAATGGATGCATTAAAAAAATCAACCAGACACTGCTGGGAACATGCTAAGTGAAATCTGTGTTTGCTGTGTATGTGTATATATATTTGTCTGGGTAATTTTAAGTGATGGGAGAAGAAAACACACTGAACCACTGCTTTGTAGATGTCTCCCAAACCCTCTTTCAGATCTAGGCCTGCTTACCAATCTATTCAGCCTCTCCTCTGGGGATTTCCATGAAAGAACTTTTTTCTGCTGGCCCTCTCTCTTTATGCTGCTCCACGTACTTATTGTGAGGAAGAAAGATCTTGTTGTTTCGCATCTAAATATCTATTTCAAAGTGAAGTAAAAAGCATGAGATGTCTTTTTGTTCAGCATTTGTACAGGTCCTGCTCAGCAGGACTGCTTATGATTGAGATCCTTGATCTCTCTATCAATACAGAGAGCCAGTAAAATAAACTGCTACCTGGGGCAAGCCAAATTCCTAAATCAGACCAATATAAAAAACCAAAGCTCTTCAAATGCCAAATCGACCATCTGTTAACGTGTTATGTCAAGTTTCTGGAAGACCAGCAGTGCAACTCAGATTGTGAAAGTATCTAAAACATTGAATAGATAGTTGCTTGTGATAGCAAACTTAAGTTGTGAGTGAAGCTGTAAGAAGTGCTGCCGTGGAGTCACAGTACCTGCGAAGGGAGCAGTTAGACATCAGCAGTTCAGCTGAGTCCCCTGACTCCTGCTGGTGCGCTGGACATGTCATAGGGCCGGGCACTTGAGGAGAGGCAGCTGCATTTCAAAAGCCTGTGCAGACTAGAATGTTCTACTCAACTGTTCTATTCATGTTCTTGGAGAGAAGCTCTCATGAAAGTACCTTTGCTGAGACTCACTTGAACACAGTGAGTCTGCTGTAATGATTCATACACAGGAAGGCGCAGATCCTTGATCCCCTCTGAGTACTTGTTTGCATCCTGATGGTTTTAAGAATGAATAGACTATGAGGTGCTAAAAGCTTAGCCTAGGCTGAGTGGGTGGAGGAAAGGGGATATTGCTAAATGAATGCTGTGCTATTTATTGCTGAGTGGATGCCTCCCAGATTGTAAAAAACAAGGTGGTGGTT
>VXBQ01009717.1:220720-233396 GCA_013400175.1 Phainopepla nitens | reverse complement strand
TGTTTTTTTTTTCCCTTTTCTCTCCTTCAAGGCTGCTTCTGGGAGGTAAGATGCACCCGAATAAGTTCCAGCCTGACAATGGTGAGAAGGTGGCCACAGCACTTGCTTAAAATTGCTGCTCCAATATGTGAGCTTGGATTAGGAATGCTCTAGGCTTGTGCTCTCCATCTGAATGCTTGTGCTTCCCTAGTTCCCCTTTTGTGTGATTATGAGCTTGACCCTTTGGCGTTTTTGCTGTAACATGAACTATATTTGAATACTTGTTAACTGTCCCATGTGGATGTGGATAGAAATGCAAAGCTCTTCAGACTCCAGTTTTTCCCCAAATTAAAGAACCAAATTAAACTGGTGTTGCAGATCCATCCACTGTGGCTTTACCAGCAGGGTTGTTTTTTCCCTACAGTTTCTGCCCCGATTGTGTGACCTTACTTTGCTCACTTCTGTCTTGTGGAGGGAGATATTTCTCAGCCCTCAGTCTAGTAAGAGGCAATGGCTTCAGCCCTGGTTCTTCAGATGGGAGTATGCCTACCCTAGTTTCCATAACTGTGCTGTAAAACCTGCTGGTTTCTGTACTAAAATTAAGTATACAGGCCTATGTGTTTCTATAGTTGGGGCCTGAGAGAACTGAAGCAAAATGTCCCAGACAGTGTGTGCTATTTCCTTTGTAACCCTCTGATGTGTAGGTGCTTTAAATTTGTTCTGGAAATGCATCCACTTTGCTGTATCTGAGTGGGAGTCCCTTTTCAAGGAAAAAAGGAAGGACAACAAAAATATTTTAGGTTGTGATGATTTCTTTTGAAACCATCTGAGGGGATGGGATCAGTTTCTAATGTGACAAGGTGATCATCTCACAGTCTTGTTCAAGCATCTCTCAATGTGAAGGGATTTGTGGGCATAGATCTTCAATGTCAGCCAAATAATGGGTGCCATAGGGTCACCTTGGATATCTAATGAAAGGGACTTCCAGGTGCTGTCTGAAGGGAATTTAGGAAGGAATGGAACCAGTGTCATTCTGCAGTGTGAGAAGTACTGAAAAATGTGTGTGGCTGTCTTGTGTAGGTGGCAAGTGGATTTCATGGGTGTAGAGAGACTGTGTGCTCAGGATCTACAGCTCAAAATATTCCTGGAGCTCTAAAGAGGACTGAAGGAAAGCTTCAGGGGCTGGAATGAAGCTCTGAAATGGAAGATTGGCTCTAGGCACAGTTTTGTGGACTGGGAAGTGTGTAGGGTTTTGTTGATAGCGCCCTGGTGTTTTAGTACCTTTTTTTAAACAAAAAAAAAAAGGCTAGTACACATGGAATTATAAGTCACATGTCTAAAAAAAGCCCAAAAAATGAAAAATAAGTGTTTTCCTTTATGCATTCTAATTTTCGCCTTTGGCTTCATGGTTTCCAAGTCGTTGAAGCCTTTGATAAAGCTGGTGCAAGGATGACAGTTGTCACCTCTAGCTACTGGTTATGGTAACTGTACCTGCAGGATGATTCAGCACCTACTAAAACCTTTGGTAAAATAAGATCTGGATGTGTCTGGCTCTTTCTGTAGCTAATGGGGAACAGTTGGACAGTTCTGAGTTAGTGTGGGGTGGAGGTTGGTCCGTGCTCCACAAAGATCTCTCTTCTCCTCAGGGCTTGCTGCCAGCCGGCACATCTTGGGCTGGTGCCCTGCAAGCCTTTTTCACTACTCCTGTTTCTGCTCTGATTTTCGACTTTGTCCTTTGTCAAGCAAAGTTTCTTGAGTATAGCTGTGGTCTGTGCCTGCAGGTAGAAAGCTGACTATAGACTTAAAATGACAGTGTCCTCCAGCTCTGGAAAATCCTCTTTAATGCAGTGCCAGGCTGAAGAGTGACACTTGTTTCATAGAATATGATGTAACTCTTTGGTGTCTAAGTGGATTTGTTTGCTGTTTTCAATAAAACTGGAAAAAATGTATTGTCTTGGAATTTAGAGGAAGTAAAGGGCTGTGGAAGATGTTGATGCTGCAGAAACTTGAAGACACATCTGCATTGCACACTGTCAGTCAAAAAGGTGACAAAGTTAGTTCACACCACTCCAGAAAAGGAGAGTGACTGTGATGCTTAAATCTGCTTTCAAATATTTCTTCCCCCAAGTTTAGGAATTTACATCCAATTCAGATGGAGCTGTAGCAGTTCAAAGAAGAGAGACAGCACAGTTTCCTGCACCAACACATCCCCTGCTCCTCCCTGAAGTCTGGCAGAAAGTACCTTTGTGCTGTGGCAATCCTAGGCATTTGGACTGAGGGCATGGAAACAAATACCAAGGAGTGAGCTTTCAGTTGCTTTCACATTGATTTGTTTCCTGTGAGTTTTTTAACATGTGGTGTTCATGGCAGAAACGCGTCACCAGGAGACACTTAATTTGGAGCTCTGAATACAGCAGGCTCACCTGGCTGGGCAAGAACATGTGTGAGCTCTTCTCCCCACCTCCTGCAGTCACAGGCATTTGTGCCTGCACGCTCTCATGCTGCAGAACCCTCCTCACTGCAGAGCATCTGTCATCATGTGTTCAAAATAATCCAAAGCTAAAATGGGAGCATTCCCTTTCTCTCCAGCCTGAGCCCAGAACAGGCAGCAGAGTCTGTCTTAAAGACTTGCAAGTAAATTGTGCAAGATCTTGGCACTGAGAGCATGTGGTGTGTGCTACCACAGCTGGGAGCTGCTGCAGGAAAGGGCCAGGGGACCCTCTGCAGGACTGTGAAAGATGCCAACATAGAAGCCCAGCCTATATTGCCAAATTACTCTCCACAATAACTCCTGGGGTGATGGAGCAGTGTATGTGTAGGAGCACTGATCTTCAGATCTGCTTTCCTTATAATGGGTTACATCAAACCACAAGTCTTCAAATTATGCAGAGGAGTAATTTTCCCCAACTGCAGGCTTCTGTTTTCCAGCGAGGCATCAAGGCGAGGTAAATGGCAAGAAATAAAGCATGTTTAATTTAATAGGGACGACAGCAAGACAGATGGCTGGTGGTGGATCACTTACAGCAGGCCGGAGAATGCCAGCTTCTGGGTGGAGATGAGAACTGAGAAAGTGCTCAATTAATCTCGCTGGAGGCATGAGCTGCTCGTGCTCATGCTCACTGGTGAGCTGCTGTGGGAACTCCACTGTGGTTGTGAATGCGTGTTGTCTCTGAAGGTGCTTGTACAAGAGTGATCATTCTTCATATAAACACCTTCCCTCTCAGGCAAACAAAGCAATTTGTGCTCAGACAAGTATTTGCAGTTCTCCCCTTTTGTAATCCATTTTTCAAAATGCTGTTGCCATTCAGCTGTGGAGAAGAAATAACACCATCCACCCACAAAGAAAGGGCAGCAAAGGGTCCACGATCTCTTCAGGCTAAAAATTGTTTGTTCAAAAGGTTTGGCAGCTGCTTTCAAATATCAAAGATCTTCACAAAAGCATGGAATGGGTGACAATTGGTATGAGGTGTTTGGTTGATTTTTTTCCAGCCTGTTTCCCTTGTACCTCTTGACCTGCCTCTGTGCTGTACCCTGCCCTTTATGTGCACATCTCTAAAAGACAGGGGCCATTGCATATGAACAGCATTGCTTCCTGGGACAAGTAAGGGGAATGTTTTCTTTTAAGGCAAAGAGAGTGGCTGGTAGATGTTGTCCTTGATCTGTTTCCCTTACACCACTGTAGATGAAATTTTTTGCTTTCTCCTGGATATGGCACTGGGTGAAGGACTCACCAGATACCTGTATTAATTTATTTGGGCTGTATACAGTACTAGATAGCAACACCAGTGTGGTAAGACAGATCCAGAAAGCTCATCACAGATCAGTAAGGGGACAGAACAGACTCATCTACGTGCTGCTGTCTGCACCATTGCAGTGAGCATGTTTTGTCTGAATTCCTGTGTGCAGCTCTGCAGGTAAAGTGCCACCCAGGATGATCTTGCCTTCCAGTACACCCATTCTTTCCAAACACCTCATGCATATAATCCCTTGCTGCTTTTTTTTCCTAAATAAAATGAACAAATTTCTTACTAATCATAGCAAAACACAGCAAGACTTTTCCAAAATTGTCTCTCTCCTTGGCTTTTATTCATGGCATTTCTAATTTGTCCACAGGGAATTGTTAACTGAGCTATACCTAATTCATTAGGTGCTGCCCTTTATAATGCTACTTGCTATTGAAATCTTAGCACTGCTTGGAAGCACAGGCTTGTTTTGAATGACAGAAGGTTTTGAGCTGGATTTAGTACAGGACCAAATTTCAGATGGAGATGGGAAGAGAATATATTGTGGGTTTTTTTTTTTTTTTTTTTTTTTTTTTTTTTTTTTTGTGCTTCAGAAGCAAAATGGCCACATACAATTGAAGGTATAACTGTTTGAAGACCCTGCATTATTTTATCTTATAGTTGTTTATTCTGTGTTGTATCCTACCATGAGGGACAGATTGTTTACCAGAGAGTTTTGAGACTTGAAGCTGGGAGTGGATTCAAACCACCCTGGTTCTTAAAAGTGACAAATACCAACTGGTAAAATCTCTTCTGGAAGGACTTGTGGTCTCACACAGGAGATGTGAATGTGGTATCTCCTTCCTGCTGAGCACAGCCAATGGGGGTTCAGGGCTTTCTGCTAATTTCACTTCACTGAAGACCTTCCTGCTCTACTACAGAGCAAGAGTAGGTAGGTGCAGGAGCAGTGTGTTCTATCCTGGATAAGTCTCCTTGTGGAGTCTGATACAGCTGAGAAGAGGCTCCTCCACAGCCAGGTGAGGGGCTGGATTCCTCACAGGGCTGGTGCTCTGCTCAGAGCCAAGGATTTCCCTTGGAGCTAGGGCAAGCAGGCAAGTTTATGCAGAACTTGAGCATGCATCAGGAGGTGCAGATCTTTTCCAAGGAATTTGCTTTTCATAGTGAATTCTTCTGCTCTTTTCCTTGAGCTGCTGTACTCCCTGGCTTTAGGTAAAGATGTTTCAGAATAATACCCACAAAATAGCCACAGCAGTAGTAAAGCTTTGTGCATCTGAAGCACAGGAATGCTGATTTCTTTCTTCCACCTTAGTACAGAGAATCAGCCAAGGGGGGAATGAGATACAAAATACAAAGACCAAAAAAAGGCAGCTGAAATAGGGAAAATATACATGAGATATAATTCTCTTTATCTCCCTCCCCAAAATTCTGAAGATTGAAACTGGGACCTCTTGAAGGCAAGAAGGCTTTAACACCCAAACTGAATTCTTAATCTGTGCAGAATTACATTCTGAGTAAAACTTAGTGTACACAATTACAAGTCCAAATCTTTGCTGGCATAGATTATCACAAGTCCACTAAGGGTGACCCAATTCAGACTTGCATGCCTCTTCCTTCTACTTCATTTAGACATTGCTGTACCTCAGTGTTATCAGATCTGTGACTGCCATGTGACAGAGAGAAAGATGTCAGATGATAGAGGGATGGTTCTGTAGAGGCTTTTGAGTGCTGAACATCAGAATCTTCTCTGACTCTTTCAAAATCAGACTTACTTTGTAGCATCTATCATTATGCAATGCATCCTTTTCAGACCTTCTAAACCTGTAAGGGTCTATAAATTACTATACAAGACACAGTGATATATTGCCTGCACCAGAAATTACACAGCAAGCTGCTGATGGAAATAGAGTGGAATTCTCTGTACTGTGTGTACTATGGAGTGGTGTCTACTATACAATAAATCACTTAATGCTTCTGTTTAGCAACACCTGATTGAGCAATAAGGTGCAAAGCAGCACATGATGAGGTCATTTTATTTATGGTTTAAAACCCTCTCAAGCTATAAGGCAAAGTAGGTATCTTATATTTAGAGTGACCTGAGTCACTCTAAATAATGCTGACTACCCACATTCCAGAGCTGTAGTCGTGTTGTAGAGGTTACTGAATCAGGACTTGTCTGTGGATACCTTTGTCTGCTTGAGTAATTGCACTGAAGTTAATAATACTTGTTAATAAGGTACAGCTTCTGGGAATTGGGTCAGATCAGGCCTTGTAGGATGTTTTGTATCATAACATGTTGTTCCATTAAACATGAACTTGTGCTGATACCTTTCAGTGCTGTAATAGCTGTAATTAGTGGCAACTCTTCTCCCATATAAATATCTGTCTTTCCCATGCAGATTTTCTGGTTAATTCTCCTGTTGGCTCTTCCCAGGATGTCTCATGGGAGAGGTGTTCTGCCTCTTCTGAGCAAGGCAGATGAGTCAAAACGTGCTGAAGAAGCATCTTTATATTGACAGCAGGAATGTGTCTCTGAATATGATGCAAAGGTCAAAACTTTAACTCTTTAGACTTAATGAGCTGAGATGTTCGTAAGCAACCAGAACATGGTAAAGCCTAGGAGGAGAAAGTGTAGTACAGATAGGCTTAGGAGCAATTAAAACATGTGTTCATATGCATAAAGCTCCACTCTTAAGTTTTTAATGCTGCAGTTGCCAGCAGCAGAATGAGGTTGTGTAACTGGCCCTGTGCTGCTCAGGTGTGTGTGCCTTGGATGAGGTACCAACCACCCCGATGTTCCCCTGACCTCAGGGTGTCCTGGCTCACAACCCTCCCTCCCTCATTGTATTTGGTGAAGGCTCAGCCCTCAGGAGAAGCTAAAATAGCTCTTCAGTGCAGAGAAGTTTGGAGTCCTTCTCAAACTCTCTAGAAATGTTTGTGCTAGGGAGTGAAACAGGAAAGTTTTTGTTATGTTGTTTTGGCGTGTGTTGGTTCACTTGTGACAGCAGTTACACAATTGTACCCTGCTGGATCTCAGTTTGCCTCCTGTTTGCATGTTCCAGCTTCTCTTGGTGGAAGGAGGCTTCAGCAGGGGCCATTGCTCAAGTCTTGCACGCTGTCTGCTGCAGATGTGTTGTAAAAGCCAGGTTCTGCTTTCACGGAGAAGCTCTGTGGCTCAGCTGATTATCAAAGTAGCTGAGGCCAAGTTGTGCAACATAGAGAGTAAAGGTGTTGGAGGAGTGGGGAGCTGCTCTGAGAGGGCCAAGTGTCATTGTGACCTTGCTTGATCAATGTTTTATGTAAGTTCCTTTTGTCAGGCAAATTAATTAAAACGCTGGCATATAACCAACAGCTGAGAAATCACACCTAGTGTTTGCTTCACCTGTAGGTTTTGGGGGACTGCCTCAAACAGAATTGATTCACTCCTGAAATGAATACTGTTCAGGTCAAATTGTTTAGCTCCTGGTTTCTGCTGGGTAATTTTGACCTGTTTGCAGTGGCCAAGAGGCTTGCTGCAGTGTTCCTTTGAATTCCTTGATAACCAAAGCAAGATGTGTGCACCGCAGTCGAAAGAGGTGGGGAAAGTGTGAGGACTGGTATGAGAGCAAATTAAGGGAGGAAGTGGGTGATTTTCTGTTGCATATGCAACTTCCTGAGGTTACCCTGCCTAGGGCAGTGCAAGGGAGGGGGGAAAAGTGCTGATCTGGGTTATAAAGGCTACTTTGGTTATGAACCTATTATGCTGACCTAATTCACCATCACACATGAGTTCATTCAGGTTCTTACAGTGTGCAAAGCCTTTGTAGCCACTGGGAAGTGGGGCTTACCCTACTGAACTACTGTGGGCACAATATTTAAGAGACACAAAGGTCTCTATATGTTTGTTGTGATAGCTTGTGTACTGTGACATTTGTTTGTTCTCTCCCTTTCCAGATTCTTGGTCTGTAGAAAAAATTTACAAAAATTTACCTTCCTAACTGTTTCTAATTGAACTTGGTGAAGCAAAATTACTCTCAAGAAGTAGTGCTTTGTGCCTTACACAAATCTGGTCTTTCTACTGCATTGATTATTCTCCATTCCAATGTCTTGACACCTTCAACAAAACATTTTCCTTCATTCCTCCACAGAGCCTTCTATACTGCCTTTCTCCTTAGCAGTTAGAGAACAGATAAAGGTAATATCTTGCCTTAATCTGATCAGGGATATGGTGAAATTTTTATTAGCCATTTACAGACTCTCTAAAATGCATTAGCATACAGACAGAGGAAAAGAATTGCTCAGGGATTGCGAGATCAAGGCTAAAGCTTGAAGTAGTTGGTTAAAAATAAATTGAACAATGGACAGTGAAGGATATATATCTAGGAAAGGAATTCTTGGCAGTTAGGAAACTCCTTGACAATTGCTGTTTTTTTGCTAAGGGGTGAAATAGAGTTGGTTAAACCAGACGCATTTCTAGGGTCAGACTGTAAAGCTGGGATCCAAGAATGAAGTTTTCCAGTCAAAGTGCTACATTCTGGAAGGCTGACTTAGATCTTTCTCTTTAAGACTGAACATGACTTTTTTTCTCATTTTAATTTTTTTCCAAGGGGCACATCCCCAGTGCTGTTACTGCTGCAGGGGGCTGAATGCAGAGGGAGGAGGCTGCCCTGGTGAATTGCTACCTTATCTCTCATTCTCCAAACCTGCTGCAACCCTAAACTGAGAGATCTCAAAGGGACAGGGTGGTAAAGAGTACTTACTCAACTTCATCATAGACTTGAGACCATTTATAATGTGCTTTGTCTCTTGAGTAACAAAGGCACATCAGCGTTTTCAAGATGAAAATATGGAGTAAATTTTCTAACCAAAGTGACTTGAAGATTAACCAGTACCTGGTCCTTGCTATATTTTTATACTTGCAATTGGTAACATGGTAGCACAAAAGTTACTTAAAAGTTTTAAAAATGCAGCCTTTTCTGTAGTAAAGACAGGAATCCACAGGCAGCAATCACCTGATGTCTCTGGGAGGCTGCCACATCAGGTTGTCTTTTGTGGTTTCTGGGAGAAATAGTGGGGTGGGAGGAACTTTAGCCCAAGGCAGAAATATCCTTTGAATGGTCTTGTATAGCTCAACTGCCACCAAAATCATTAGCCTTCTACTGAAAAAAAAAGTGTTACTGTGCATTTTCCCTGTAGCCCAGTGTTGTTTTCTCAATGCCCGGCTCAGGGGCTCTATTTTTTGTCACAATATAATTTCAGAGCCATCCTTTTTGGAGCTGCAACCAGCTGAGTGGAAACAAAACTATGACCATCTTTTCTAGTGATGGAAGGTGCTGCCAATTCTCTCTAGGATATGACTTCAGGTCTTAAAATCTCCCTAAGGTTAGTGATTAGGCATTGTTCGCATTAGTGGTGCCTGGCTGGTGGAGGCTGGCCAATGGTACAGATACTCCTCTGGAAAGTGAGGCTTCCCTTTGCCAGGGGAACAAAAAAGCAGGAGGATTTACAGCAAATGCAGATACTTGAAGGAAAGGTGTGATGAGCTATCACAATTATCACATTATTCTTTAAATATATTTTACAGCATCTGCTCCTGTCATTCCTAATTCATGTGTCAGGCTTGGATGTGCTCTAAGTTGTGATCATTTGAACATAATAAATCTGGGCTTCCTTCTGTTTTCTCTTGATGCCCACATGCTGACAATTTTAGGACATGGAATGTGAATTATGTGGCACCTCTGATGTGACATGGGGTACGAGGCAGCTCATATTATACACCCGTCCTGAAATTCCCACAATACCCTGTCTTCTTCTCACCTCCTGCCTCCATCACTGAAAAGTGCATCAAGAATTGGAGTGAGGAAGAAATGAGGCTATGTAACTGTTCTGTTAGACTTGGAAGTGGATGTATGTGGGGGCAAAATGGCCCATGGACTGGGTTACGTTTTTTCTGTTGGCTTATTCCCTCTTGACGGGAGGGTTTGTAACCTTGTGAGATCACCACTGTTCAGCTGATGAGAGCTGGCTGGATGTGTCATTGAGAGTGTAAAAGGGAGTAATAATGGTCAATATGAGAAAAATTTGAAAGGTTTAAATAACTAACATTCACATTGGACTTTAATAGAAACTGTGAGTCACATTCATCAGGTCTGATGTGGCCTGGTGGAGAGCAGACGTGGTTCACCTCTTTTTCATATCTCAGAGCTGTTATTTTGGTGGCAAAGATACTGTTTGAGGTGCTTTTACCCTTCCCCTGGGTCCCCACCCCCTCTGTGATACAAAGATAGCTGTTTACCTAGAGCATCCCTTCCTTCTCATTCAGTTTTTACACTATAGCAGATATTTATCTTTAGGCAGGAAGTGACGGGGTTAGTCCCTGCTGAGCTGTCAGATTAGCAGAAGCTGTTTGGGAGAAATCTGATTTACGCAGGAGTAGCTGTAAAAGGGAATGGGGACAGAGAAAGGAAGGATGGTTTAGACCAGGTTAAGGTGCAGCTACAGAGCTAAACAAAAAGGGCAAAAATAGAGGCAAGCATATAGTGGTAAGAAATATATCTTGCCCTTTTCAACCTAAGAATTTAAAATCTTTATTTCTCTCTTGGTCTGAAAAAGGCTGGATCAGGAGAAATTAATGCAAAATAAGAAGTTTACAAAGGAAGACCTTGCTTGCTTTAATATTGTGGGGCAAATTTTCTGAAACTTTTTGAGCAGTGAAAGTGCAGTGTGAGCAGGACTTCTGTTTCTCCTCTCTTCTCTTCTTTTTAAAAAGCAAAACAAACAAACAAAAAACCTCAAACCTAAAAACCAACCAACATAAAAAGACTTCAAACCAAAAAACCCAACAGACCCCCTTCCAAAAGATGGTTGTATCAGAAACAAAGTGCTGACAGTAGTTTTATGACATGTGAGGTGTGCCTGAGGATGTAATGAAGCCCTTACACAAAAGAAAAGGCTTGTGGAGAAAGGTAGAGAGTACATCCTGCAGGTCAGGCTAGAACAACCAGGAGCTTGATGCTCCTGCTCAGATCTCTTCTTCCAAGCGGCAGGAGCAGTGGTGTGCTCAGGCAGCCTTCCTGGACAGTAGTTAATTCCTGTTCTGTGCTGTACTTCTGGGGTTCAGGACACAGGTCTTCCTTGTACGTGTCCTGGGTAAACAACAGGACCCACGAAACCAGAGAGAGGTGGAGCAGTTGTATTTATAAAAAACAAAAACAAAACACAACAGTTAGGTATGTAATAAATGCCCTCCCCAGCTGATAAATTCATGTAATCAAAATGTTGCCTGGTTCAGGACATGTGGTCCTATAGAGCTGTTTTCTCCTGGATACAGATTGTCTTTTCGCGCTGTGCTGTTTCGATTGATTTTTCACACTGCTGAGCAGCTTGGAAAGTGTGAAGGAGTCATGGTGATGCTGATGTGTCTGGTGTTTGTGGATCCCCCTCATCTCATCCATCTTGATGTGCCAGGGACACTGCACAGATCCTGGGGAAGCAGAAGGGACTGTGGTGGAGGGAAGGTGGGCTGGAAATGTCTGTGGTACTGCAGCTTGAGTCTGACCTCTTGTTTTGAAGCTTCTGATAATATGAACCCCAAACTGAACAAAACTAAAACCCTGTTGCAGATTCTGAGTGACAGTTTAACTAAAACTTGACTTTTTTTGGGAGGGGCTGCTGGTTCCTGAGAAGGGGCCAACGTGGAATCATTGGGGTTGGAAAAGAGCTCCAAAATCCAAGAGTCCTACTTGGATGAGACTGAACACCAGCTTGTCAACTAAACCATAGCACTGAGCGCCTTGTCCAGTTGTTTGCTGAACACATCCAGGGACAGTGACTCCACCACTGCCCTGGGCAGCTGTTCCAAGGTTCAACCACACTTTCAGCGAATGTGTCCAGACTGAACCTCCCCTGGCACAGCTTAAAGCCATTTCCTCTTGTCCTGTCACTTGTTACTAGGGAGAAGAGACTGATCTCACCTGGCTACAATCTCCTTTCAGGTGTTGTAGAGTGATAAGGTCCCCTCTGAGCCTCCTTTTCTCTAAGCTAAACACCTCCAGCTCCCTCAGCCATTTGTTTTATGACTGACTCTCTGAACTCTTCACCAGCTTTGTCGCCCTACTCTGGACACTTTCCAGCACTTCCATGTCTTTCTTGAAGTGAGGCACCCAGAATTAGGCTCAAATAAACTGATTGCCAGTCACAGAACCCATAAAGATTCCATAAAAAAACCAACTGGACACTTTCCAGCACTTCCATGTCTTTCTTGAAGTGAGGCACCCAGAATTAGGCTCAAATAAACTGATTGCCAGTCACAGAATCCATAAAGATTCCATAAAAAAACCAACCAACCAACCAAAGCCCCATAAATAATGCTTTTTTTAGTCTGCTTCTTACCCATAAGGGAGATGTTTTATCTGGAACTGAGGCTAAGTTAGAACTCCTGGAACAGCAACCATTGAGCAGCAATCTTGTTTGGGGTTATTCTGTGATCAGATGTAGAAATATTTCCAGATGCCTCTTGTTACAGTCAGGGCTGATGCTGGATCCTGCCGCAGCTTCTAAGATCAACTGCTCATGTTTTCAAGGTGGAAATTATTTGACTGTCACCATCTCCTTAGGAGATTCAACTCACTTGTCCTCTTTCTGGACATGAGATTGGTGCTTCTGGCAGACCAGAGGATTGTATGAAATGAGAATATCTTCTCTCCTGTTAATTCCACTGCAGGTGGTTGGAGCCTCTACTTCAAGGGAGGTGAAGGTGCAGCAACACTGAACTTGGGGTAAAACAGACAGATGGAGTGAAGACTGATGGTGGGTGATTTGCGGACACTTGATGTAGGCTGTAGGGCTGCAGTGCTCTCTGCTGTTGCATTGCCACTCAGAATATCTATAAAAAAGAGCTGTTCTAGTTTCAGTCTTGATAGCCTTGAGCATTACCCTGGACAGTACAAATAATACAAAGGAGGTAGTGGAGCTTAAAA